>OZ010605.1:10239958-10279958 GCA_963932145.1 Acanthosepion lycidas
GTAGATGGTCCTTGACGTAGACACCAATTCCGTGCATGTGGATTATAGAGTCTTTTCTGGGGAGAGGGAGGTAGCCTGGAATAGAGAGATCAGAGGAGGGGATAGACGAGACAAGGTTAGTCTCACAGAGAGCCAGTATATCCGGGCAATTTTCAGTGAGGAAAGATTCCATACTGCAGAAGTTTGTTCTAATGCCACGGATGTTGGAGAACGAAATGTTGAGGGGTTTAGGTGATTTATGAGTGGCTCGTTTAGGATTACTTTTTCGGTCTTTGTAAGTCATGTTGAATTTACGTTGGAAGATGAGAAGGCCAGAAGTAAAAGAAGCAGACAGTTACGACCGTGACGTGGGCAGAGAGGAGATGGCACACCTGCATCATAATGTGGCCTCAGGGTTGCCCACCGGAGGTGACTGCAGGGACACCTTTCCATGTGCGACATGGCACTACAAACACCACCGGTATTATAAAATTGTTGATCAGAGCGGCCGCTCAAGACGCTACGCAATAGTTAGGGCTCCTAACTACCAGTCGGAAACAGCAACCGGAGAACTGTCAACCGTGTACCCTCAGAATGAAGAGGTGATGCTTAGGATCATTATCCATTAGGAAAACACAATCAGGAGTTAGCCGAAGTCTCTCAACAGAACGCATTAAATTGTCTTGCAGGATTTTCTGGTATCTTTCGGCATTCATCTTGCCATCTATTATTGATATTCTGCAAACACATTTTGCAGAAAAACAGTCCCAGATCATCATACTGCCGCCACCAAACTTTACACTTTGCAACGTGTTCTTTGGTAAGTAGGCTTCACTGTCCTTCCTCCACACATGATTTCGATAATTATGACCAAACATTTAGTTTCATCTTCCCATAGTACTTTTTCCCAAAACGAATAATCTTTATCCTTATGCTCTCTAAAGAATTCTAGCCTAGCATCTCTGTGTCGTTTAATGAGGAGTGGAGTCTTCCTTGGGATGTGTGATTTCAAACTGTGTTTGTGTAGTTCATTACTTATTGTACGCCTTGTTACTTTAATCCCTAATGCACGCAGATGTTCCTGCATCTCTTCTCGGGTAACCTGTGGATTTTGTTGGATCTGGCGTCCTAATATCCTTGCTGATCTTAGAGAAATCTTCCTCATAGCACCTGTTCGTTTTTGGTTTTCGACGCTGTTTCGAGTTTTAAACCATGCAATGAATGAAGCAATTGTAGTAAAAGGAATATTCAGGTGGTTAGAAATCGTTCTGTAACTGTTCCTATCTTTCCAAAGAGAGAAAATGTGTTGTTTTTGTTAAATAGTCAATTCTTTACCTTTAGGCATTATTAGAACCTTCTTGTAAGACTAGAAATTGCAGAATGCTCTGATAATGGCTAATAGCGTTAACTATAATTACTGATAACATTACTGGAACATTCCAGAATATATTTCTTTTCATAATTAATTGATTATTTTATTCTAATTGATTTGTACCAATACTCTTTTCACCAGTTAGAATTAAAAATGCATTAATTTCTGTTAGAATAAGAATTAATTATGTTTATTATTATTTTTCAATGTGTCTTTATACATAAAATGTGCCGAGATTTGTTTTATTTAAGGCTTTTACATTTATAAAAATACAATTTTTCATGTTTACGTATATTTATTTCCCCCCACTGTATATATATTGCATTTTTGAGCCTAAATACTGAATTCAGGATTCTTATAATCGTTTTAACCGTTTCCTCATAAGGAAAAACATGGCATTCATTCGTCAAACAGGTATTACTACATTAAGATGAAATTTTTCTTCAAACAATTTTTCAGGGCAATAAGTTCCTCATGTCTAATAGCTTTTATCGCTCTTATCGGCTCTGATGGGGGATTATTTACTATCATTTATTCGAAGCACCGTGGAATATCAACGTTCTTAATTCTCTCATTATTTACTCTTTGAGTGGCTATATATTAGAGACAAGCAATTACTTGCAGTTGTTTGATGATATATATATACTCTCTTTGCTTCCCTTACCAGAACGAAAAGCAATCTAGCTTTAGAGTAGATGATTTTCATAAAATGATGAAAGATTAGATTGTGTAATGTTCATTAATACTTTCACCTTAATAATTAACAAGATTTCAAGTTCTTTTCAGCAATTCTAGATCAAAACGTAGAGGAATTTAATACGTTATTATATCGTCGTTAGGTGAAGAACGTGAGGACATCCAAAGAAGACGTAGAAGGAAATATATACAGCCATTTTACGACAACCTTGATTTGAAAAAAGAAATTGATACAAGAAATAAACAAGAGATAAAAATGGAAAGGAAAATATCAAACAATTAATAAAGAAAATAGAAAGAAATATTTCATTCTTTGAGAAACCACTATCTCCGAACTATTGGAAATGAAATTAATGAATTCAAACAGAAAAAATAAAATGAGAAAATGTGGAGAAAATTGAAAAACTACGATAATATACTACAATCAAAACCCCGACAGAAAAAAATGTCATATCTCAAAAAAAAAAAAAAAAATTAGTATCCATGATGCCCCCAGAAATAGAACACATACCAATATAATTCCAAAGATTAAAATGTCCTTCCCCAAACGTAAACAATAACGCAACTACTGAGGAGAAAATTAAGAAAACTATATAAAAAAAAAAAAATAATGTATCACACAATATTGAAGCTGAACTTTTGAAACTTTATTCGATAACAAGTTCCTCTATTTGATGCAAGAAGACTGGAATAAAAAAAATGCCCCTCGAAAAAAGTGTTGTATCATTACGCTTCACTCGCTCAAATCCATTTTAACAATTGGTCATAGACATCATTTTTATACAGCTGGCAGCTTAGACATTTTTTTAACAAATTTCGCCTCAAAATAGAATGCAGAGATACCATATACTGATAAATCTGGTGAGATTTTATTTATTCGTGTTAGAATTAAAGATCCGGACTGTGAGTATAATCGTCGGTTGTTTTTAAGGAAATAATATTGAAAGTCCAGATACTATGCAGTATGATATTTGTTGTAAGCATTATTTACCCAATACGAAGACCGCGAGCCACTCAAGGAAAAAGGGTTACTTAATATGGTTATTTTAAAGGTATCGAGAAGAGAGAGCAAGACAAGCATATTATAAAAATCTCTTGGATGAGATTTGACTTCTTGAAGATATATTTCAGCTTCTGGATAGGTGGACAGCATACCTTATATATTAATATATAGGAGTAGATAGGTTCGTCTATCCACTGGTCCACACACCACTCCGCCATTTTGAACAACAATAGATGTTTATTGCACTTTTTCTGATTTTTCGGGATTGGGTTTCCGGTTCATTATAAAATCTACTCCTAACGTGTACGTCTGAACTCTAAAAATTTATTTAATATTTTTCTCCCCAATAAGAGTACATAAGTTCAACTATCGTCCGCTTCACACTCCTCACCGGCATTTTGAACGAGTAGCTTTTTATTCCTTGTTTTCTCTTTGAAATTATGTTTCTGATTGCTGCTAAGGTCTACTTCTGACGCTGAACTCTGTAATTTTAATTACTAATTTTCTCCTCAGTAAAAGTTGATAGTTTCATCTATCGCCCGCTGCACGCTGCTCACTCGTCTTTTCAACAGGCGTACATGTGGATCACTTATTTTCTGTTTAAGAGTGGATTTCTAGTCCCTTCCTACTAAAGTATTTTCATTTTCTTTTACCCTCGGTAACCCCTTGCATCGTGTTTCGTTCTCGACTTGCTGGAAAGGAATTGATTTTTTTAAACAGTGGAGGAGATTGAGAACTTGCAGTTTTCAATTTGTATAGCTGATCTGGGTTTTATTCTACTGTCTGGGGCAGATTTGATATTGTTGTATGTGAGCCGAGGAACCTTGTAAAATCCCAACATGCATTAATTACCAAACAGCAAAGCCGTAACTGTTCATTTCATTATGACATCAGGAAGCCACACGCGAGACAGCTGCACGCTTGAGATTCTATTTACCAAATGGCAATATAGTGATCACGATGTTTTGCTGATAGTATAGCCTGCTTAGGAGTTACTCTATGGCTCGGATTCCTGACTCTCAGAACTTAAAAAAAGCCATCCCAGAAAAAATGTTTACCTCTAGAACCCTTGATGACGAAACAAATGATCGGAGACTGAGAAGTGTTTATACGCATATCACCCGAACTCTAAACATAACTTTGCCCAGTAATCGAGGCTGAAAAACTCCGGACACGAAGATACTAAGCAATCAGTGATCAGCTTAACCCTCAATAGATGACTTAAAAACATTAAAATATGGTTAGAATCGTAGAAAAATCTAGTGAATTCTTATGTAATATATCAGTGAATGCTTGAAAATCTATACTCAGTGGAAAAAGAGATTTAAAGCAATAGAGGTGGGGTTCTACAGAAGGATACAGTGTATACCATAGGCCGAATATACGAACATCGACGAAGTTTAAAAAAAACGAAAAGAAAAAAAGAAACTTAAAATTAACAACAGAAAGAAACAGTTGACATTTCAGGGGCACGTAATTAGAAAAGAGGGCTTCGAAAATCAGATACTCACAGGGCAGATTGAAAGCAAGAGGTTTAAAGGAAAAAAACATAAACTACGTAGTGGGCTTGAGTACATGGAGGGCAAAACAGGGTTTAGGAGAGATATTAAAAATAAAAACGTTTATTAAGAAAGACAAAGCAAAGAGATATGTGGAGATCCATGATCGCCAACGACCTTAAAAAAGGGGGAAGAGGAGGGTTATAAATGGTGCTGTTCTTGTTCCTTTCAAAATATACATTCATATAAGAATCTTCTCTATAGCTACGTAGTAGATCATGTGATACAATGGCTAAATAGAATATAAAACGAAATAATTACAATTATCTTGATGCCATCAAAATTATTGCCTAAAATACGAGCTGAAAGCATTAATCTATCTCTTTATATATCCATTTTTTTTTTCAACGATCGTTCTGGAATATTTCCTTAAAGTAAACAATTTGTATATCAGAGAATTTTTCCATCCAATGTTACACACCGTTCAACATAAAAACAATTCCTGTTAAAAAAATCATTTTTTTCAGATATTGTTTGTCTGGGTTTCATTTGTTTAACAAATTTCCATAACATCACAGGCACCTTGTTGCAGCGAGAAAATTTTTGTGCTACTCTTATAGAACTTATAAACAAAGTAGTGAATCTCATCCACATTGAGTGTCCAATGATATAATTTTAGCTTTATGGCAATCTCGAAATTTTATTACTATTTCTTATGGTTTCGTTGTAGTGTAATGGGGAAGGAGCGATTCTTATCCCTCATTAGTACATTGTGGTTGGTGTAATCCTCATTGGGTGTCCCATACTTTTAGGGATAATCCCAAAGAGGGTATCAATCGAGTGAGAGCTCACTGTAAACTGCAAAGAATAATAATAATAATAATAATAATAATAATAATAATATATATATATATATATATATATATATATATATATATATATATATATATATATATATATATATATATATATAAAATCCTGAAGAAAAACTTAAACTTCCATTTTGGTTATAATTTATTTCGTGAATACTTCTATATATTTATCAGTCCGGGTATATTTCACGGGTAAATTTTCCGGATAAATTGCCCCTATGTATTGATAGCTTTGAGTCTGAAGAGATGAATATATAGATATATTCAGGAAATAAATTTTAAACGAAATCAATCTCTATTTTATATATATATATATTTTAAAATTAATATTCCATTTTTATTTTTCCTATATATACAAATCATTTTTTATTTGGCTTGTTTTATAATATTAGCATTTTACTACATTTAGCACAATCTAAAAAACTTTTTAAGGATTATAATTCACTAGTAATTTTCAAGTAATTTTTTCTTCTTTGAACCAGTGTAAAAAATTGAAATATCGGTCAATGTTATTTTTTCAGATATTGAATTTCTAACGATTTTCGTCGAGAGTGTGGATTTTAGAAGAATCATTATTCCTTCTCTAACCATCTCTACTTTATTTGTTTTTTTTGTTTTTTTTCTTTTCTTTCTTTTTTCTTTTCTTTTTTTTTTCTTATTTTCTCTTTCCTCTCTTGTTAAATCCCTTTTCTCTTACATGTCGTCTTTTCCGGCATTATTTTCTCTTTCCGGTCCCTCATTTAAATTTAAAGAAAAAAATTACGCTTTATATTTTATTTTATCTAACATTTTAGTGTTGAACAATTCAAGCAGACCGAAATGGTCATTCAGATGGGGTATTTGTGAATTTCATTTACTTGTAACTCTTTCTCTCTCTCTCACACACACACACGCATACACATATATATATATATATATATATATATATATATATGTCGTTTTCACGTGTCTAAATGATAATCTCACACAATGTATTTCACGTATTTTTTTTATAAAGCAGATATTGTAAGTTAGAATTCACATGATATATTTAACATCCTAAATGTTTCATTACCAACTTTTTTTATAATAATGTAATACAAAATAGTGGTCGAGTCGCTATGTGGTTACATCTCGGACTATAAGACCAGGTTTTGAATCTTGCCATAGTCGATTTTTCAAACAAATATCTTCCTGATTATATCGTTCTGAAGAAAGAAAGAAAGAAAGAAAGAAAGAAAGAAAGATGCAGAAAAAAAAACAAAAAAACTACGACAATGGGAAAAAAAAGTCACAATTTATAGTGACGTTTGAGCGTAGCTTGTTGAAACTGGTTATATCTGCCAGAAACTCTAATATCAGCTCAATACAATTGTAGTAGATACCAAAATTAATCTCCGTTGGTTTTTAACAAACCCAAATGTGTCTGAACAGGCCTCTGCAACAGGAGTTATTTAGCTGTCTTAGCAGTCAGTTATACTCGGATCCGAACGGCCAAACATACTGCGGAAACGTTGACTTGCTTAATAAAATCAGACACAGTGTACATCGCATCTCAGTTGCTGTTTTTAGTTTACATTATTTTCCACAAAAATTACCGAATAATCTTTCAGCTTTTGACTTCAAACGGAGGAATATGCTTACATACCCTTGTTAGTAAAGAGTAAAAATGAAATCAAATGGAAGACAAATTGCTAATAGGATCAGTCGAGTCGGAAAGAGAGTGAAGAAAATTTAATAAAAACTTTCGATGACAGATATGAATAAAAATAAATAAAGAGATTAGGTTGAAGGAAAATCGAAAAAGAATCGAACAAATATACAAACATATTTGGGGAGATGAAATTAATGAGACATGGGCAACGAATAAAGGGAGACAGCAGGGAAGAAAAGGAAAAATAGAAATGTAGAATGAAAATATAACTACAATAAATGGGCGGAGAAAAACGCACAGAGCTGGAGACGATACATTGAAAGAAATAAAGAAAGAAAGATAGATAGATAGAAAGAAAGAATTAAATAATTAAAGAAAGAAAGGAATAATGAATGTAAGAAAGAAAGAAAGAAAGAAAGAAGGAAAGAAGGAAGGAAGGAAGGAAGGAAGGAAGGAAGAAAGAAAGAATGAATCTAAGAAAGAAAGTTAAAAAGAAGAATGAAGGCAAGAAAGAAAGAAAGGGAGAATGAAGGTAAGAAAGAAAGAAAGGAAGAATGAAGGTAAGAAAGCAGAAAGGAAAGAAAGAAAGAAAAAAGAAAGAAAGAAGGAATGAAAGAAAGAAAGAAAGAAGGAAGGAAGGATGGAAAAAATGACAGTAAGAAAGAAAGAAAGGCAGGAAGGTTAGAAAAATGGCAGTAAGAAAGAAAGAAAGAAAGAAAGAAAGAAAGAAAGAAAAACTCAGAAAAATTAGTAAAATATAAAACCCGTTGGAAGAATAAAAATGTTCAGAAAAAAAACTAGTAAAAGATGGAATTAAATTCGTGTGTAATCTTGATGCATAAAATGAGATGTCAGTTTTATTTTCATTTTTGTTTAATTTATACGACACATTTATCATATCCGATATATATATATATATATATATATATATATATATATATATATATATATATATATATATATACACACACAATTATTGAAATAAAATTGCTCAATATATATGGTATGAGACTTTGCTCACTGTTAGCAAGCATGTCTTGCCATATCAATTGAAAGTCAGTCGTGAATTCAATTCTCATTAGCTGCTCCTTAAATTCGACCTTGTGCCTCATCTAAGCTACGCTTACTTCATCTCCATATGGTAACGAAGTATAAGGTACCTATTATATACGTAGGTTAATTATAGGTTTCTATTATATGTCTGGTGTTTGCGTAAGTTGGCAAACTCCTCTCTAAATCTTGACCTTTTGTGATAAAACGCGCGGTGATTTTGGGGGGTATTTTCAAATATAAAATACAGCATAGTCAAATAATCTCAGTTGAATGTGCCAGAGGTTACTTGTATTTGTTACAGAAGAGTATTGCGTGGTTCGAATAAAATTCTTTAGCTCATAATAGTGGCTTTGTGCCAAAGCAAAATAATATGGAGCAAGGACTAATGATGTATCTCTTTATACATATTGGTATTATATATATATATATATATATATATATATATATATATATATATATATATATATGCATTGGACTCGGGTTAACGAGTTTGTCCCTCTTAACTTTACTACTCAATAGTGAATAGTTTCTAATCGGATGCCAGTTAGAAGTGGCCGGGTGTAAAACTTACCTAAATAGTAAATATTTCAAGGGGTCTACTCATAGAGCATTTGCTACCGTGTTATTCTGTTTGAAGGTTTTTATTTAGTATGAGTGGATAATGTCCCATACTTTTGTACTTTTAAGTTTTCTTCAGTTTGAAATAATGATTAGTGAGACAGTTTCGCAGTTATTTACTAATGAGAGATCCTCATTAGGTGCCTCTTAATTTCGAGCTCGTGTCAGATTAATTTAAGATTAATTAAATATATATATATATATATATATATATATATATATATATATATATATATATATATATATATATATATATGTGGTCGCTTCGGCGCGGAGTATTGGTTAATGAGCTTGTCTTGGTCAGTTCGATCCTAACTTTTGGCCTGAACAGAGGTGGTAGTTCCTGTTAGTGTCCCAGTTATGGGGAAAAATTAACCCCGAAATTGTGATCAAACATGATGAAAATCTACACATATTTAGAGTAAAAATACCAGCAATACAAAGTATAAAATGACTTGCAACCCTTACAAAACACTCTTATTTTTATTTTATTTTTTATTTTTTGGCAAAAGGAGTCAAATGTATACTGGGATTATTTTCTTAGTGAATAAAATAGGCCGGTTTGCAATTTAATATGACTCAGTCCCGAACTGTCTTGTCTTGAAATCAGAACGCTACGTTGACTTTTCCGAACTTGTTTTTGTGTGTCAACGCCAATTCTTTGTTTGTGAACTTTTTTGTTGGTTTGCCTTACTGTTGATTTGTCTTGCATATATTGTTTGCTTGCTTTATATACTTTTTCACTTGTTCCTTTGTTTCTCGTGTTATTTAATACTTTGTCAATTCTGTTTGTTAGATATTTATTTATTTTTGTTTCTTTTATCCCAGTTATTAAAAGATGAGATATGGTTATAAAAGCGTTTTATGAAATTATTCTTTGTGCAACCGACGTAAAAGCGTTCTGAAGTCCTAGAATTTTCAACGGAGGTAATACTACGCCCGAATACTATAGATTTTGTTAAATCCCCGTTGGATAACCGGAACTGGTTGGGATTTTGAAAAATATTCCTAACCCAAACAAACAAGATTATTTTCAAAAGTTAGTCATAAAGACTGAAGATATGATGCGAAGGATGAAATGGAAAGCGTATTTCTTCATCAACGGATGTAAAGCCAGCAACACAAAGGATACATATGGATTTAAAAACCGCAATACTGCACCTCATATCGACAAACTTGTAAATTTTTAGAAGGACTTATACGAAATTATAAATAATATCACTTTCCAATACAGGAAAAAATAAATTGCAAAACATTTGGACACGTTAGTTTTAAACATAAATAAGTCGGAGGAGATGTTTGTAAAATCTGAGAAGGCCTCTAATTTCTATAAGATGAATCCTAAATACTATAATACTCTCATAAAAATAGCTTAATGAATAATTAGAAAAAAAGTAAATATTGTCAATTTTTGACCATGGCTACTCACTCCACAACCAGCCATACATTAAAATTAAAAAAGAAGAAAACAAAGAAAGAAAGAAAGTAATGAATGGCTTTTTGTAAAAGAAATTATTAATGCACCCAAGAAAACGGAATTTCGGCATTAAATGACCGATAAGCAGTTAATATGCGGCTAAACAATCAAGCAACAAAAAAGTTGTGGCCTTGTGTCTAACTTACCTAAGCTTAAGAAATAACAACACAGGAGAAAGATAGATAGATAGAAAGAAAGAAAGAAAGAAAGAAAGAAAGAAAGAAAGAAAGAAGCAGAGGAATAAAGAAGGTATGGAGTCATCTATTGGATAAACGTAATAAATGATTCGACATTTGTTAAATAAAAACGATGTGACAAGAAAGAGCAAAAAGCAAACACATAAAGAAATAAAACGATAAAGAACGTGAGGATATAAATGTCGATAAAAAAAAGCGAATAGCCTAGAAACGAAGAAAGATCCGAAAAGAAACAAAAAACAGAGGAAAAGTTAAAATGTAAGGCAAAGCAACGGCAAAGCACTGAATAATTGGTCTAGCGTAATTTTCCAACTTCCATCGAACGACTTGATCCATTTCCTCTAAGCCCAGCCATCAAATTCAACTAATAAACGCAGCGTCTTGAGATCAGTAAACATCGCAAACAAAAAGGACGGCCATGTTTATCGGCGACCTGCAAGTAACATGGCAATTAGAGAACGCAGATGTCGGCGCCATCTAGTGGAAGGTGAGAGAAGCCAAAGCCACATCGTCGGAACTTTTTAAAAGCGCCTGTTGCCATAGTGGCAATTAATGGTTGTCATGACAGGAAAACACTGCCTCAAGTGAGATCATTATTGTAATGCTTCTGATTTTGGTAATGATAATGTTGATTTAAATTGTGATAATACTTAATGTTATAATGGTGACGTGTGAAAAGTCGATAATGATAAAAATATAAGTGAAAACAGGTGAGTTATCATAAAATGAAAGCAGGGTAAACAAAAACGGCATATGGTTAATTTTAAAAGTAAAAGTAAAAGCACATCCGGGATATTAAACAAATATGTTATGAAATTGTTGTTACAGAGAAAATGTCTATAACACATATTCTATTGCTTGGTGAGTTAATCCATGTTTATTTACTCAAGCAAATATTTCAATATAAAGAATAGTATAGAATAATAAATATGATGATTTCTTTGAAGTATGTTTTAATAATTTCACCAGAAATAGAAAAGAAATACATGAACCTGCAAGGGGGTTAGTGTGAGAGAATGTGAGAAAAAGAAAAAAAGTAGAGAGAGAGAGAGAGAGAGAGAGAGAGAGAGAGAGAGAGAGAGAGAGAGAGAGAGAGAGAGAGAGAGAGAGAGAGAGAGAGAGAGAGAGAGAGAGAGAGAGAGAGAGAGAGTAATAAAAGTATAGGAATTCAAATGACAGAAGATAGCAAATGACATTTAAATTTAATTTATTTTTTTTTAAAAAGCAACAAGCCAAGAATGTGTTCGTACGAAGTTAGGACAATAACTAACGTAATACCAATCTGTTAAAATGGAATGCAGTCTCTCAATTTCTCTCTTGGCGCGTGCACACACTCATATATATATATATAATGAAATGGACAAACTCCGACAATTATTTAAAGACATTTTTATGTTTATACATTCTTTTTTATAGATACAAATATTTAAGTAAATGCTTTGATTATAATAAACATTATTACTAATATTTACCGGCCAGAATGTTCGAGAAATTTTCATAGAAAATACGCGTCCTCCGACAGGAATCGAACCTGTAACCTGAACGGGACCGTCATATAGCCTGAGGTGCGTTTACCGATTTCGCCACAAAGGAGCGTCTCAGTTAGCAAGGTTATGGAAAATTGTAATTTAAAAACAGTAAAATCAACAATGCTCTCTAAAATCAAGAGTTTATCTATAGTCGCATTTGTCACTTTTAGTACTCCATCTCTTTTTTTTAATATTTGTGCCAGTTTCTAACAGCTTTTGTAATGAATATTGCACCACATGTCTAGATGCATTCAACTTCTTGGCAATTTGTCTTCGACAGTAGCCTGCTTTTAATAAACTTTGAATTTACTGCATTGATTTTGAAAATTACTTACTGATTTTAGAAAAACTAAAAAAAAATTACGGAAATACTGTCGTTATGCCATGATCCTTTTTTTCTTCAAATGAATACAGCTACGTATGTTTTGTTTACAACATGAGTTGTGCTGAGTTAATATTGTGAAATTGTTTTAATATATGATTTAATTGAACATTTTGATAATCTCAGTGAGGTAACGTTGAGGATAACGGTGAAAACAAAATATAATGTTTCTCACACAAAATGAACATAAGTTCGCAAAATGCATTGTTCGAGTGTGTTATCATTTGCTTAACCAAATGACGTATTTCTCTAGTGTGGTTTTGATGCCATATTTGCATCTCAATTTCGGTTTATACGCAGGCATTTTTCACTCGATCAAATCACCATAGATAAACTGCTAGGAATTTTAATCCTCCTGACAATATGAGCAATCAATTCTAACCACGGCTGAAGTACCAGAACGACTATCCTAAGACTGAATGGTTTCGAGTATATCAACACGTGCACATAGATATGGTGAAATGGTTAGCAACGCTTGTTAAGTTAGATCAATTACGATTGCATAGTAACTATGATCCTGACTGAGTTGTCCATACTCGCAGCCTAGAAGACCCCTATATATTTTCTGATAGATTTAAAGTTTACGACGAAGACACTTCTTGCGTATTTGTTTCAGGCTTTTTATGCGTCTCCTGTAAGGTCTTACGTGAATACGCACGGATAACCTTAATTCCAAGCATAGATCTGGTAGGTGGGGGGAATCAACGGCCAATCCTCCGCCCTCACCAAATAGTGGGCTTGGGAGAAATGCTTTCAATAAAATTAAGAACAAAAAGAGAAAGACACGGCGAAAACAATTCCATAGTCAGACATTTTATCAAGCAAGAAAATTCGGCCAACTAGATCATGAGAATAATGACGAGACACTTTCGGATCTAGCCAAATGACATTCAATTTTCCCTTTTTTTCTGATTTTTCTTTCGAACCGGGATTTCTAACTAAACCATCATATAGGTTAGAATGACAAAAATGTGTAATTATGGTCAAACACACTGACGAGTAGGGGGAGAAAAATTTTTTTTTAAATAAATAAATAAAATAAAATAAAATTTAAAGATAAAAAAAATAAAGAATTAAAAAATAGAGAAACATGAAAATGATTTTTCGGTATGAGAAAAATTATACTTACACAGGGCAGGAAGTGGTTGTCTGCTTTCTTTCTCATGATAACAAGTGAATGTACGGCTTACCTTAGTGAAAACAAAAGTATTGTAAATCACCAACATCGCCTCATTCGAAAGTCTTTGCTGAGGTCGTATATATTAATTTAGGTTTTTCGAATGCATTAGTAGCCTTCTTGCTTCGGAGAGAAATTCCATCATCAAAATATTTGTGAAATATAAAATAAAATTATAAATTGTACTTATTGCCTAACCTCACAAACCTCTCCACAAGCTGAAATTTCTGAGCATAGGTATAAATTCTTTGTTCAGAATTGAAATTTTTGAGCATACCAAAAACAGAAACAGCTAAAAATGGATATCACATGAAACTTGAACAGAAATTAATGTCAGAATAAAGATGTTGACCTTCCATAGTCTGTCAGTTATGTGCCGTGCATGATACACGCTTAGACGATCATGTATCTTTCGATACATGACTGACGGGGTGATGTTTTTCCGTCAGTAGGTTGCCATTATATTCTGCGGTAGACAAGTTGCTATCCAAGTCTATAGAACCCGGTCTGTCCCGTTATTTACTCAGAAGAAGAGGATTCATACCTTTCCCAAGGGTATTAGCACGTAAGTGAATGTAATGGATTCGACTGGAAATCGAACACAGCTCTCTGATTCTTCAATCCGAGCCAGTATCCACAACTCCACCTAATTCAATTAAAAAGTTTAAATAGGAATCCCCCCGCATCAATACAGGAAGTAGAAAGAACGATAACAATTAGTAAACTTGTGATGCCTAATTTTGGTAAATAAATCTTTTAAGAGTAACGACTTTATATATTTCAACTGAAAATGGCATTGGCCACGCGGTAAATAAATGTTTTCTTATAATAAAACGGTTAATATCAACATTGCTATTACCATATGTATAGCAGTGTTTATAAACTGAGTAAGAAATCAATTGCTTTACGCATTAAATATGACATAATCAAAAGAAAATATTTAAAAATATACATAATTTCGTTTTGTGCTTTCGTCTTGCATTGATGAATTTGCATTGCTGAAATGTAAAAACAAACAAGGAGAATTCGTTTCAATTCTTATTTATTTTCATTTTGTACAAGTAAAATTAACTTTTACTACTTGGTAATCAAATGATTGAATCATATTTATTATTTCTTTCATCTCGCTGAATGAAATTTGTTGCATAGTCACATCAGGAAGTAACAGCTGAAGAAAATTCCGAATATACTGACCCACTTTTTGTAATGAAACATTTTCGATGCAAATGATACTGTCTGCATTTTGTGCATCTGCAGAAGTATATACGTACACGCACACACAGCGACACACACACACACACGTGTGTGTGGGGTGTGTGTGTGTGTGTGCATAGAGAGTGAGTTAGAGAGAGAGGGAGATCCATATAATATGAATAGACATACATAATATGAATAGATATATATATATAGACAGACAGATTAATAGATTGAATTGTCATTGATTGATCTGAACAGGCTTTCTTACACATACAGATAATATTTAAAGAAATGCATACATACACACATAAATACATACATACATACATACAAAAAACATACAAACGTACGTACATATATAAATCATTATTATCTGATCATCATTTTTGTTTCTTTTCGTAATTCTTCCATGTACTGTAACACTTTGTGTTTTAGTTGCATTACTGCTATGATTGTGGTGATGCCGATTAAAAAAAATGATAAATAGATAGTAGGAAGATAGATAGATAGATAGATAGATAGATAGATAGATAGATAATATGAATAGACATAGATAATATGAATAGATATTATAGATAGATAGATAGATAGATAGATAGATAGATAGATAGATAGCTCGATAGATAGATAGATAATAGATAGATAGATAGATGAAAAGAAAAATACATAGATAGATACACAAATAAATAGATAGTATGAATAGGCATAAACAGATATATAAATAGATAGATAATATGAACAGATAGATAGATAGTATGAATATAGATAGATATTATCACTAGGCATAGATAGATAATATGAATAGATAGATAATATGAATAGATAGATGGATATTATCAATAGACATACATAGATAATATAAATAGATAGATATTATCAATAGACATAGATATATAGATAATATGAATAGACAGATAGATATCATCAATAGACATAGATAGATAGATATTATCAATAGACATAGATAGATAGATATGAATAGATAGATAATATCAATAGACAGATAGATAGATAGATAGATAGATAGATAGATAGATAATATTAATAGACACATAATATGAACAGAGATATGAAGATAAACAGATTGTATGAATATTGAGACTTGAACAGGCTACATACATATAATATGAAAATAGATAGATAGATAGATAGATAGATAGATTACTACGAAGGGTAGACCGCATATGTTTAGTCAGTCATCTTAATAGAAGGAATATCTATGAAATTCAATCAACATTCAAAATGTATTGAATTCAATCTCGCTAATAACAAAATTTCTATGATCACCGCCTTCACAAGGATATCTCTCGCTGTCATCTCTGTCTGTTTCTGCCTGCCTCTCTTTCTCTTCATCTCTCCCTCTCGATATATATATATATATATATATGTGTGTGTGTGTGTGTGTGTGTGTGTGTGTGTATGTATGTCGAGTGAGACAGAAATTGACTGCTACTGAGCAATATTTTCTATGTTCATTTAGTATGTCATTCCTAATCTTTCCACTTTATTACATTTATTACTCTTCTATTCTTCTTCATCAGGGTGAGAATCAACTGAAATTAATCTATAAGGACGTCGATATGAGGAATACATCAAACGATTTGACACTGCAATGCATTCGATGATCATTTCGTCTTCCTTATTTTTTTCGGCAAAATGACGTAATAGAAAAAAGGGTACTATTGAAAAAGGGTATTATAATTATGGCAGCTACAACCCAGACACGTATTAACGTCGTTTGATTCATCTGTGATAGAAATATACAAACAGATCGGAGATTGCAGCTGCGCTATGACCTTTTCTGTCAAAATTCACATTAGTATGTCTGGATTTCCTTTTTTTTTCCTTGGAAAACTGCCAACAAGAGTCTATCATCATTAGCGTAATGAAGACTGGTACCATTAAGACATACGGTCCGAGTATGAGACAAATGATTGTGTCTGTCATCAGGGTGGCTTCTCGAGCTAGTAGTAATGTGCAGTGATTTCCCGTGTATTCTGATGAATTTTGCGGGGCAATGAAATCAAACCTAATTTCAAAGTACATCAAATTTAAATGTTGCTGATTTCACTAAACCTGTCCAGGCCTGCGATCTGGAGAAACCACTCTAACATCGCCAAACACGCGACAGCAAAACCAGGAAAACAAGTGTCTACTGTTGAGAGGGTTCCGAATGTTCATCTGTATGGGGGAGTGACCACCGGCAAGACGGCACGAGGGCGGCTCATCTTCACTTTAAGGATTGCTAGAATTATATTAGGGCCATTGATATAGACATCGAGAGGTAGAAAAACGATTACTCACGCTGGTGACGCGATTTACACCGAGGACAGGAACGAGGAGAGAAGAAACAAAGGCTTGCCACCAGTGTGAAGTCTACTCGAAGGAAAGAAAACACTTTTTGCGTCGCAGATCCATGGTCTTTCGAGAGCGACGTTTGCTACAGGGAAATATTTCGCTAAATCCCATGAGTCCACCAATGACAAATGCATCTCGTCAGCCTCGGTAAAGACAATGACTTAATTTTGACTGCCATTGTACAGGAGAAAGTAATGTTTACACATTATTAAATATTCTTCTTCTGGTAGGGGTTAGAAACTTTTGTCCCTTTGCCAAGCATCTCATTCCCGGTTTTGCCATTCAATCACACAAGCCCGTCAAATATTTTTTCTGAAACTGAAATTTAAAGACGTTGTATAATACGCTTCTTGTTGAATATCCAAATTTGTTGACATTTGTAATAAATTTGTTATGATTATGCTTTTTTATAACTAAAATGCCCGTCAGGGTTTTCCTTATAACAACATCCTCCTCTTCTACGAATTCTTCTACGTGCCATATCCATCGGACATGGTCGGTCATGGTTCTCCACTACTTCTTGTCTTTGTAGCTTTTCAAACCAACCATTTACACAATCTTGTTAGCTTCTTCCCTGCTTTTCTCTGATCCTCTATCTTCAATATTTTCTGTGAGTGTTACATCTTCTTAGCACTCTTTCCTCAATATGTATGCAAGAAATTTCAGCTGTATATTTAGGACTGACTATAGGTTTGGCTTTTATTTCCGTTTTCTTTTTTTTATCTCATAGTTGCTTACGGGGTTCGTCTGTTGCATTCTCAGCATCTTTCCGTAGAACCACTTTTCTGTTGCTTGCGGCTTTCTTTCCTCTTTGAAGAAATTGTTCAGCATCCTCTTTCATATAAGAGAACTTATATTACATGCAACTCGCCAGTTTTAGTTTTTCTTTTTTTGTTTTTTCCGAAATTCTCCTGTTTCTCAATACTTTGCTTACCAACTGGAATAAATATTTTGTCATCCCAATGCTTGTTCAGATCCTGGTGTCATATATTCCATCGTGTGTTTATCATTTTAAACGTTGTTTTTAGTGGATACTCCTATTTGAGTAGACGTTCCGCTTATTTATTAAACAGTATATTTATGTGATATTATTTGTCGTTGCCGGGGTAAAACGGAAAAGGTTTTAATAAAACATAAGAACGTGTTATGTGCTGAGAACATTTAAGTAAAAGGATTAATACCAAAAACCCGTGAGAAGTTTGAGGATTTAATTCACACGTAAATGACTTGAATTGAATGTAGAACGGTTTGAATAATGCAACATTGACGCTAACTTAAGTAGCGATGCTGATTGACACGCAGCTACAAATGCAAGCTTTAAAGCGAAATCTTCATTCACTTAAACAATAAATTTAGAGTTGATTCTCCTAGTCGAAAGTTGATTCAAGATAGGAGGTGTTGTTAAGCCACCCACGTTCACTGAAGAGGTTTAGTGAAATATATTGTTATGGGAAATTGGGAGAAAAGAATTCCTAAAAAAGATGTCAATAAATACGAATGCGCGAAGCGAATTCGCTAGATGAGTCACAGAAGAGAGAAGAGAGGGAGACGAGACCAGAGACAGGAGAGAGGCCCATGTGAATCTTTGCCGGTGAAAACCTCCAACTTTAGCACCTGTGACAAACTCTACCAAAAACAGCAAACCAGATTTTTAGCAGGTCTAAGATATTATCACTTCCGATTTAGATGCGGGCTGGGCTGGGCTGGCAATTAAATGTATGCGAACTCTGATATAAACCAATTTTTGTACGGAGAACTTATATAAAAACAGTATTTATTTTTGTTCAATTAATGGGTGTTATTTTTTTTCGTGTACGTCATCGCCCTGCTTGGACTAGCGCAACACGAAGAGCCCTGTGACGATTCGATCTTAGCAGCCTTATAATCAAACTTAAATCACAACGTGGGATAAGGTTAGCTCTGAATTGAAGCTGTCACTTAATCGACCAGCAGCGGTGTTAGAAGGATTGGACGACCGTCTAGGGTGTTGCACGATTACATCTATTTATTTTCGTCTACCGTTTTACATTTTAATTTAATAAGATTTCTCGAGCATACAAGTCGTTAGTTGAAAATAAATAAATATACTGTTTAATAAGAAAACGAAAAGTCTACTCAAATACGAGTATCCCCTAAAATAATATTTACGTGAAAAAAAAAATCTGTCAGATTAATAAAAAAAAAAAATATATTCATTGCTTATAAAAATTTGTATTCCAGTCTGTGTTAAAGGATTTCCTAGATATTAAAATGATAATGCTTGTCTGAAGTTGAAGCATCAGTTTTTAGTCCATCGCTTCTTTTAATCTGATGAATTTTCTTCATACAATTGATTATTTATCCTTTCTTTTTACGTTCCTTTATTATCTGGTCTACGAGGTTGAATAATTCCGGTAAGAAGAAATGCATTGTCATATGGTCCTTTCTCATTCCTACATCTCTGTGACACTTTTATTTATTTTATACTAGCTATCGGGCGGCATTTAAACTATGTCCTGCGGAGGGGTATTATTGTACCTTCCACACATAAAGTAGGAAGGAGTAGATGCGATAGGAAATAATAAACTACAAAATAACTCAAAAATTACCGTATTTAGTGTTTCGCTTAGCATTCATTTTTGGTAATGTTGGTAAACAAAAACTTAATAGCAAATCCTGTGAGGTTAACATTATATTAGGTTGGTGCAAAAATAATGGCGTTTTCTCACATAGTAACATATGTGAGAAAACGACATTTTTTTGCACCAACCTAATATTTGTCATCACCCTCAATATATGTCCTTTGTCTACTGCAAGGTTTATTTTCTTATTCCTTATTCTTTTTCCCCATAATTAAAGTAAGAAAAAAGTCATTATTTTCCATCGCTGACACAAACGGTTTTGAACGGTTTATTCTCACTTCTGTCACACGATCTTCCTATTTAATTCAGACGTATTCGCAATTCCATCCCACAAGAATATTTATCGTTCGAAGCAAAGAACTGCACGAGAAGAAATTTACAGCTTGTCAGGGATTTTTTTTTTTTTTTTTACACCGGGAATATTCACAAACGTTAATCGAAATACAAATACAGCGTATGTGTGAATGATTCATAGCACAGCTGTGACAATTGACCTCTGATCACAAAATAGTTAGTTTTGTTTCATCTACATGGAACCTAACGAATTGACTTTTGAGTAATTCGATATAATAGGATGTAGGTGTAGCGTAACTGCTGTCTGTGAAAAGTATGTTGGAGTACATAGTTCAAGTTCCCATTCTATTTGTTTTCGCAAAAATATCCTTAAAAAGATATGCACACATGCATTCTTCCCATAAGTATTAATAGCGTAGCAGACTGAAATCTTTAGGTCTGATTTGTAAAAAACTGCTTGAGTGTATGGATGACATCTCTATTTTGTTAAACTTTCATGCTATATAAATCAAAGGAGTAACCCTCGTGTATTCAGGCCATGGTCCTATACACAACAAAGTTTCTACAGGTTTAACACTCACAATTCGAGATATATTTGTTATTAGAGATCCTTTATAAGATCCAAACAATAATCAGCAATCTCATTGATCCTGATCTGAAGGATCGGCTCCAATCACTTTCCCACCGCTTTAAGGTTGAATGTCTGTATCATTTCTATAAAATACTTTCATGGTAATTGTTCTGATAAGCTCTTCGCTAATGTACCTAGACATTTTGAATTTAAGCACAGTACTAGACTGGCGTTGAGATCTCATCATTTTACAGTTGATCTGGCTAGATGTAACCATAAATTCTATGCTAACAGTTTCTTCTTCCGCATTTCTCACTTTTGTAACTTCCTTTCCAGCCAAATTTAACCTGCAAAAAATTTAATGCAATATCAGTCGCTATCTAATGTCCTCCTAATTACTCCTTATTACTCTCTTCTTTTTCTGCTCATCATTAATGATATGTCCCGGAAAATGATATATTTGAACCAAGTAGCTAAGTAGTTTTGGCTACTATAACCAAGTAGAATATGGTAGCAGTAATCAACTGGTTCGCGGCGTAGTAGCAGGTAAGAAGTGTACATCAATGGCGTAGTCCAATGGGCGTCGTTATAGACTTAGCTCTCAGACTAAGGCTCTGACTCTCCAAGACGTCCATCGGTATTTATGACAGACACCAGCCAATAATATTCCAGTGAGGGGGAACACAGATGTACGCATGTTCCATTATATCAATTAATATTTCTGTTCCCATTTCTTCGACAACCTGTTACCTTGTATCTTATTATCTTCACAAATGAAAAGAAAAATGATTTATTTATTTGAGAGTAGTATTAAGTAGAAACACTTCCTATTGCCAGAAAAAAATATTCACAGCTTAGCATTCTTTGGATAAAGGTGAATTCTTGGTGCAGTTTGTTGTATTTTCTTATACTTGTATCACGACATAATTGGAAGACACATGAAAGAGACTAATATTGATTCATTTGTTTTTTGGGGTTTCTTTTTACGTTTTATCAATCTACTGCAAATTGTTAAAAACAGAAAGTATTTTAGGTTGTAAGAATGTTTTGGAGATAAAAATTTAGTGGCACAAAAGTACTATTTTTTAACCCATAGTTGGGGAAGAATAGCGGTAGATCTACAATTTTTCCGAGGCTCTTTGCGTGTGAATGTAACTAACCCGACTGGAATTCGAACTCGGTTCCCCTAGTTCAGTAAGTTGCTGCTTCTTTCTGTGTTAGAGTCGTTGCCAACCAAGGCTATAGGGCCCAGTCTGTACTGGTATTCAACACATTACCGGTAAGAGAAGAGGTGGATTCCTAACTTTCCAAAGGGTATCTGCGTTAAAATAAAGGCAACGAACCCGACCGGAATTCGAACTCGACCCTCCTATTTCTCATTCCGATCCGACACCCATTACTCCACGCTATGTCCCGGAAAAGGATATATTTGATCGAAGTAGCTAAGTGGGTTTTGGCTGTTGTAATCAATTAGTACACGGTAGCAGTAATCGACCGGGACTCGTCGTAGTCACAGGTAATAGGTGTAGACCAATAGGATAGCCAATGGCGTAGTTCAATGGGCGTCGTCCTAGACAAGCTCTGTCGTACCTACACGTCCATCTGTATTTATGACGGACACCAGCCAATCATATTCCACTGAGGGGGAATAGATGTGTATGCATATTCCATTATATCGCTTCACAACGAACAGCCTCCTAGTAAAAATATATTCAAAAATGTAAACGGTTTACGGCGATATTACGTTGAAACACAGTTCCCCGTACGATAACCGAAGTTAAGCAATGTTGTGCCTGGTCATTACCTAGTTGAGTGACAGCCTAGGAAAACCAGGTGCCGTAAACTTGGATATTCTTGTGATGTAATGGATAATAGCTCGGACATTTTAATCGGAGAGCCGAGTTCCATTTCCAATTGAGTTTGTTATATTTACTTACGCGCAAATTCCTTTGGGAAAGCTATAAATTCACCTATTTCACCCCGCTCTATGGATTAGTTACATCAATAAACTATTATTATGTCCTGCCCCACAACAAAAATCTTTTAATATCTAAAAATATTTTCTGATTCCTATACCCTGGAAAGTGTTGAAAAACCCTGGAAAACAAGTCAGTCAGTCATAAAAATCTTAACGTAGTCTCTCTCGCCATCTTCGTTCTCCTTGATTCCTGGTCTTTTATTGTCTTCGCTGTTTCCTTTTCTCTCTGAAACCCTTTGCATTTTATTTGTTTCTATTGCAATGTCGGGATTGGTCAGTACCTAGATAGCCGACAAATTAGGAATTTCAGGTGCTGAAAGCTTGTATGTGCGGATGGTGTAATGGATAATTGCTCGGAATTGTTAATCGGAGTGTCGAGTTCAATTCCAGTTCGGTTCGTTATATTTACTTACGCGCAATTACCATTTGGATTGATAGGAATCCACCTCTTCTCCCCCAGATATGTGTTAATTAGTAATAATTGCATTGCTAAATCATTATTATCTATTTTAAAAAATCTTAAAGTCTAAAAATATTTTCTGGCTTCAAATAATTGCAGAGGGTTGGTAACCCGTAGACAAAAAATCAATCAATCAATACCAATGCGAAAAATATTTTCTGGATTTAAATAATTGCACATGGTTGGTAACCCGTAGAAAAAAAAATCAATCAATCAATCCTAAGGCTGAAGAAGAGTATGGAAACATTGTAACAAAAATACAACGTACAGACTGAAAAGTAGCTTCGAGCTACTGGAGTTCTTGAAGGAGAAAGAAACCTAAAAGAATTAATTATTTCTTCGTTATTAGTTCCATTTCGGCTTCTCGATGCTGAAGCATGGTTTGGCGGGAAATCTCAAGGACAGAACCTTACACATTTGGAGCAGTCAATCGGTCACTACATTCTGTTCATTACGAGATGCTAAAAGAAAAAAGGACAGGGGAAAGAGGATAGGCTGAAGAGGTGGGAAGCTAAAGTTGAATGGGATGTCTAATCAGCTCTTGGTTGTGTCATCTGGATGTGGCATGAATATCAATGATTGTTGTACTCATTGTCGCACAAAGAGCCTAACAAACGCCTGTTTACAAAAAATATTTATACCTTGAAACACATTGTAATGACTAAATTATGATTTAAACATTTTCTCTAAAGATTGTTTTTCTTGACATTCCCAGACTCTATATAGTTATTTACATAGTGTTTTTTGTCAATTCTTACATCTAAACAATGTTATGGAATCAAAGGAACCCTAGTTTAAGTTATAATCATATTTACACCAAATTATTACTTGAGCATTTGCTTGACTCCAACATATTATAGAGCAGTTTTCTCCAACATTATTAGAGTATTTTTATGCCAACTTATTATTAGGGAATTTTGCTCCAAACTATTTATTACAGCATATTTCTCCAGCACTATTAAAGCAGATTTATTCCAACCTTTTCATTATTATTCTGAAAGCAGTTTTCTGTAAGATTTTTAGAGCATTTTACACTAACTTATTGTTAAAGTATTTTATGCCAAATTATTATTAAAGAAGTTTTCTCCAACATTACTAGAATATTTTTATGCCAACTTATTATTAGGTTGGTGCAAAAATGATGACGTAATAATGTCGTTTTTTGACGTTAAAAATACGTTAAAAACGACATTATTACGTCATTATTTTTAACCAACCTAATACTAGGGCATTCTACTTCAACTTATTATTATAGAATTTTTCTCCAAAATTATTACAGCAGTTTTGTTATAACTTTTTATTATATCAATTTTCTCCAGCTTATTGCAGCGGTTTTACTCAAAAACTTTATTAGAGCAGTTTTACTCCAGAATATTGTTAGATTAGCTTTATCCCAACCTATTATTAGAGCGGTTTTCCTCCAAATCATTAGGGAAATTTTATCATCAAACTTATATAATTAGGTGCAGTTTCACAATACAATGTAAATCATTACAAACAAAACCTTAAACAAAGAACTCGAGTTATGTTATTTCGTCAAATCGAAACTTTCAAATGGATGACATATATGACATCAACTCCTTTCAAAAATAACTAAACTGTCAGATGTATACAATGGCTTTCTTAGATCAATAATTAAAAATGACTTCGAACGAGTGAAGCTTGTTGGTCATAGCGAAAACTAGACTTCATCGAACCTCGTGAAACATCGCTACAGAATCACCAAGAACTTTAGGGTATATCAGAAACCACATCACTTCAGGACATTTAACAGCTAAAACGTATAGTGTCTGTAACTCGAAAAGAAAATACTGACATAAGTAAGATTCTTACGTTACCAATGATAGTCTTACATAGAAACCCCAATTAACACTTAAAAGAACTATAAAAATGAATGGAATGAGAAACCAATTTTTCTGAAAATTTGATTTAATGAAAAGATTTTATAGATTTCATCTGACAGAAAAGCGTAAATCGATTGGCTGATCGGTTATTGCATACAAAATGTTTTCTTATGAAAAATAATACAGCTAATATTACCATTACTATTAGCGATGAAGAGAACAGATATTAAACTTGGTTACTTACCGGTCCAACTCTGGTGACGGGATATGACAAAAGATCCGTTTAAAGTGACGAGCCCAAGGGCGTACACGTGGGCTATGTTCAAAAATTATACAGTCCCGTCAGCGAACGTCGTAATGACATAAATTTTAAAGCATAGTTTTTCCACCCGAGGGCAGACAGTACGTATTGATTCACACGTTCATCTGTTTATTATATTGTTAGGAATTTTACTACAGTTTTTGTTCTTGATTATTGTCTGAGGAGTCTTGGTTGATACATTTCTCATCATTAGCATTATTTTATTATTAATTTTAAATATATGATTTGATGCATTTTAGATTAAAATCTTTCTTCATCATTATATCATTACGAGATATAATGGATTTTTTACTGTTACATTTTAGATCAAACGTGTTAAATATTATTTTTACCAAAAGGTTTACTCTTTTTTGTTACTGCTAATTTTTAGATTAAGCATTTTCCAATATTTTATTATATTGATAGATTTACTCCATTCTTTTATTGTCGCAAAGCGTATTATCACTATTATTTTCTTAGTGCTACAAGATGGTGTTTTTAAGTAGATGTCTTGATTAGCAGGGAAGTAACTGTATGTCAAGTCACAACAAGGAACTCGGAAGCAGTACTTTGGGACATATACTTGTTGGACCCAATAAGGTGGATTTTTTGAATTAGTCCGCTAAGTGTATTTTACACAAAGATTTTAGATTAGAAAGAGATGAAGGCGAGTTCCCTAATCACTCACGGGGTAACTAATATGATTCTTCTGCATCTTATATTATGTGGTAATCTGAAACTTCATTTCAGAGTAGTTACTGATCTTTTTTGGCTGTAGCCTTGTAGTCAACATGTATAGCTGCATCAGTTATTTGACATTAATTTTTAGTTGTGTTGAGCGCAATCCTATCTGGTTTTCTGTGTTTAATAACTCCATAGGTTGGTTTTGGTTTGGTTTGGTTTGGTTTGGTTTGGTTTGTTTTAAGGCATATCAACCTCAAATGGTTATTTAATGCAGACAAGATTTTTATTGCTGGTAATATTTTTTACCAAAAATGTATTGCTGGTAATATTTTGTTAAAGTATTTCAGGTATTAAAACCTATTTTACACTTTTATAGTGTTTTAACCCAAATCTGAGGGATAACTATTTGCCCATAGCTGGGATCCTAATTGGTGCTACCACCCCGGGTCAGGGTGCACCTGGAAACACCAGCAATTAGGAGGTGGATACACGCTCCTCAAATCCTCTTCCTGTTGGATATAGATTATTGTCTTAACCAGGACGCGGATGTAGTTTATCGTCATACCCAGGAAGGGATAGGTTGGACAACCGCATTCTCAGAATAACTTTGGTTTGCTTCGCACTTCCATTATTATCTGACTCATCAGGATATCCTTTACATTAATAAGAAACAGATCAAATCTATATTAGAGTACATAATACGGCTAAATAGTGCATCACATTCAAGTTTGAGAGAATTCAAAAGCGTATCCGAATCCTCGTTGGGGAATAATTATGTTCCATTCTACAACGTTTCTCTCACAGGCTGCAATTGACTAGTCTCTGGCAGTTCTATCGCGACAACTATGGAAGGAACTACATTGCTTTGTTCCGCAAGGTTTAAGCTAGGACGAAGCATGCAACTAACATGGTAGAAACAACCAACATTTCATCCGTATTCCATGAGCGAGAAGTAAGTTCTATTCAAAGAGCTTGTTCCCGTGGACCACTGACATGTGGAACAGATTATCAAAAGGATGTTTACCCAATCAATACAATCTTAAAATGTGCAAGGCTTGAGTTAACAGTTACGCCACCCTTTTATCCATATAAACTACACCTTATCCTAATCCTCTACCTGGAGTCCAAACACCACCAACACACCAAGCTTTGTAATAGGTGAATCTTACTGCCACAGTCTTTAAACTTGCTAACCGAACGCTCCTATGTGGCTCAATCAGTTAAAGGGATGTCATGTTATATGACGCTTCCGTATAGTATACAGGTTCGGTTCCCGTCGGAGCACGAATATTTTGTATGAACATTTCTCGGACATTCAGGCCGGTAAATGTTGTTTAATACTGTTTATTATAAACAGAGCATCTACTTAAATATTTGTATTTATAAAAAGAATGTATAAACATAAAAATGTCTTGAAATAATTTCATCATATTTCATATATATATATATATATATATATATATATATATATATATATATTACCCAAGAGCAAGTGAAAATTTAAGCAAATTCAGTCAATTCATCATTTATACTTTCCTTCTCTCTTCCAACCTCTCTCTCTCTCTCTCTCTCTCTCTCTATATATATATATATATATATATATATATATATATATATATATATATATATATATCAGGTGTAACACCAAAATTGTCGACATCGTGTAACGGCATAATTTTCCACTCCATAAAATGTTTAATATAAACAAAACACCTAAACTAATTCTCTTTCTTTTTTTTTTCAGGCTTTCAGATAAGATTTTTAGCCATCTTTGCATCATTTGTCGCAAGAATCACTGACAAGCACTTGGAGTTATTCAGCTCCAATTAGAGCAGATTAGAATAGTTTTGTGTCAGCCCCATTTTGTTCCCAACTGAGCAATGGTGAGAGAAAAAAAAAGAACACTGAGATCTTCAGTAATGGTACCAACATTCGTACTCTCGCTTCCATCTTTAAAGTGCATTCAAGAACCATAAAGAGAACGGTAAATTAGTTTAAAGTGAGGGAACAGTAGAGAGGAAAGGTGCATTAGTAGGTCATCACTGGAAGAGGGATAATCGTTCCAAATTAGAGAGAAAGTGATCAATTTGAAAAGATCCAGATTCAGTTATATTTGGAATTCCGTCGGTATGTCATATATCATTTGTTGGCAGATTACTTTTTTTCTTAATTTGTAAACTATGCCTGGTTTATTTTTAATAATATTCCCGTAATCCACAGTATAGTTAATCCATCACCATTTGTGACATCATTCGGGTTGGGTCTGTACCAAGATTTGGGGTCCATAGATCGAACAGACATATCAATGAACATATATTGTCCTAGCCTTCCATGTCTAAAATAATCTTCCTCAGCAATGATTGGGCAACCTGATACTACGTTGTCAACAGCTTCATCAGATTGATGGCATAAGCGACAGGTGGGAATTGAGCCATCTTTTTGATTTAGACTTGAAGGCATTAGTTGGGCGACATTGGTCATTTGCTGCCATAATAAGGTCTTCTGTCTTCTCTTTAAGATCACTGCATCTAATCCATATTATTATTATTATTATTATTATTATTATTATTATTGCGCTAACAGGTTTATTTCCCATTATTTTATTCATACAGCTTTTTTATTTGCCTTAATAATTCGACAGTTTTGTTTTTTCTTTCATTAAGTTTTTCCTTTCATGGTCTAATTTCATTTTTTGGCAGATAATATTTATGGCGCGTTTTCTTTATTCTTTTAGCTAATCTAAATTACAATTTGTTTAATTTTCTTTTCGTTGATTAATATTTTGCTAATTAATATTTTTCTAGTGTTTCCTCTCCTTTTCTTTCGTCTTTATTTCAAAAACGTTCTTTCATTCCATTTTGTTGCTTCTCGGTCATCAATATTTTACGCCCTCTCTCTATCTTTCTTTTCTTTCTCTCTGCTAGTATATTACAGTGGTGTGTGGCATTCACTTGCTTCACACCAAAAAGTCTGCATGTTGAATCATTTGTAGTGTGGTGGAAATTGCTGGCTATGAATTTCGGATGTACGATTTTCTCCTGCACAGATAAAATCCATTTTTACAAGGGTGCGATGGATAAATTATCGTCTAAATTAAGCAAAAATGAAAATAAAACTGACATTTCATTTTAACAGATATGTTTTCCAGTATGACGATAAAATATCTTAAAATAGGAAAGAATAAATATTTTCAATAGAATTGCCATTGATTTCAACTACAGCCTCCAGACAACTCCGGAATCTCCTGTATCTCTTCTGGATGGTTTCATTGGTTTAGTTGGTGAATGCTGCCATAATCGTTGCCTTCGGGTCGTCTTTAGGGTTAAAAGGAGTTTTGTTGGTCTCTTGCTCAAGTGCGCCTCACATATAATAATCAAGTTAGTTGCTTGAGTTAGGTGGCCAGTTGTAAATGGTGATGTGTCGCATAAATGGTTCTCCTGCTTGTATGGCATGGTGCAGTATCTTGTTGTCAGATATATGGTCTTCCAGAAGCTTCGTCTTGAGCAGGGCAGCACAGCCTCCTCAAGGCACTTCATCTAAGCCTCTGTGTTGAATCTCTAGTCCTGTGAGAAGATGAATAGAGCCATAAATTCGCCATTACAAGTGATCACTCCAAACACCATGATATTGACTGGATATACCATCCAACTCTTTCCGAATCCTCTGCACTGTCTATTATATCATAGAATAGACACGTGTAGAATGGTTTTAAGCACCAAAATCTATTTAGCACTTTTGCAAAATAAGACTGAAATTATTCGTAGTTCGTATTATAAAATGAATCAAGGCGTGTTAAACAAAATATACTTCAGCTGAGGTGACTGTTTTAAATGCATATGAAACAATTAAAATATATATAAAATATCTAATATGCTTGTTTTGCCTGTTATCAAGATGCGTGAAACCATTATACATATGGCGTTAATTATGTGATAAACGTATATAAAATTTGAAATATCATCTTCATCATTATTATCATCGAATTTCATTAGATTTCTCCTCTTTGGGACATAACTTGAACACGATAATTATTGCTGCACGACTTTACATTTTGGATTTGCTCAAACGGTTTTAAAATCATATAGTAGCTTCTTTGCCAATCAAGTTGAAAGATATCAGTCTACCCTGATCTTTTATCTATGGTTTCTCCAAGGATATCAGTGAAAAATTGAATGACATGGAAGCGAATAGAAATGGAACTTAGCACGTCGATTACAACGTCCGTGCCTATATTCGATATTTCGAAAAATGTTACAAAGTATTTAACAAACATTTGTCGACGATAGTGAGAAGATCTCGTTCCTAAAAATGACTACGGCATTCGCGGTTCGGTACGTTTTGTTGCAGACGCTAGAACTTTTGTTTTTGCAACACCGTTTGAACATCGAATATATTTTGTCGCCAGTCATACACATATACGGAAACAGGAAAATAAACTCTCACCTGTTCTAACTGCTTGCTCGGCTAAAAATTGCACTTCTGTTCCGGCCAACGAACGAAATGAGTGTTATTGAGTTAATCCTTAGCCTTAGTTCAGTGTTTTAAAAGAGGACGGAATGTATGTCAGGGAAATCCGAAAACGCATTAACATCCCAAAATATACATTCCAAAAGCTAAGCAGAGTATGAAGAGACAGAAAAAAAAAACAACTTCGTTAGAAACAAAGAAAAAGGACTAAATGAAATGATATCTTTCCTCGTATTTGTCTGTGATTGCTAGATTATATCCTCAAAAATGAAGAACAGGTTTGATGCAACAGAAATCTGGTTCTGCAGAAAGATCCGGAGGATACCATGGATCGAATATGTGAGCAGCGACAAAGGTTTAGAAAAAAAAATGAAAACTAAAAGGAAATTTATACAAAAGGAAGAGAGAGTAGTCGTTTCTAGGCAACATAATGAGGAAGGAGGGCTTGGGTAATTTGATATTCACATGACAGATCAAGGTTATGAGGAGCATAGAAAAAGGACACAAGAGCTATTATCGCCTACGTCTTGAGGAGGATACAGCATATAAAGAAGAAGACATTAACACAAGTGTTTTTTTTCATTTCCCATCTTTTGTCATGAAACACCACAGAAACAAAAAAAAAAGAATAGAGATGCAGAATCGATATTAAATTTGAATATTACTAATTACCGCATGCACTTAAAAACCTGCATTGCAGCTTTAGCGAGTAAGCGATATAATGTTTGTATCTCACCTCTATAATTCTCAAAATGTGTGTGTATGTAAGTCTGTGTGTATGCGTGTGTGTGTGTGATCAGATGTTGTTTATGCGTTTCCAAAGTTTTACTCAGATTTCTATTATTTTTTTGTTTGATAGATAATTCTTCAGTGCCTTTTCTGAGTGCAAATTACACATTCCCCTTCTCTTGGCCAATCATCAATCTCTCTGAAATGAGGTTACCTTTTCCGTTGCATAAAGCCTACTACTAGAATTTTACAGCACTGCTTTCATCGTCGTTTATAGCTGTTCTAAATTCAATTTTTTTTTCCTACCAGTTTTTGGATTGCATTCATCGTAATAATAAGTAATCTTGCTTTTTTATTACTCAACATTTATTTTTCCAACTTTTCCTAAAGTTATTCGAGTGTTAAATGGTTCACTTCTGTTATTAGCCCAAGCCTTCCATTTGACAATTCATACTTTCCTAAGTCATGCCACCAAAGAAAAGAACTTGCCAAGGTCGCAAACCCGCTGCCGCCAGGTCTGCCATGCGAATAAGAGAACGAAACATCTTTAGAACATTTGGTTTGCTTGTCTTAAAATGCCTCTCGGAATGCTTCAATCAGAGCCACTGAGTCCGAAGATCAAGGTAGCCATCGGCTTTCCAGAAGAGTATACCTGAACTCTTCTGCGCGCGAGGATGAAAATAATGATCAATGGCCTCAACAGCTGATGAGAAACGCCTCTTCAAATGCTGTTACGCGTGAGGCTGAAACAATATTGAGAACGCAAAAACGGCCTTTTTCAGGGCCAATCCTCTTTCAAATTGTTAACTCCCCCATTTAACGATGTATCTCAGTTGCAACCAATTGTTGTTACTATTATTGATTTTCGGGTGAGCTTACTTGAAACTGTGCCAATTGAACGGCTAAAATTCCCAGTAACGAAAGACCTGGTCAACCTGAGATATACTGCTAGTTTTTCAATAACGTTACATCACTCTATACATTTCTGAGCTGAGAAATTGTAATTATAATTTTTTTTAAGCATTTCACCCCAAGCAAGACGGGAGTGTCACTAGCACACAAGCGGTTACAGAGAATCAGAGGAAGAGTAAAGAGGGTTGTTTGAGGAAAGAACATAGAGAAGGAAGGGGATCAGGATAAAAGAACCAGATGTTGATTGACATTGCATTTGAACATTTGAAGATTATAGCTGCCAGGGAAGCAAGTAAGAGAAAAGGGATATCTACTGATGAGAAGTGCAAGATAAGAAGCTGTTGGAGTAGAAGAGACGGCTACATTTAACCGTTTCGACAGCGAAAGTGTGGGTCTGTGACGCCAACCTAGTAGCACGCTTAAATTCATACAGTTTAGGAATCAGTAAAAGTAGCCGGTCAGAGCAGTTGCTATGAAAATACGTGTAGAAAAGACATAGGGAACCTACAGCACATGACTGTAGACGATATGCCAGATCAAGACCTATCACATTGCATATCCGGTTCTGGATTTTGTCGAGGGTTTGTTCGGACTGTTGTCCTCATCTTTATTTCTATGTTCTCGAAGTTTCGGGCGCTGTACTCTCCAATCTTTTTCAGGTGATTGGAATTTCGAAGTGAACCCTTTATTTCTTCCACTGGGGTAGATTGTACTAGTTCCACGTGTCATGCCTCTTCTCGATATCTCTGTTACTACCTTTTAATTCAAATCCTAAAATTTGTGTTCACCACTGCTGTAACTAGGTACTGAAATCACATGTGTTTGGTTCAAGACACTGGATACAACTAACACTTTTATCCACTGGCTTATGTGACATTGAGGTCAAGGTAAAAAAGTTAACACTTCCGTTGCTAACTACGGAGATCCTCGTTTTTTTTTTATCTTGCTCCAGCTGGCTAACTACGGAAACCTACTTTATTTTTGCATACCGCTGTTATGAGTGTCCCGTTGCGCCATCTATCATAAAATCACAAAGGACAATACTTCAAAAGATATCATGTGTATACCCATTACTGATCTGGTAAGTCATTCCCAGGTATATCCATGAAAATGGAATGCTGTAAAACACACTGGTGCCAGTTTTCTGTATAATAAAATATGTAGGTTGAAATTTGGCATTTTATTTAAAAATGGCTGGCCGGATGAGGGAAGCACTGGGCAAATGAATAGCAGTGAAAATGTTAAATTACACTTAATATCAGGAAAGTACTATACTAACAGTTTCTTTTCTAGCTCTCCCTTCAGGTTCGATGATTAACCGCCAATGTTAATCTTCAAAAATATAAATTCAATATTGATCCCTATCTACTGTCCTCTTGATGGCTCTTTTCTTTTCCCGCTCATTAGTAAAGTTTCTGATTTTAATTCTTTCATACTCAGTAATCCTTTGTGTGTCAGTAGTTTTAATGCTTTGTATGGTGTGAAATCAATGAAGAAAACAGGTTTGAAGATTCTAATTCGACTTGTTTAAACCATTTCCTTATATGTTTTTTATATATTTATAAACGCCTTTATCGATTTCTTCTTAATACTGCAATACTTCTCTCTTTACACCTTAGATTTTTTTTCTATGTTTGGCTTTCCTTTCTTTAAATGCTTCCAGTAAACTTTATCCTTCTTCTTGCACTTTGATCTCTATTTTTCTCTGCTAATGTCTTTTTTCACACAGTCTCTTAACTACAAATCTGACATTTCCACTAAGTTTTCTCCTCAGCATCTTTTCATTTCCAACTACCTCCCTTGTTATTCTTCAGTTAATCTTCAACTCCTACCATCTCCTTTCACCAATTCCAACTGTTTTTGTTAGTGTTATTCTTCGGACATGGCCTCATTAGATTGGTCAGTGATTTCTCTGGAAGCATTTCGACTTGCGGCGTTATTCATTTGGATTCTGAACAACGTCTTCACATGCAGGTGACCGCCAATAGCCAATGACGACATGGACATTGAAAACGAAATCCGCATCCGATTAGTGCAGAAAGATGAACGGTTAACTTAGGTCAGCAAAGCACAGAATGACCGGAGGTCGAATGCATCCTCAGACACTAAATGACTGTCCCTTTCAAGCACTGCAGGGGTGTTTGATTACGATGATGATATCTCGTTTTACTGGAGGTACGAGCTGGCGTGACGTAATTGAAAAGACGAACTAGATTACCGTGTGACGCTTCTTCTTTTCGATATTGCGATTTTCCTTTTAAAAGGCATGAAACAAACGTCGCTGTGCTTTGCTCTGTCGATAGGCACACCATTGTTTAAAAATTCTCCTTTTTTAAAAATCAGACGATACGAGGAAAGCGATATACAATTTTGCTAATTAAATGTGTTGGGAATGAAAGAATAATTTGCGCTAACTCTGACCAGCTTTGACCCCAACCTCTCACTCTGGGACGAGTGTAAGCTGGGAGCAGTGAATTTTATTTTTTACTAATTAAGTTTGTGAGAAGAATGAGTTCAAACTGCATAAAAGGGGAGACAACTGTACAGATCTTCTCAGAGATACGAGAACAGAAAACCTTGATAATTTTCTGCTTCTGATATTTCAACCTAGTACCAGCGGTCCAGTATCAATTTTTCAAGCACATAATCGAACATGATATTATGAATTGGTTATAACCGAGCGTTATCTTTTCACAAAGCGATCACCCGAGAACTGATGCGTAATACCCAACCACATGATCGAAGGCGTAAGGATACAATGATTATTTTAATTAATCGTTTATTGCACGCTTCATGTTCCTTCCTTGTCTCATGAACGGGAGTAGAAATTTATTCGTTGTTTACTGTTTATGGCGGGGTTTCCGGTTCATGCTCCTAAAGTATTCCCTTTATAATGAATAAAGGGAATACTTTATGCATGAAATGATTTGTAAAATCGCTTGTTGGATCGATATTTGTCCTATCAGGTGATTTCTTTTCTTTTAAATAATAATCTAATTTGGATACGTCTATTGCTTCATTTGAACATCGATGAAAGAAGTACAGGGGCACCGATCGCAAAATGGCCTTTTGTTTAAAAAATATCAAAATACATTGAAACTGCGAATGTTTAGCTCGGATATACCCTTTCTCTATTATAATTTACTCGAATAATTAAGTTGGAACTCTGAACAAGGCTGAAGAAAGATGGGCTCCGTCAGGTTACCTTGCCCAAGATGCATCCCAACTTCTATGACTGCAGTAAATGCTCTGCCCTTACTCCCTCAGTGGGTTACGCGGCTCGTGATGCAACCGTTCCAATCTTTACAGAATTACGTTAATAAACGCAAGGAAATAACTCAAATGACATCTAACGTGAAAAGGAAAAATAATGAGAGGTTTTAAATATTTATTTTCATGAATAATAGCAAAGACATTTTAATAAAACCCGGTGAAGTTTTTCTCTATCGATTGTCGAACATTTACAAAATGTTTATTAAGAAACATTATCCAACACAACATATTAAAATAACAGGTATTGATATTGGCATGCTATGATGTTTGAGGGAGAAAAAATGAAGCTTTTTATACATGAACATTCTTCGACAAATGACAGTACAGCGTTTGAGGATTTGATAGAGGCTCGGAATGGAAAATTCGAATTCCAATTAACTCCGTTACATTCAATTACGTGCAAATGTTTTTTGAATCTATTTCACCTCATTTATTTATTAAATTGGATAAAGCTGTATCTGCAAAATGTGTTATCTCCAATAAAGCTGTTAATGTTATACTGACCAATAGAAGAAATATTCTTACAATAAAAAACATCGGCTTTAAATAATCCACAACTGATTGATACGTTGTTAAAAACAGAAAAGATTTAAATAACTATACAATCAAGAGATCGACGCCATTGAACGCCTTTTGAATTGTAGAACCAATCTCAGATATCAATCAATCGTTCAGAGATTAGCTTAAAACTTGGAAGAGAGACAATTGGCAAAAGAGAGAAATCTATTTAGAAAATAATATCATCAAAATCATAAGATATTAGGGAGAATAATAGTGGAGTAAGAAAAATGAGGAAAAGAGAGCAGAATTTATAATGAAAACTGAAAATAATCAGTCGAAGCTTCGTGAGATTGAGATAATTAAGAGAAAAGGAAAAGGAGCAGGAAAAATGAGATCAAAAGTGCAGAGAATTAGAACATGATAGAAGACAATGAGAAGACTGTGTATAATGGAGGAGGGAGAAATTCTTTATTGGAATATATATATATATATATATATATATATATATATATATATATATATGACAAGAGATAGAATATGGAGAAACCTGAGGAGAATCAGAGTTTATTTGTTGACAATGGTGAGAAGATGAAATACAAGAAGTAAAATGAATAAAAAGAGAAGAACATGTAGGAGAATGAGCAGAACTGAGATGAGAATGAAAAGAAGGAAAATGTCGTGGAGATTAAGGAGAATGAAACGAGCAGAGAGAAAGGAAGCGGGAGGAAAATGAAGAGCTATCAGAGAATGCACAGAAATGAGTCGTGATTTGCCCTCAGCAATTTTCCACGCACGGTGGTATAATGGCTAGCGGCTCAGCTTGCCGAAACGGGGAGCTGAGTTCGAATATCAGTCATGTTGATTTGATTCACTTACGTTCATGATATCATTGGGAAAGGTATGAACACATAACTTCCTCTTCCAGCTATGGATGACATAACTGGACAGATTATATACGATAACTTGAATGGCAACCGGTATAAGAGAATTAAAACTCTGAACTCAAACCACCTGCTGCATTGTAGGTCTGTCATTTTAATATCTGCGAAGAGGGGCTTGTTACCTTCAACATCACCGGTACAATAGGAACCTTCAAGTCATTGTACTATTTTGCCTTGAATGTTACCATGAACCAAAATTGGAAGATAGAGGGGAATGTTGGCCACAAATTATGATGATGCTGATGATGATGACCATTAAAATCTGTCAGTTACACATTTTGTGAAAATAGCTAATATGAAATAAAAAATACGTACAATTTTAACTTATTCAGAAAAAGATATTTTTTTCTTTTCCAATGGTATAATTCTTAGATGAAGTTGAAATATAAAATGAAAGAAGATCTAACGGAAGTGGGTGTAGAAATCTGACTCGTCATTTCAATAATTACGCCTGGCAGAGGCCGACCTAATGAAAAAAGATATTAATAAAAACCTTATAACCAGCCTAGTCATAGATTTTTATTCTGTCCTTTGAAATGGTTATTGGAATAATCAAATTAAGTTACCATCTCTCATCACACTCTTTATTCATATCTTGATTTTCATCAAACTTTTTTCCTTTTTTTCTTCATTCTCGCAAGTGTCAAATTATTTCTCCTGGATACTTTCAAAATATTTTAACTCTCCTCATACTTCTCCTCATTATCCACGAATTTATTATCTTTCATAAAGCATTGTGTTAAAATGTATCCTGTCTTCTACTCATACTGCCACTCTTTTCATTCACCTGAGTTCACACTTCCCACTCAATGATCACTGTTCATTTTATTCTCTTCACGCATCCGCTTCATTCTCCTCTGTGTGATACTAATTCTCTTCACGCATCCCCTTCACTATACCGTCTACTCCTCATTCTCTTCACACATTCTCTTCAATCTCTCTAGTCTATTTCCCATTCTCTTCACGCAACCTCTCTTTTGTCTCTCTTTTGTCTAATGCTCATTCTTTTCGCGAATCGCATTCACTCATATCTGTCTACTTCTCATTCTCTTCACGCGCCCGTTTCACCCTCCCCTGTCTACTCATTCTCTTCACTCATCATATTCACTCTCGCCTGTCGACTTATCATTCTCTTGACGCATCCTCTTCACAGTGAAAAGACTACCACACATTCTCTCCACGCATCTTCTTTACTCTACACTGTCTACTTATTCTCTTCACACATCCACTTCACCCTCCTCTGTTTAGTGTTCACTCATTTTAAGCATTCGCGTCACTCTTCTCTCTCTACTTCTCCCCTTCATTCTCCCCTGTCTATTTCTCATTCGCTTCACGGAACACCGTCACTCTCCCCTGTCTATTTCTCATTCTCTTCACGCATCCCTACAAACTCCAATGTTTGCTTCACGTTCTCCTCACGCATCCCTTCACTCTCTACTTCTCTTCATGCATCCTTTCACTCTCTACTGTCTACTTTTGTTCACGCATCCCTTCACTCTCCCCTGCCTACTTCTCTTCACGCATCCCTTCACTCTCCCTTGTCTACTTCTCTTCACGCATCCCTTCACTCTCCCCTGTCTACTTCTCTTCACGCATCCCTTCACTCTCCCCTGTCTACTTCTCTTCACGCATCACTGCACTCTCCCCTGTCAACTTCTTTTCACGCATCCTTTCACTCTCCCCTGCCTACTTCTCTTCACGCATCCCTTCACTCTCCCCTGTCTACTTCTCTTCACGCATCCCTTCACTCTCCCCTGTCTACTTCTCTTCACGCATCCCTTCACTCTCCCCTGTCTACTTCTCTTCACGCATCACTGCACTCTCCCCTGTCTATTTCTCTTCATGCATCCTTTCACTCTCCACGGTCTACATCTTTTTCCATTCACGAATTCCTTCACTCTTTTTTGTCTACTTCCCATTCTCTTTACTCATCCCGTCTCTCTCCCTTATCTAATTTTCGTTCTCCTCACTCATCCAATTCAATTCACTGTCTACTTCTTGTTCTCTTCACCACTCCCTTTCACTCACCTCTGTCTACTTGCCCTTCTCTTTATGTAACCCCTTGACGCTCCCCTTCCAATTCGCATTCTCTTCACGCATCCCCTTCTCTTTCCTTTGTCTACTTAGCTTTTGTTTACTCTTCCTAGTACTTCTTTACGCTTCCTCTTCAGTCCACTGTCTATTTTTCTCCTCGCGCTTCCCTTTTTATTGTTCCCTGTCAATTTCTCTTTCTCTTCATGCATCCCTTCACTCTCTCCTCGTTCTTTCTCGCATTCCTCCAACCATCCCTGTCTACTTCTCGTTATCAACACGCATCCCTTCACACCCACTGTCTCCTTCTCGTTTTTCTCACGCATCTTTTTCACTCTCCACTGTCTACATCTTCTCTTCACGTGCTCCCTTGACTAACCTCCGTCTAGTTCCCCTTCTCTTCATGTATCCCATTCACTCTCGCTTGTCTAATTCTCATTCTCTTCACGTATAACCTTCTCTTTCCTCTGTCTACTTAGCTTTTGTTTGCCCTTCCTTTCACTCTTCTCTGCCTACTTCTCATTCACTTCTCTCATCCTCATTCTTTGCTTTCTGTTCCTTCTACTCCCTCATTTTCGGTTGTTTTCAAACTCTCTTCATTTATCCCCACCTCTTTTTCTCTCCTCAGATGTCTTCATATTGTCTTCACTTATCATCTCATTCTACGCCTTATTATCGTTCTCATCACTCATCCCCTCACTCTCTTCGGCGTTTTTTGTCTTTCCTTTCAAACTTTCAATCAATGTCCTCCGTTTTCACTCTTTCCCTCATTCTCCTCACTTTTCGATTTCTCGTCATTCGTCCACTCAATCCTTTTTTCTAATTCTTTTTAATCATCCCCTCTCTCTCCTTTATTTTATTTATTTCATTCGCTTCACTCATCGCTTCACTCTCACCTTTCTTTTATCTTCGCCTCACTCTCCTCTGTCTATCCTTTATTTACTTCATTCTCTTCACTCGTCGCCTCATCCTCACCTTTCTTCAATCCTCGACTCACTCTCTTCGGTTTTTGTTCATTCTCTTTATAATCCATTCAGTATCTTTTCTTTTCTTTTCTATCTCTTCACTCATCACCCGCCTCTCTTCATTGTCCTTCTCTGAACACTTCACTTCATTCTTCTCAGGCTTCTCTTTCTATCCGCTCAAGTCTGTTTTCAATCAATTCTCCTAATTAAGGCAATAATGTCACTAAGATGTAAGGATGTACTAGGAATAAAAAAAAAACGAGAAAACTTTAGAAGAAAAGGGAAACTCAATTCTAAAAAGGAAACAAGTGATAAACCTCAGCACCTATTCAAAAGATAGGAGAGGAGAGGTAACCGGGCAATTTGCAAGCATTTCTTGTCTTTTT
>OZ010605.1:10284958-10302458 GCA_963932145.1 Acanthosepion lycidas
AGATAGAAAGGAAGGAAGAAAGAAAGAAAGAAAGAAAGAAAGACAGAAAGAAAAGAAGAAAGAAAGAAAGAAAGAAAGGCAGACAGAAAGAAAGAAAGAAAGAAAGAAAGAAAGAAAGAAAGAAAGATAGAAAGAAAGAAAGAAACAGATTGGAAAAAAAGAAAATTGAAACGAAGCCCAAAAGGATAGACCGATAATAATTAATGAAAATAAAAAAACGGACTTCTAAAAAATTAGGAAATTGAAAGTGTAGTAATAAAAGTACAAAGATAGAAAGAAATAAAGAAAGAAATAAAAAAGGAAAAAGAAAGAAAAAAAGAAATAAAGAAAAAAAAGAAAGAAAGACAGAAAGAAAAGGAACCGAAGGTCAAAAGGAAAGAAAGAAAATGACTATAATTATTAATGAAATAAAAAAGGAACGGCTAAAAATAAAAAAATAGAAAGTGTAGTAATAAAAGTACAAAGAAAGAAAGAAAGAAAGAAAAATGAAAGAAAGAAAGAAAGAAAAAAATGAAAGAAAAAAAGGAATCGAAGATCAAAAAGAAAGAAGGAAAATGATTATAATAATTAATGAAAAAAAACGGTCTAAAAAATTAGGAAATTGAAAGCATAATAATAAAAGTACAAAGATAGAGAGAAATAAAGAAAGAAAAAAACAAAAACAGAAAGTAAGAAAAAAGAAAGAAAGTAAAAAAAGAAAGAAACAGAGAAAGAAAAGGAACCGAAGATCAAAAGGAAAGAAGAAAATGACTATAATTATTAATGAAGTAAAAAAGGAACGGCTAAAAATAAAGAAATTGAAATTGTTGTAATAAAAGTACAAAGAAAGAAAGAAAGAAAGAAAGAAAGAAAGAAAGAAAAAGAAGAAAGAAAGAAAGAAAGAAAGAAAGAAAGAAAGAAAATTAAAAGTGAAAAAGGTGTGGAAGATAAATTTATGAAGGCTAGAAAACTAAGGAAGTGTGGAGTAGAGGAAGTAGGGCATAATGAATAAAAGAAAAGAATGATTGAAAATGGAGAACGAAGGAAAGCAGAAAATAGTAAAAAAAAATAAAATTGAAAAAGAAGGAATCTAAGAAATTGAAGCATGAAGAAAATAATGAAACATGAAAAGGAAAATGAATTAATAAAAAGGATAAGTAATTTAATAAAAAAAATTGTATAGAGTCCTGATCCAAAGAAAACAAAAGGGAGATAACTAAGTTATTTTAGGGGGACTTAGTCATAAAGCTTCATATACTGAGTATGCAAAAATAAAACAAATTAACTCACCAGTAGTATTAACGATACCATTCAGCCAACTATGGTCCAAAGCTGATTGATCAAGAAATATAATTGGAAAAGTAAAAATATCTATACGGTAATAATTGAACCGGCGAAGAAGGTTTTTACCAAAAATGAGATGGAATGTAAAAATTAGAAATAATGTTAAAATGTAGTAAAAAGTGGGAAATAAGGGACTGAGTAAGTAAAAAGTAAGTTTTAAACGGCAACAGAAAGAACATTTCTACTAAGAATCAGTAAAAAGCAGCGGATTTTTTCCTTGGGCACATAATAAGGAAAAAGGGTTTGAAAAAATTAATCTTCACGGGGCATAATGAGACGAGTGATAGGGAAAGGCAGTGATCCATTTGAAGAGCTTGTTTGAGTGGATGGTGGAGCGGGAATGCAGAACCCTTAGCAAAAGAGTGACAAGGGATAAGATATTGTTGAGAGCCATAATCGGCTATATCTTGCATGGACTCGAGACGACGATGACGAAGAAGAAGAAGAAGAAGAGGAAGAACAACAACAACAACAACAACAACAACAAAAACAGAAGAAAAGAACAGAATGTACTTTGTCATATGTTAGGTTGGTGCAAAAATAATGACGTAATAATGTCGTTTTTTGACGTTAAAAATACGTAAAAAAACGACATTATTACGTCATTATTTTTGCACCAACCTAATAACAATACACGCATTTAGAACAATCGGAGCTGATCGACTAGGCATAGTGACCAATTACCACAGGAACAGAATATGCTTTCTTATTGACATGCCACTCCTTACAGATTGTAATGTGTCGTTGAAGATCTTCAAAAGAAGTATCAAAATACAACGATCTTGAAATGGAAATCGCAAAAATGTTGCACATGAGGACATAATTCCTGTTGTAGTTATAGCCCTCGGATTGATTGGAAAAAGATTCCGATAGACTCGTCGAATGGATTCCTGGTAGCCCATGCCTTAGAGAAATAAAAACAAATTGTACTCACAAGCAGAGCTAACACAATACGAAGGGTTTTATTTATGTAAAATGTGCGAGATCTTCTTTGTTGGGTAACTGGTTGGAACCCAAAAGTAAATGTGTATACAACAGAAATCAAAAGTAAATAATATTAAGAATAATATTAATAATAATAATAATAATGATAATAATAATAAGTTCTCACAAGTACAGCTCACACTTTACGAAAGGCTTTATCTATGAAATATATATATATATATATATATATATATATATATATATATATATAACAGTGAACATAGAAGTCAACACTTAGAGCCTCTAAGTGTTGACTTCTATGTTCACTTTTATATTTACACACGCTCTATCTCTTATATTGAGCACTTTATCCCATAAATATAGTAAACATTAAGACTATATTTCTTCATATATATATGTATATTAGGTTGGTGGAAAAATAATGTCGTTTTTTGACGTAAAAAATACGTCAAAAACGATATTATTTTTGCACCAACCTAATATATATATATATATATATATATATATATATATATATTGTCAGTCTAAAGTCTCACGATGTCCCGATGCCATTTCTAACCTTAGGTCTCTGGGCGGGACCAGGAAAGTAATGTGTACACGCCAGAAATATAATAATAATAATAATAATAATAATAACAACAACAACAACAATAATAATAATAATAATAATAATAATAATAATAATAATAATAATAATAATAATAATGTATCTTTGAAGATCTTCAAAAAGCTGTCAAAATACAAGGACATTGAAATCGAAATCTCAAAAATGTGGCACATAGGAACATCAACAATCCCTGTTGTAGTTGGAGACCCTGGATTGGTTGGAAAATATTCCAGTAGACTAATTGAAGGCATTCCTGGAAGCCCATGCCTCAAAGAAATACAAAAAAATGTTCACACAAGTACAGTCCACACTTTATGAAGGGCTTTATCTATGTAGAATATTTTTGGTGGTGGGGTGTCAGCGGAAAATGTCATAATGCAATTTTTAACCTTAGGTCTCTGGGCGGGACCCGGAAAATATGTGTACACGCTAGAAATCAAAGGAAATAAAAACAATAATAATAATTCTTATTTAAGTGAAAAATATAATGGAGATGCCAGACGATACGAGAAAAATAAAGTCTGGATAATTCGTAAGTAAATCCATAATATCCGACATCTAATAATGAAATCCTCTGCCAAAAATTAGATTTTGTACTTGCATAGGCATCTCGGACACTAAATGTAACTGTTAAAATAGGAAAATATTCATTTTAGATGGGTGTGCTGTTGTGTAAAGATCCAAGCCTCGTAACGAGAAATCGTGGACCGAGTTTAAAATGCGGTCTGGTTCGATAAATATGTTTTAGCATAAATTGCTCTATTCAAGACTAAGTTATGAATTAGGTAGTGGGACACGTATATGGAAAAAATCTTGTTATTCTAAAAAGGAAATATTAATGAAATATTAACACGTAAAAATAATTATTCTTACAAATCAAAATAAGAATCGTACTCTCTAACAGTGGTCGGCAAGCAGTATAGGTGAAAGCCAACTCTGAATTCAGAACCGTATTTTTATCTAGTGGGGCACATACTAGAAATTTAACTTATATGCACATGACATAGTTATAATATATTGTGATTTAATGTAGCTAGCTCGCACTGTGGATAACACAAATGAGCCTGAACAGATGGACTTGCTTGGAAAGGAACAACAATGGTGAAGTATCTGTCTATATTTCTGAGATGAGGCATTATGTACATTATTTACATTATTCGGACTATTGTCCTCAACTTTGTCGCCATATTTATTACAATGTTTCGGCTTTTCAGTATCTGTCTATATATCTGAGATGAGGTATTATGTACATTATTTACATTATTCAGACTATTGTCCTCATTTTTGTCGCCATATTTATCATAACGTTTCGGCCTTTCAGTATCTGTCTATATTTCTGAAATGCGGTATTATCTACACTATTTACATTATTCAGACTATTGTCGTCATTTTTGTCGCCATATTTATCACAACGTTTCGGCCTTTCAGTGTTTGTCTATATTTCTGAAATGAGGTATTATCTACACTATTCACATTAATCTGATATTGTCCTCATCTTTGTCGCTATATTTATTACAACGTTTCGAAACATCTGTGTCTATATTTCTGAGATGAGGTATTAGGTACACTATTTACATTAATCTGATATTGTCCTCATCTTTGTCGCTATGTTTATCACAAAGGTTCGGCGATTGTATGTTCCGGCCTCCTTCAGATGGATGGAATGTCGAATGAAACCCTTTATTTCGCTCGCTGGGGTAGATTTTTCTAGTTCCATGTGCCAGGTCTAACGGGTGTCATGTATCTCTTGTTTATTCCCCTCTCAAAATTCTCCACCGTCTTAACCAGTTATGGAACTCACGTTCTTTGGGTCAAGTCACTGGATCTAACTAACGCCTTTATCCACTGTGCCATGTGTCCAACCATCAAAGAAGGCCGGAGCATATAACGGCCGAAACGTTGTGATAAACAGGGCAACAAAGATGAAGTCAATCGTCCGAATAATGTAAATAGTGAGCAATGGTGAAGATGATGAATTACCATGCTTTAACAATGTGTCTGCAATCAGAACAGCTATGAAGATGATTATTCATTTTGGTTGTTATACTCTCAGAGGCAGGAATCGGAGAGCTGGGTTCGAATTCCAGTCGAATTCATTACATTCACTTACGTGCTGATACCCTTGAGAAAGGTATAAAACTTCTTCTTCTCTGCCCCAGCTATGATTAAATATGACAGACCGGATTCTATAGCCTTGGGCTCCTGTAGAAAAGAAATGGCATCATCTGCCTCGTCAGTCATGTATGGAAAGATACATGATCGTCTAAGCGTGTATCACGTTTGATTGACTGTCCTACTCTCAAATAATTCATGTGAAAATCTTAACAAAATGAATATCTCGCACATAACAGAGAGAGTATGTAATGTCGAGATTTGCTTGCGAGTTTTACAGAGGAAGGGGTTCACACCAGGACTGGCCGAGTGTTACTGACGAAATATTGGAGTTAATAAAATATTAAGTAATTAAGATTCAAGTTTCGTGTTATCAATTTAACGATAGATCAAACTCATGACATACAAAACTAAACTACGCTTCTTCAAAAATGTATTGCTGGTAATGTTTTTGCCTTCAAAATGTATTGCTGGTAATAATTTTTTCATTAAAACTTTATTACTGGTTATATTTATTTTCTTCAAAAATTATTGCTGGTATTAAAACCTATTATTAAAACCTATTTTTTTCATACTATTCTAAGCCCAGTTTTGGGATCTAAGCTATTTCCCCATAGTTGGGACCCTAACAGTTGCTGCCACCCCGGGTCAGGTGAACCTGGACACTAGCAATTAAGAGGTGGCTCTACGATCGTCAAAACCTCCTAATCAGAGGCATTACTGTTGGACGTAGTTCATCGTTTTACCCAGGATGCGGATGCTGTTTATCGTCTTACGCACACCTCCGTTTCTTTGTAAGTCGTTTGCGTCTGAGAGTTTCGTACCGAAAATTTTATTCAATCAACAACGATACATTATTAACATTCCCCTTTCCATGATTAGAAGGTATACAACATCATTTTATACTTACTTCATGTTACTGTAGTATTAATTATCTTTGATCTGTTTCCCTTTATCGTCATTTAAACCAGCGTATGCGATCGTCCTCACTGCATGTCAGAGTTTGAACTCACAACTCCAAACATTCCGACCGAGACATTCATCTTTTTAAAACATAACTGTGATCATTGACCTCTTCGACGAGGTATAATAATTAGAAAGGTTGTCTCACTAGCTCAATATCGACTGTGTAGTGAGTAAGACCCTCACTGAGTGCACTCTCCTTCCGGGCTTGTACGCCGTAGAAGCCTTAGTAAATCACAGAGCTTTTAGTCGTCGTGTAATAGTTGACAAGTTCAATCTGGCTAGTGGGTTAAGTACTCACCGGATGCACAATATCTTTTGTCTTGTCGCACATGTAAGCTATGCTTAGAAATATATTTTATACTTCCCTGGTATCTTCCGGGTAAACTGAAAATAATACTAGTTCAAACCCCAGAGAGCCATCCATTAGGCTGTAACCCTCCTTAGGAAGGGGCTTTATTACATTACCCAGCGACCGTACAGTCCTTAAAAGGAGGATTACCGAGATAGCTTCAGTAATTTTTCCACTGTATTTCTTGTAAAACCACTTTAAATCTAGACCTTGTGTTACATTCGGTAGAGACATGGGTGAATTGAAAATACCAACGTAAATTACCATTGCGATTATGCTTAATTTAAGCGTGAATATATTAAATATTTTAGAGTGTACATTTCATGAAATGTCTGTATATGGATTTATTGATCCAATCTCCAAATATGCCGACATTTATTAGGCTAAACCTCTTTGCTCCCAAGGCGCTATTATAAAGAGCAGTTAGTGATTATAAAACTCCTTAGTAAGAGTTCTTGAATATAAGGTATGTTTCGAACGATGAAGAAATAACAGAAGAAAAGAAATGCTGAAAATTAAAATGCAAGGCATGTTGTATAATAATGAAAGAAAATGCATCGGTAAGCAAAATAGCCAAACAAGAAATCGATGGGCAACCAATAAATTAGAGAGAATCAAATATAGAAGTATAGAAGGCATTAAAATATTGTTTAGCCATAAGGATATGATGTAATTATACTAAATAAAGTAGGATGGAACCAATGAGTAGTCTATAAACACAAACAAGAAGAAATAACGCATTTTGGTGGAAAAGAATACTAAGCTTAGAAATACAAACGAATACAACAAGTAATGAACTTTTTAAAAAAAGCGAGAGAAGGGGAGATAACTCATGTCTACGATAAAAAAATATGGAAGAGGAAAACTTGATCCAATCAAGAAATCTTCCATGAATGCAACTTTATATGCAGAAGAATGGATCCTTTAAAAGCGAAAGCGTCATCAAAATAATGAGTCGAGTGAAGTCGAGAGCTAGAACAAATATAATGTAATTGGTTAAGAGATGGCTGGGTGTGTCCATTATTGATTCATCTTTCTTTTATGAGGAAGCCAGAGGTGGAGGGAGGTCTGAAGAACAGACGTTGTGTTTAATATGCTTATCAGAAAAGGCGTTTGACGCTGTAAATCCACGAGTGAAAAAAAAGGCGCGCATACGCAGTATGAGTCAACACGTGGTACGAAATAGCGGGAAAAAATCTTTGTGGGGGCATGACAAAACCGTTGTATAGACCAGAACGAAATAAGGGCAAGTTGGTATTGTTAAATAATTATCGATATATTCATTGCGTTTTACAGAAGGAAAGAAACTGAATTAAAAGCATACAAGGTGGGATGTACGCGTTTGAATAACTGTGTAGATAGATGGACGTGTAATTAGTTCTTTTTAGGTGTATGGTGATGTATGTGTAAGAGTGGGCATGTATACAGCCGTGTATATGTGAATTGGGTGCATGGGTCCGATAAAGAATTCTAATTTTGTTAGTTCAATTTGCTTCTACATAGGTGCTTCTATGACGTGTCATCTATATTTGACTTGACAAAGCAGTCTGTACATGTGAGAACATTTATAAAGTAACTAGTTCTTGAAATATTTAAAATACCTTCTTTTTATAACTTGATGTTTTAATAAAAATAAAATATGTTAGCGTAGAAATAAGAATATAACAAAAGACATATATTCGCATACAGATATAATTCAAAATCACAGTTTCTTTACGAGAATTTCGCGAATGAGCAAACCATTAGTAGTAATACACTGTCTTTACTAAATAAAAATAGGACGTCTATTTCAAATACTAAGGATCAACTATAATAAGTATTGAAGTAATACAAATCTCTTTCTACTTTTCTCTCTCTGTGCCACTGCATCTGTCTGTTTCATGCTAAACGTAATCGTTATATCTGATGACTGCGTTTAGCATGGAATAGACTGTTGACTCTGGGCTTTGATTTTAATACACATTTTTATGCACACATGTATATATATATATATATATATATATGTATATAATATATATATACATAAAATATATATATACATAATATATATATATATACATAATATATATATATATATACACATAATATATATATATAATATATAATATATATACATAATATATATATACATTATATATATATATATAATATACATAATATATACAAATACATCATATATATATATATACATAATATATACATACATAATATATATATATATATATATATATATATATATAATATATATATATACATCATATATATACATAATATATATATACACATAATATATATATATACATAATATATATATACATAATATATATATATACATAATATATATATATATATAATATATATATATGATATATATATATATATATATATATAATATACACAATATATACAAATACATCATATATATATATACATAATATATATATGTATACATAATATATATATATATATATATATATATATACATAATATATATATGTGTGTATATATATATATACATAAAATATATATATACATAATATATATATGCACATAATATATATATATACATACATAATATATATATATATACATAATATATATATATATACATAATATATATATATATATATATATACATAAAATATAAATAAAATATACATATATACATATATATATATATATATATATATATAATATACATAATATATAAAAATACATCATATATATATATATATATATATATATATATATATATATATATATATATATTGTCGAACCTCCCAGTGTCTCTCAATCGTGCGCCTGTGTAGACAAAACAAAGTAAACGAAACATGTTCGATGAAATCCTAACGGATGACACAGATCACAATTTTCTTCTCAATTTGTCATTTAATAATAACAAATTTACTATTTCGCCATACAAAAAAAAAACTACCAGCATTAATTCATGTACATTAAGTACAAGATCAAATGCCCTTATTACTACAAAATAGCCATTATAAAGAATGTTATAGATCGTGCAGAAACTAATTCTTCCACAAAACATATTTTTATACAGTGAACTAAAGAATATAAAACAAAAAAAAATATTAATAATAGCTTTTCAAACTATAGTTGCTGAACAAAAAAGATGTTTCCTTAGAAATCTAAATAATAAACAAATAGTACATAGTACTGCTTTTACTAATCTCGAACATATTAATCTCATATATCGTAATCAAATGCATGCTAATTATAAACAAGATGAAAGTATACTAAAAAAAATAGTAAATACTAAGATATCTACAACAGATCCTAGCAAAAAAAAATATGTTAATTATATACTACACTAAATCTAGTATAACCAACTTAATTATTCGCAACGATTCTTCTCCTTCGGTTAGCGATTTCCAAAAAAAAAACAACATAGTTTACAAATTCAAGTGCCCTTTGAGAGATTGTATCTCCAACAAATTAATTAATATTTGTTAGTCACACCACAAACTCGCTTTCCCGGTAATTGTCACTACATTTGAAGGAAAACTAACATTTTTAGGCATTTAAAACAGCATGCCTGGCCGCATACACAATTCCGGAAAATCCTTGTTGAAAACACAATTATACTAAAACATGGAAACAATAAATAAAAACTAAAAATTTTTGAAGCTATATAGATAAAACAGTTGAAACCTAACCTGAACAAAATAAACTATGAAATCTCCACAAATATTCTTAAATGTCTATAATTGGTAACAGAAGACATTGGTTTATACCAACGGCGTCCCATACTTAATATTTCTCGAGGTCACTTCGCGTGATCATATGTGACATCATGTGCTGTAGTGCGATTTTCACTTCGTTCGTCTTATATGCACCTGTTTAACGTTGCTTGGAAATCCTCCATGGAAACATAGACTATCATCACTTTCTTGTCCGTGTATTGCTTAATATATTGTACGGTATTTGTCATCTTTGATAATGGCTTATGTAAGCCGAAATCTTAGATTAAAAAAAAATATGTATCAATAACCTCTGGCGATACACAGATACAGATCTCTGTTTTTCGTGTCAAAAAGACCAAGGTACTTTGCGTCATGTGCTTTCTGCTTGTCCACAATCGCTCCATATGTACACGTGGCGACACAACAAGGTGTTAGAAGTGATAAGGGATCTAATAAGAACACAATGTGAGACAGCAAATCAACAGCTTGTGGCAACCATGGAAACTAAGATTGAATTCCATAAGGAAGGGGAATTCCCTGCAACAAAAAAAAAAACAAACAAACAAGCCCCAATATAAAGCTGCTGAGTGGTTCCAGTAATTGGAAGGTTTCAGTGGATCTAATGACATCCTGAAAATTTCCAATACACATCGTACAGACAGACAAGCGTCCCAACATTGTGTTGTTGTCCGACTCAAAAAAGACTGTCATCCTAATAATTTTAACAGTCCTTTGGGAAGAGAACAGGGTGGAGGCACACGAACTAAAGAAAAACCGGTACGAGTCACTGCGTGCCGAGTGTATGGAAAATGGTTGGACGTGTCACGTGATGCCTATTGAGATTGGGTGTCGTGGGTTTCTGGGACATTCGGTCATTTCCTTCCTCTTAAAAATAGGCATAACTGGCCGTTGGTTGAAAAGCGTTTCGCATCGCATTCAAAAAACTGTTCAGCACGCAAGTTGGATTTGGTCGAGATCAAAACAAGCAAATGAAATGCGCGCAAAATCACGACCTAACATGCGCAAGTGACATATTTGCATGCTCGTCTATAACGACTTTTTACGAGCGCGTCAATAACGGCAAACGCGTTCAGGAAACTTTCATTACTGATAGAATTTACTTAAAGGCACGATCAATTAGCTTATCTTCATATCCTGCCTGGTGGCAAACGCTGCTAGTGGCGCCAGGGGTGGCTGTCCCGCCATAGCCACCGAAACCGAGATATAACCCCTGGTCCGCGGCTGATGAAGACAGGGTATCGCACGTGCTAACACACGTTGTATGTTTAAAAAAAAAAATTGTGATTTTTTTCTTCGTTTAATGATAATGATATTAAGCTTATCAGACGTTATTTAAAGAATTTACTTAAAAGAAATAGACAACGCTTGTCTATATTATTTAATGAAACATGTATGAGTGAAAAAATACTGCCTAAATACACACAATATATATATATATATATATATATATATATATATATATGTTAGACTCTCCCATCGTATTCGATGTATGATGGACAGCCAGCCACCAGCACATATGATTTGATTATATTAGTGAAGGAACCAACCGCACTTTTTGAAGGGCCGAATAGAGAGACATGGTGCCCTACGTAATTCTAGGTTCCCTCCGCAGTTTTTGAATTCAGAGTTATCCTTCTCGCAATCTAGTTGCCATCCAAGGCTATAGAACCCAGTGTGTCTTGCTATTTATCCAAAGTTGGAAGGTGGAGAGGATTAATATTAGCACGTAAGTTAATGTAATGCATTCGACTGGAATTTTGGATTCCTCCATCCGATCCGCTCTCCACTACTCCACCTTGACCCTATATATTTTTATTATTGTCCATCAAAAAAGCAATTGTACAAAATTTAATAAACCGGACAAAGTTAACTCTTCCACGAAAAATATTTCTACATGGAATTTTATTAATAATGATTTTCGTATTTGCATTTTTCATGAAGAAATTAGACAAGCTATTAGAAATATTAACATAAATAAAAAAGAACTGAATATTTCCTAAATAACCCGAGAAATATCGACCTATTGCGCCGTAATCAATGGCACTCTAAGTAAAAACAAGATGAAAAAAAAATTAAAACACAGAAGTAATATTATATACGCCACTGATCCCAGTAAAAAATAAAACAATTTATACACTATACTAAATTTATACAAACAACTTAATCACCCGCAGTAAGTCAACTAATGTTTTGCGAAAGACCAACATTGTATATCAGTTTAAACATTTGGGAATTTTTTTTTTTTTTTTCTGGGGAAAAAAGTATATATATATGTTGGATTGACGACAATATTACCGAGGATGAAATACACCGGATTCAAGCTCCATCGCAAATAATTGAAAGAATCATTTCTAAACTCGCTTTTAGCGTTGACGATAAAATGATATATCACCTACCACTGATCCCAGTAAAGAAATAAAACTATTTATATACTTTACTAAATTTAATACAACCAATTTAATCATCCGCAATGAGTCTTCTCCGTCAACTAATGTTTTGCAAACGACCAATATCTTATATGAATTTAAACTAAATTTAGACTGTATCTCTGACGAAAATGTACATATATTTGTTGACCACGACACTATCAAGATGGCTTATTGTACACACGTGGGATTCAAGTTCTTTTGCATAACATTTAAAAGAACATTCCTGTTCACATTAACGTGTTAGAGAAATATTAATAGACAATTCATGCAGACTCCACAATGAAAGTAAAAAAAAAACCCTGGAAATTCTCGAAGCATTCTATAAAAAAACTAAACCATCATTAAATAGAATTAATTATGAGTATAGCAACTATGTTTTAAAATGCCTATAAAAGCAATGTTTTGGAATACTCAGATTGTAAACAATTTCTTTTATTTTTTAAAGGAATTGCAGATTGAGTATTTTTAAAACATTAACAATAAAACAATTTAAACTAAGTTATCACTCTTACATATTCGTGGAATTGATTAAAACGTAAAGGGTTTATTACGTATAAATAAAGAAACAAAAAATTCACAACTATCAATTACATTAATTTTTGTCTTAGCAATTCATCCCCTGGAGATGATCTTGGATAAGATATAAAGTCCTTTGGAAAATAAAAAAAATAACCCAAACTGCGGTGTGTTTCTTACTTAGTTTTGTAACGCCACTAAGAAATATATAAGTAAATTTGAAATGATTAAAATAAGAATACATAGATGTAATTTGTCTAGCTTATTCAACAAAATCATGCTTGAATGAAGATACGTTGCCCTCTCTCTCTCTCCGTCTCTCTCTCTCTCTCTCTCTCTCTCTCTACGAAAAGATGTATAACAAATCGAGGAGAAAATTGTGATGTGTGTCATCCGTTAGGATTTCATCGAACACGGTATGTTTACTTTGTTTGTATACACATACGCACGATTGAAAGACGCTGAGAGGTTCGCCATATATATATATATATATATATATATATATATATATTTCCATCATCTTATATATTCCACATTGTAATAACAGCACATCTGCCAAGAATGGTGAAACGTTGTAAAAACTTAGACGGAAGATTACTGTACGTGAACTAGCGATGAAAGCAATTTCTAGACATTTTTCGTCTTAGAGAATTATTTTCTCTTTTAATTAGAGTAATATTTTGTTATATCAAAACTATCGTCAATTTCGTTAGTGTAAACAGCCAATGCATATTTTAAAAATGTCTCTTTATATAGTAGTACTAAACACAACACAATGATTAAACATCTAAAAAACGGTTATATAGAAGAAAATGGTTAAACATCAATCAGTTATGTGCCATGCATGCTACATACTTAGACGATCATGTACCTTTCGATATATGACTAACGAGGCAGATTTTTTTCTCGCAGTTGGTTGCCATTTCTTTCTTTCGTAGACCAGTTACCATCTGAGGCAATAGAACCCGATCTTTCCTGCTATTTACTCATATCTGGGGGATAAGAAGAGGATTCATATCTTTCCCAAGGGAATTACCACGAAAATGAATGTAATGGATTCGTTTGGAATGCGAACTCGGCTCTGCGATTCCTCAATACAAACCGCAAAACATTACTCCACTGTGAAAACAAGGAATTCAATATCTTTTAATAATATGTGAAAATAACCATTCTTTGCCTTGGTAAAGGTCACTAGAATGGAAAAACGTTTAGCAAAAATATGAAAAATAAAGTATAATATATATTTAAAAGTCCACTTTACAATCAAAAACGTTTGCAGTTTCTCTCTTCTTTTAAAAAAAATACACTTTTCTCTCGTTGGAACAACTATAACCTCTCCCTTATATACATATACATACATACATACATACATACACACACATACATACATATATATATATATATATATATATATATATATATATATATATATATATATATATATATGAAAAACGGGGCAAATAAATGCCAAGTCTTTAAAAATAAGAACGCATCTCATTTCTTTAAAATTTTGACCTCCTTCCTTTCAGAAAAATGCAACTTTTTCATATTATTAATGCTTCTATTTCTTTTAACCGTTTTTTTTTTTTTTTTTTTTTTTTTTAAATTAAAAATCGAACATTCAGCTATGAACACAGCCCCAATGTACTCATCGTGTTTGGAAAATAAAATCATTCTTATAAATCTGGATACATACATAAAAATAAATATATTAAGTTTAAAATAAAATTCATTATTTATAATGGCTAAAAGAATAGCCAAAAGTGCTCGAACATTTGCTTCGTAAGTTATGGGCATAAAAGAAAAATACAAACTTAAAACGAAACCCTAACCACTACCGTGTCAATCGTCGTTAATAAAATATATACGTGCGAAAATAAGACGCTGTTCCATCGGTATTCGTATACTTGAAGGAGTAGCAATACAGAAGTGAGTGAGTAGCGGCGCTATATCGAGTCTGATCAGTTTCTTCTTCGTCACCGAGGCCCGTGGTACAGTTCGTATGACGTTTGCGTTGCATCCAATCGATTCGGGTTTCATTCTCGGTAAGGGATGCGTATTGTTGATGAGTCCCAAATAGGACAAAAACGCCGTCCAGTACATTCTGTTGAGAATTATTCTAGGCTCGTTGAATTACTAATTCTAACGTTAGGTCAATTACAACTGAATTGTGAGTTCGATGCTCAGTGGATACCCCATACCCTCGATGTTGTGCCTCATCTAAACTAGTGTAAGTTACTTACACTGACCAGAATTGTAAAGATACAGCTGAAATTTCTTGAAAGCTTGACGAGGAAATGAACTCAGCGATTTTAACAATTGCAAGATATACAGAAATAGACCTACATAACGGTTCTTATTTTTGGTGAATAGATGACGTAACGAGGTGTGATGGAATAATAATTGTTAATATGAGCTAGAACGGATAAGATATAGAGCGATTTTCAACTACGCCCGAGATAGAAAATGATTAAGGGTGAGGAATATATATAGTCCATTTCAAGAGATCCTTTAGATGGTTCCCGCAACTTATAGTACGAAGAGAATATATGTTTAAGGAATATTTTCTTTTAGTAAAATAGGAATAAATAATCAGTTATGTGCCATGCATGATACACGTTTAAGCGATCTTGTATCTTTCGATACATGACTGACCTGGAAGATTTTTCCCGAAATAGGTTGCCATTTCTTTCTGCGGTAGACCAGTTGCTATCCAATGAAATAGAAGCGAGTATTTCCTGCTATTTACCAATAGCTACGGATGGAAGAAGAGGATTTATAACTTTCCCAAGGGTATTAGCACGTAAATGGATGTAATTCATTCGTCTGTCTGTTATGTGCCATGCATGATACACGCTTAAGCGATCTTGTATCTTTCAATACATGACTGACCTGACATTTTTCCCCGCAGTAGAATGAATGTAATGGATTCGACTGGAATTTGAAATAGGCTCTCCGATTCCTCAATCTCAGCTACTATCCATTACTCCACTCGGAGAGTCGAGTTCGTATTCCAGTCGAAGCCATTACATTCATTTACGTGCTAATAACATTGGGAAAAGTATGAATCCATTCTTCGCCCTCCAGCTATTGATAAATAGCAGGAGAGATCGGCTTCTATAGCCTTGAGTGCCAATTTGTCTACGCAGAAAGAAATGGCAACATACCTCGGAAAAAATCTGACTCGTCAGTCACGTATCGAAAGATACATGATCGCCTATTTGTGGATGACTGGAATAAATAGACAAGTTCTAATTGCAGTTGAAATAGAAGGTTACAATTACTTGAGTACATAATGAGAAAAGACGGCTGAGAGAATTTAACACCCATAACAATTACTAAATACCAAAGAATCGGGGGAAACAGGAAGGACTCTATTTAAATAATGTTATATGAAACGATTGAAGCGTGATGTTAATAATCAAATAGCAACATAGAAAGACAAAAGACAGGAAGTTGGGAAGAGCCGTGATCGCCGACATAACGAAGGTGCGTGCTAAATAAGAGAAGATAGGAGGAAACTCAAATACATGTGCAAGCTCAAAACTCAAAAGTTATTATTTTAAATTTTAGCGTTTCTTTTTCTTTATCAATATCTTCTTTTTCTTTACGACATTGTCTCAAATCTAATTCAGAACATTTGAAAATGTTGTTTCACAATTTCGCACAGCAATCGTTTAAGAAAGGGGGGAGATACAACGAAATTATGGCAAAGAGAAAAAAAAACAGACTGAAAATTACAGGGTACTTTAAATTTAATAATACTAGAGGGTGCAATTTTATTGTGTTTTATGAAACCGGTATAGGCATTAAATATACAATGTCATTATGTTCCATATGAACACAAAATTGAATTATGAAAAATTCTTCTGTAGAGAAGTAGTCGGTAGGTATCTATTGTATCATTTACAGACTTTTAAAATAATTATATTTATCATGTTATAACATGTCAAGGTTTTTCTTTTATAAGCGTATACTTTCGTTAATATTCCTACTACTTTAATTCGTCTTTCTTCATTTTATACAGAGTGTGTCAAAAATATTTTTACAAACTTCGGCAGTGGGTTCCTCACACCAAACAAGGACAAAAGTTCGCGTACAGTTGAGTTATTCTGGTTGAAGAAAGTACACGGCAGCTGTATTTTGTTTTTCTTTTCCCCCTGTCATTGGATTTAACTAACGCCTTTATCATCCGTACCATGTGTGAATTCAATACCTGCTTAAGGCAGTGGAGAACTTGGAGAGGTGAATTAACAGGAGATGACTGATAACTGACATCAATTAGATATAGCACGTGGAACTAGAACAGTCTACTCCCGCAAGAGAAATAAAGGGTTCAGTTCTAAATTCCAAAAACCTGAAGAAGACCGGAACGTACAACAGGCGAAACGTTGTGATAATTATGACAAAAAAGATTCAATTTTGTGTTCGAATAATGTAAATAGTAAACTTGATTTACATAGCTCCGTATTTTCTGTACAATATTTTCATTTCATGGATGACTTTCACAGGATTTCGCAATTAATTTCGA
>OZ010605.1:10307458-10309958 GCA_963932145.1 Acanthosepion lycidas
ATTTTGAAAATAATGGAAAAAAAAACGTGGCGTTCCCTTTTCATTCCGTCCAACCCCAACGAAAAAACCAAAAAAAAAAAACCCAAAAAACAAATCAAATTTCGGAGAAAATCTATAGCAGGATAGCATGTAAAAGATTAAGCACATCTAATAATACGGATTTGATTGTGCCTTTCTATTATTCTCTGCACCGTTTTTCTCATTTTACAAATATTATGTTACATGTATTGCAACAGGACAAAATATATTGGCAGTAATAACAGATCTATCTACATCTGTCTATATTTTTCAGATGAGGTATTTTAACTATTTACAAAATTTACATTGTTCAGACGGATATCCTCATCAGTATTGTCCGATTCTCCCGTTGTACGCTCCGACCTTCTGCAGGATCTGTCTATATTTCTCAGATGAAGGATTGTAATGATTTACATATTTTACATTATTTGGAGTATTGTGTTCATCTTTATTGTCCTATTCAGTATGTCTCGGCCGTTTTAAGCTACGACCTTCTCCAGGATCTGTCTATCATTCTGGGAATAGGTATCTTAACTATTTACACAATTTATATGCTTTGGAGAATTGTGCTCATCTTTATTGTCCTATTCAGGACGTTTCGGTCATTGTATGCTACGATCTTCCCCAGGATCTGTATATATTTCTGAGATGAGGTATTGTAATTATTTATACAATTTATATTGTTTGGACTGATTTTCTCATCTTTATTGTCCTATTCTGGATGTTTCGGCCGTTGTATGGTACGACCTTCTCCATTATCTGTCTATATTTCTGAGATGAGGTATTGCAATTATTTACACAATTCAAATTCTTTGGATCGTTGTGCTCATCTTTTTTGTGCTATTCACAATGTTTCGCCAGTTGTACGCTCCGAGAGTATCCAGGATTTGTATATATTTCTGCGACGATGTACTTGATATATCTCGCGTTTTCGAGATAACAGAGAAAAAATAAAAAAGGTAGATGTACTCGCAAATAGTGTTATTTTTATTTTGAAGGTTACACGTTTTCTTCTATTTTCGAATATGCCAATTTTTACTCTACTCTATAAATTCACTGAAAAGAGTCTTTCTAACGTGTTTCAGAAATGTTAGTCGACTATAAAATGAGAAACCCTGCTGTATCGATGAAAACTCTGAACATGTGTATTGATTATTGGTCGCCTGAATTCTAAGGGATGGAATTCTGACTATGTTATCTTTCCTTTAAATTTTAATGTGCGACAACAAACGACACGAATACAATCAGTGCGGTTTAAAAACATAACAGGGGAGGTACTCTTACATTCCAGATTCTTTAGTGAGAAAGGGGGCCACAACGTGGTGATGGGTAAATGCAAACCCTACTGATATCTGCCGTTTCTATCCACCTCTCTTTCGCACTTCTTAGAAGCGATGCTGCTACTATATCTCACTGAACTGAATCGTGGATAAAAGACAATAATTGTCTATTGGTCAATCTATGTGTGGTGCTGGGACGCGACAAATTGTTGAAGGACAGCTAGAATCCAAAGACGAAAAGAAAAATCTGCAGATGGGAAGCAGACGTTGACATTCACTAAACGTGGGATTAGAGTTTCGAGCTATGCATTGCGCGGATCGTCATATTTTTTTTTATCATTTCACCCAAAGAAATATATTAAATCCCACAAGAATAATGTCATTACTAAGTGAGAAGGAATATGAGGAAAAGACAAAACCAAAACATTAAGGAGAGAGAACAATAGAAGAACTACAATTAGGAAGACGAAATTCACATTATATTTAACTTATTAAAGATCAAAGTTGAATCGAAAGCAAGAAACAGGAATAGAGTTCCTCAAGCGTGAAGTACGACAGACAAATTAGACGGTTATATCTATCCATTTCAACTGCAAAATAATGAGACTCACTCATCAGTTTGGTATATTTTATTTGAATAAAGAATCACACACAGACTAGATGTAATATTTAAATTAAATTTCTGTTACTATTAGGTTGGTGCAAAAATAATTTCGTTTTCTGACATATGTTACTATGTGAGAAAACGAAATTATTTTGCACCAACCTAATATTTATTCGGCATTGTTACTGGAGGTTTGGAGGAACGTGGAACCATTTCTTAATTGTTGGCGTTTTCAGGTCCACTCTGACCATGGCTGGTAGCACCTGTTTTTGTCCCAGCTAAGTCAAACAGTATGAAAGCGTAAAAATGGGTTTTAATACCACTAATACATTTTGGGGAACAAATACAATATTAACAGAAATACTTTTTTGAAAAAGAAAAATATTACCAAAAATACAAGCTGCATCAAAAACACTTTTACAAACTTTGGGGAGATTTCCACACAACAAACCAAGGAAAAAATGTTTATATAAACATATGTCAACAAATCCATCGTTTTTGAATTATTAAGTTTGAAGTGTTTGTAGACGTTGTAAAATGTAGAATCCAAGATACAACCCCCCCCCCCGCAAAAAAAAAACTTTTACAAACATTTGGG
>OZ010605.1:10312458-10324958 GCA_963932145.1 Acanthosepion lycidas
GTTAGGAAAACTTTTTTTGTATTTCCTTAAGTCATGGGCTGCCAGGAATAACTTCAATGAGTCTATCGGAACATTTTCAAATCAATCCAAAAGCTCCAACTACAAGTGGAATTATTAATGATTTCAAGTGTAGCATTTTTTTAGGATCTATTTTGATAGATCACAAGCTGCACTGACATCCATGTCAATAAGAAAAGTACATTCAGTTTTTGTTGTGCTTGTCACAATCATCATCATCATCATTCTTCTTCTACAATCTTATGGCTCTTTGCAGTTTATCTACTTTTCGTCAGCCCCTCCCCTCGTTCCATCATTCTCTCACACATAATGAATCCCACATCCCTCTCCTTCCTTCGCTCTCTTTTTTTTTCTTTTTTGTGTCTAGTCATTTCTGGATGTTGGCGATCAGAACTCTCCACAACTTCCCATACTTTGACACCCCAAGTAACTTATTACATTAATACTCACTCTGTATATCTATCATCAAGTAGCTTATTTATTGTTTCCCCGATATCTCCTCTTTCTTTCAGTGTACATTATGAGTGGTGAAGTGTCGAATTCCTCTTTTCTCATTTTGAGTTCCTAAATTCTCTTGTCTGTTAACTGTTCTATTCGCACTCTTTTCTTAGTCGTATTACACACATACGTGGTTATAGTGTTTCAAATAGCTTCAAGTTACTTCTTCATCTTTGTGGAAAGTCCCCAACCTTTACAGGCATAAGGAAGATTATATTTTACATAGAAATTCAGCATTCAATTTTTTTTTTCTATATGACTTAATTTTTGTCTTAGTTTTAGAAAATACCTTTTGAGAATCCAGTATCGTCACATTTTCGCTTATAGTTCATAGTTTTCTTATCTTTCTAATACCAGCTTATGACCATATTACGTTAAAATAATGGTTCCCGTACAATCACTGAAGTTAAGCAACGTTGAGGCTGATCAATGAACGCTTGGGAATACCGTGTGTTTTAAGCTTGAATGTGCAAATGTTATAATGGATAATGGCTCGAAATTTCCGAGTTCCGATTCCAGTGGTGTTCGTCATATTCACTTACGCAAATATTACCTTGGGAAATGTATAACTCCACATCTCCCGCTCCCCAGATATGGGTTAATTAGTATGAATCTTATCATTAAATCATTATTATATCCTACCAACTAATTCTTACAATCTAAACATATTTACTGGTTTTAAATAATCAACAAAGGGTTGATAAACCGTAGAAAACGAATCAATAAAATCAGCAATAATCTTGGCGAATATCGAAATAATTTGCTTTCATTTGAATTGCCAACCTATAGACCTGGCGGAAAAAACTTATTTACTGTAAATATAATGATGAAAATATTAAAGAAATGAAGGACAATTATATGAAAAACATAATGAATGAGAAAGAGAGAAAATAGAAAATGTGTGGCATTCTGGGATCGTATAATTTGGCTAAATGATGTGAGACTGCTTAATATTACTACTAATAATATGCTTAATGAAAGAAAGAAAGAAAAAAAAAATGAAAGAAAGAAAACCGCAAATGTATAAATTCGTAGCGTTCTGTAACTGTAGAATTTGTTTAAATAATAAAGTCCTATTGTTCTTAGTATTAGTGATATGATGAGAATATGGAATAAAGAAAAATGAACGACACACAATGAAAGAGAAAACGAAAAAAATAAATTGGAAGAAAGAAAGAAAGAAAGAAAGAAAGAAAGAAAGAAAGCTAATAATTTTAAAAAAAGAATGGAAGAAGGAAAGGAAGGTTTAAAGGAAGAAAGAATATAGAGTTATCGAAATCATTTTTTAACGCATGATTGAAGAAAATTTATCTAACAAAAATATAATCAATAAAGTCAAGGGAGTTAACATTTTGGATAAAAAAAAAAGAAATAATTACGGAGAGAAGAAACGAAGGAAGGAAGAAATGATTATTGAAGGAAGGTATAGATACATAATTTTGTTATAAAACAGGAAAAACAAATGCATAATATATAAACAAAAAAGTGAAGATAGAGTTATAAAAATAATGAAACAAAGGAAAAGAAAGAAAGGAAAAAAAAGAAAGAAATTAAAGAAAAAAGAAAATTAACAAATTAATTTTAAAATGCAAAAGAGAAAAGAAAATACTAAATTCCACAATATATAAAAACGAAAAAGTAGAGGGTGGGGCTACATTTCGGGATATAAAAATTTATTTATTTATTTAGAAAGAAAGAAAGAAAGAAAGAAAGAAAGACAGAATGAATATATAAATAAGTAAAGAAAGAAAGCAAGCAAGAAAGTAAGAAAGAAAGAAAAGAATGAATAAATGAACGAAGGAAAGAAGGAAGCATGTTAGACAGGAAGGAAAAAAGTGAGGATGGATGAAAGGAAGGAAGGTAGGAAGGTAGGAATGTAGGTATAGCTACAAAATTAATTTTGTAATGAAACATCGCAAAAGACAAATCCATAACGTACAAACAAAAAAGTATTTTCCAGTTCCAGTTAGAAAAATAAAGAAAGGAAAATAGGAGAATAAAAGAATTAAACTAAAGAAGGAAAGAAAGAATTTAGATTTATAAAGATAAAGAAAGTACGAAAAAGTGAAAACAAATCAAAAAGAATGAAAATGCAAAATAGAAAAAGAAAGGAAAATAGTAAATTTCACAATGTATAGCAATATATAAAATGAAAAAAAATGAAGAGGGATACATTTCGAAATATAAAAAAAGAAATTTACACAGACAAACAAAACGAAAGAAAGAAAGAAAGAAAGAAAGAAAGAAAGAAAGAAAGCATAAAATATAAATAAAATTTGAATTCTTTTGGATATATGAGAATTAGGTACATAGAGAAATTTGATTATTTTAAATAATTAGAGGACCGCAAAGAAGAAGAGAAAGGAAAAGAAGAGCATCATCATCATCGTCGTCATCGTCAATAACAACAACAAGAAGAATATCAGCAGTAAGCAATATTACTGAAAATGCTGAAATAAAAGAGGGAAATATATGAGTAAATTTTAAATTCTTTTATTGAAAATTCAGATGAAAAGCTGTGGATATGACAAAAAACTCAATAGTAATAATAATCATAAAAGAAGATGAAGGATGACGAAGTAGAAACAAAAGAAGAAGAAAAAAAAACAAATATACAAGCAAATAAAATGAGAAACTAATAATAATAATAATAATAATAATAATAATAATAATAATAATAATAGTTTCAAGATTAATTACTGAAATCAATAAACGAACAGGAAATCTCGTGTGACCACAAGAAAATCTCATTAACGTTTTTTTTAGAAAATGGCCGATACTGTTAACATGGAAATTAGTGAACCAAGTTTCTAAATAAATAAATCAACAACCAGTTCATATATTGACGAGTAACAGGCCTGTTGTTTTGAGATGCTGATCAGCATTTGTTGTTACATATAACATGATTATTTTCCTATCATTATATTATATTATTGATGTACATCGAAAATTCTTTCGAAAATTTAATCATTGTACGTATTTTAGGCTTTCGCTCTCTTTCTGGCTTCTAATGCGTAAAACGCATAGCATTTTATTTTCTTTAAACTTTGCAGTCATTTTTTTTTCAATTTCCAGTATTAAGTACTTTTAATATGCAGGAAAAAGAATAGGTAGTAACGTTTTATACTATTGTTCGCGCAATAAAATACCCAAGAGCTGCTCAAGTTAGAAAGTTATTTACTGACTTTGTTGCAACTGCGGAAGAGGAGGAAGTAGGAAGTGTATGTTATGAGGCTGTGATGAATAGATAACGCTTCAAATTTAAATTCCCTTGTTTGAATTTGGAAATATTCCCATGGATGTTCCTTTATTTGTCCTTTTCCTCGCTTCCTTTCATGCTCTTTAACTCACTATAAACCTTTGCATCCTACAAGAATCATCACACTTCTTAGGGGTCAATGCTTAAAAACAAAGACGCTTTAGCAAAATAGCTCTTCTCGGGAACAAGATGTCTGCTTGGAAATACTTCCTTACCAGTGGAATATGTAGGGAATGAGGATGAGTCAACCCTGTGGACGTGGTATGAGAGGTGCTATCTCCGGACTGGTGGAATTAAGGAATTCAACTCGTCTGAACAACTGTGATGGAAACAGCAATAGATTAGTGGGAGACTAGCAACATTTTCTCTGTGTGAACGTGACTGTAGGTGGAAAATTACGCACAATGCCCCGTAAACTCATCCAAGTCTGCGAAGCGAGGATTGGATATCTTCGACTCGGATATGGCAGCAATACATTGTTTTGGGGCTGATCAAAGTCGTGTAATGATTAAGCAGGCGAGAAAGAGTCACATACTTTCTAGAGTGTCACAAGGAAACGAATATTATTATTAATACTATACTATAACTACAATTGAGATTAGAATTGTAGTTATAGTATAATATTAATAATAATTCAAATTAAGAGACAAATGTTATATATATATATATATATATATATATATATATATATATATATATATATATAATCCTTCAATCAATCATCATTACTATCATGATTGATGTGTTTTATATGAACGCAAGAGTAAAATGTAGAAAGTAAAGGTTATGAGGATGGGGAGGATATATATGCATTGACTCATAACATGAAGTGATTACAGTTGTAGTGTTTGAGGTAGTATCCTCATATGTTCCAGAAAGTTAAACTTCTTGGAAAAACGTTATTCTGGTTATAAGTTAATCCATATATTTAGAATACGGAAGAAATGTGGGTAAGTTTTATTTTATGTTCTAGGTGTGAAGGTCTGAACTGGTAGAACTAACTGGTGTTTCTTTGTGTGAACATTTACCAAAGCAAAAACTGCAATAAATAACGATATATTAGTCACGTTTCACCCCTGAGAAATGTTTTCATCGGCTGGAATAAATGTCAAATATCTATAATCCTTATTATCTGAATGCTAATGTAATCAATGCTTTTTAAAAATCATTTTAATCCACAGTTTTAGAAGCAATAGTCTAACATGAAGCATTGATATGTATTTTAATTCCTGTACTCAATTTGAATTCAATGAAAAAAATAAAAGTCAATCGTTATATTCCTTAGATATGTGAGAGCTACGACGCTCAGTGTTTTTTTAAATCACAGTTTTAAATGTAATAGACAATGCAATACTGACATGAAGCATTAATATGTATTTTAAAGCCTGTACTCAATTTGAATACAATGAAAAAGAAATAAGCTGAACAAAATTTACACTAGTGCCTTGAACATGTCCGAAATTCTTATACTCTCAATTCGAACCTTTTTAAAAGTTTAATGAAATTGTCATATTCCGTGCTAAGGGAATAAACACATAACACTAGGTGGATACAAGAAGAAAGGTTTATTGTACACAACAAATACAATATGAAATACGGTACAGTTATACTCACAGGTCAATGTAGTAGTCAGTGCCACTAATTGGAAGGTCGAACGTGCTTGCTTTGTGTCCCTCTCTCTCTCTCTCTCCCGTCTCTCGTAGATGGTTGACTTATAGGTACTTGCTACCTCTAGTGTAATCATTCATGGGGGCTACTGGTTATTCCATTACATCAGAAATGTTACGTGATATTTCTTCCTGTATTGTAGTGGATGCTGGACATCCTCCTCAACAATGGAGAAGAGGATTTAAGCAACAGAAATATGGTTTTACAGAAGAATGCTGAGTATACCATGGACGGAATAACGTCCAAGTTTTAGAGAAAATAGAAACAAAAAGGAAAATTATATTTAACATCAGGAAATAGATGAAGTTAATCGGACACATAATGATAAAAGAGGGCTTGGATAATTTGATACTCAGAGGGCAGATTGAAGGTAAGAGAGATAGAGGAAAACAATGCATAACATACTTATTGAGCTTGAGTAAATTGGTGCCTGAACAAGTTTTAAGAGAAAAAACAGAAAGATAAAATATATTAACGGCTCCAAATGACAGGAAGGTGTGAAGGGCCACGATCGCCTACATCCCGGGGATACACAGCAAATAAAGATGAAAAACGAATCTCTCGATGTAATGAAAGCTCACCACACTCCGGGGTAATAGCTGGAAATAAATTTGAGACAATCTCCTTTGATGAAGATGAAACTTGAAATGACAAAGCTGTTCTGCCAAAAGGTGTTTGGTTCAATGAACCCGCTTAGATCGAGACACGACACGATTTAAAATATTAACATAGTTCGCATTGTTTTCTTCGTCTTCGATGTCATATTCAAAACTTTTCAGCTGTTGTACGCTCCAGCTTTCTTCAAACCGAACTGTTTATTTAGCCTACGGGGTTAGATTGTTTCAGTTAATTCCTTTTAAGATCTCACTTCTCCAAATTTTTGTTCTCTCTGACTTTGCCAGATATTGAACTCAAATCTCTTTGGATGAAGTTACTTTTTGAATTACTCAACGAACGCTCTTATCGAGTGGGCCATGTTTTCTTCCAGCGTATATGGCCTGACGAAAGCCGGAGCGTAAAACGGCCGAAACGCCGTAAATATGGCAATAAAATTTAGGATAACAATGCGAACTATGTAAATAATGTGAATAGTTACAATAATTCAACTCAAACGTAAAGAGAAATAACACTAAAAACAGTTGTCATGCTATGACGTGGTGTGGGGGGTTCATACGCGTACCAACAAGACTCTGCTCCCTTTCTCTCAATAGGCAAGTTACACTAATTGCTGATGAAAGTTTTCATGGTCATGTCACCACTAACAGTGACTTCCTGTTCTTCTGATTAAATCCGACGAATTATGGACGCATGGGGCGTCGTTGAGAGGAGTACCAATATGTATGTGGAACTTTGTTAAAGAATTTAAGCTACATTATTTCAGCTGAAACTTTACTCATTTTGTGCCATTTTTTGGCTCACATTTGAATTTTCACATTAGCTTATATCGGACAATCGGCGACGTAATTGGTAAGCGTGATGAGACCTTTGAAATTTTAAGACAGTTAGCTTTATCGTCTTTTGAACATGAGCAACAATATTTTCTCACATTAAATTAGATATTTAAAAATTGAGAAAATATTTATCAACCAATAAACTCTGTGTTTAGTAAAATCCAAATTTAGATTTCTGGAGCCTAATATTTCTTATAAATATATGTAATTTTGATTTAGTTATTTTGTTTTTCAGGTTTCCGTATATATTTGACCAGGGTCGGTTGTTAGTTGCTGCGTGTAACCTTAACTCTCAAAACTTTTCTTATAATTTGTTTTGTAACATTTCACATATTTTATTCGACTATCTACTTAAAAGCTCTAGAGATTTTAAAATAAATTAAGGACACTTGATACATACGGATGAAGTATTGTCAACAAAAATATTAAGCAGTAGTATAATACACCTTCACGCCTGCTGACATGCTGACTTCTAGAAAATTACACGCATTCATAAAACAATATAAATACGTGACACTCATTATGCTAGCTCATTCTGTTTCTTCTATCATATTAACGCAATTAATTCGCTTGTATTGTTAAGAAAACTTAAAATATTTTAGTGTGATGCTGTTTCGCAAAGAATCTTTTAAAATTGTTTCTTTCAAATTGGGAGAAAACAAATACCCAATAATAAAATGTATTTAAAATTTTAGGGCTTTGAATGAAGATTGTCTATTTTTCGTTTTCCCACCCTTAAAATTCATATCCAAGGAGTCACTGAAGACTGCTCTTGTGGACATCATGAATAACCAAAAGTCAAGACATATTTTTGCAAGAATCACGAATTGAAATTTTAAAATGTGTTCATCAATGGAAGTTGATTTCTCTTTTAATAATTACAATATTTGTGTGACGCAATTTGTGGCTGATATTATTTCTACGCATATATAATGTACGCGGTCTGAGTAGTAAGTTTGATAATCACTGGGTGCCCCACCACTCCGGCCTTGTGCCATATATAATCAATGTCACAAATATAACTTATATTCATAATTTATTTTCAAACTTGGGAAAACGTTAGGCAGAACGTATGTAATCACAACGTGAGTTATTTAATAACAAAAGTGATACAGAAACAGAATAAATTTGGCCAGGATATACAGATATGTAAAAAATAATAAATTAAATTTAAAGTTCCAGCTTCACTTCTCCTTCTAGCGCATATGGAATCACATTAACGCAAGAATCACTTCAGGCGGACGAAGGGCTAAATGATGAAACGCAACAGACGAATATTTCCTATATTTCTGAATATTTTAGAGCGTTCTCTAATTCAAAATTTGAAAACTTACCGTTATTTTATTTTTCTCTCGTTAATTCGGTGATGTGGGGAGGGAACGCATGTTAAACACTTTCACAATCATGATCGGGCAAATGACCATCTAACTCTTCTGATTTAAACCAGAAAGACTACTACATCTGGTGCGTCATTGAGATGGATATCAACAAACATATCCACATTAGCAAGGACTGGGTATAATCTATCATGTATTCAATTTTGAAAGTCAAATAACATGTTATTATTGCTTAAAAGCTTCCAAGAAAATTAAAATTCGGGATTGAATGACACACAAAGATTTGATATGTCCTGAAACAAACAAATCCATTAATAAAAATCACTAATCGATGCTGAATGCGCGAATATTGACTATACATACTTCGTGTCTGTATGTATGTGTGTAGGTACGTATATATTTAAGAACATGCAAACAAAGTTCTGCAAAAAATTGCTAAATAATATTATTCGATCAAATTAAACTTTGTTTACAACTATCTGGCGAGTATTTACATCTCTAATAATAATTGTGATATTAGCCGTTTCCATACAAGGAAACGCTGGGAATTCACTGACCGAGCAGCCTGTATTACTTTCGATTGGAATTTGTAAAATCTTTCTCTTAAAAATTTTAAGAAATACAGGTTTCTCAAGTTCAGTAGTTGTTATCACTTTTTCCAGTTTTCACGGGGGTTTCCTTTCTAACGTTTTATTCGAAAATAGAATGTTAACGACTTGATTATGTTCATTTTTTTGTTTCTCTTCGAGATTTCTCCTTCAGCTTTTGCTGCTGTGGATAGTCTAGGTAATGTGATTCCTATTATTTTATTACAGTATTTGTTTGTGATTTTGTATCGCTGGTCTACAACATTCAATGAGAGATTTTGTCTACTTGATCTAACATATATAAATACATAAATGCATAATTACTGGCCACTCGTATTTGAGGATACCCGTCTAATATAGCGGCTATCCAATCCTTATTGCAGACGCTCGGTCAGGCACATTTGTGTTTATTCAACGCCCACAGAGACCACCTGAATTTATACTGCAACTAAGCTGAGCAGACCTTAGTTACAGTTTCTGGGAGAGAGCGTGCTAACTAGCGTGATGAACATTCTGAAAATGGTCAGTACACTCAAACTTTTGACTTTGTGCTGGCACAGCTATTGACGGCCCCCAACTGCTCCGTTTACCCAACTTCTAACCAATTTCACTCAAAAGTCTTGGGTTAAACCGTGGTATGGTTTTCAGGCAACTTTCAAAGATGCCGCACGGTAGAACCCCCTCCAGACCGACAACATTAGGAATTCTCCTTACTGGCAATTCAACAAATCAACCGTGATGAGATTCGAACACGGGCTCATGGCCAGAAATCGAACGTTCTAATCACTCGGCCACGCACCCTTAATATATACACAGAGACATATATACATACATAGATACATACATACACGAAACATGTCTAGTTTATATTCACGCAGTCAGCATCGATTAATTATTTTGAGCTTAGAAATCGATTACATAGCGTATTTTAATGAAAGGTTTTGGTGCTATGCATAACATTCACATGAAAGTTTCGATCTGTCAAGGATAATTTAGAACATGACTCGATATTTATCTATATCTCTGAGATGAGGTATTATGATTACTTACATTATTTACATTATTCAGACTGGTATCCTCATCTTCATTGGCATATTCCTCAAGGACACATGACCTAGTGTATAAAGACGCTGGATAGATCCAGTGACTAGACCCACAGAGTTGTGAGTTCAATACCAGGATACAGCAGTGGGTCCTCAAGGACACATGGCGAAGTGGAGGAAGAGGTTGCTTAGATTCAGTGACTAGACCCAAAGAGTTGTGAGTTCGATACCAGGCTACAGCGGTGGGTCCACAAGGACACATGCCATAGTGGATAAAGACGTTGGTTCGATCAAGCAACTAATACCAGGCTATAGCTGTGCTGAACTAAACGGAGAGTTGAATCAAAGGGCAATAACTGAGACATCCGGAAGAGGCATGATGCGTGGAACTAGAATAATCTACCCTGGTTTGACGAAATAAAGGGTTCAATTCGAAATCTCATTTAAGTAAAGAATGCCGGGGCATATAACGGCCGAAACGTTGTGAATGTTGTAATGAAGATGAGGATAACAGTCCAAATAATGTAAATAATGTAAGTAACATGACTTCAGTTATAAGATTGATGTTTTGGTTCTGTATAAATGTACGATGGTGGGTAAAACTACCTCTGCTGCAGGCTATTTTATGTATTTTAATTTTCTTCAGGGTTATTATCAAGAATGGCATTTAGCTTGTTACCACTTCTGCCTAAAAAGATATACATAAGTGAGAGTTGTTTATAAAATGGATCTTTGAACGATCACTTTTTTAGCTTTCATCTGTTATAGCAGGTTATTGAAAATACCGATATGCAAAAATCCGTTTCAGGTTAAGTGACGCCTTGAATTTTTTTTTTTAAATCTCTGTATCAGCGATGTCTTCTCAAGGAGCAGAGCATTTCAGTGTAATGTGTACGAGGTGTTTATCTAATTTTCATTTCATCAGTCAACTTAAGAAATAAAAGTTACATCAGTGTTAGTTCAGAACGTCCAAAGACATAGGAATCCTGAGGACACCTAAATGTCATCAAGTGAAGAATTGTTCACGAAGAAATTAGTATATATACATATAAAACAACTGAACAAAAGGAAGTTATAAGAACACCAAAACTATGATTGAGAAATCCCCAGAGATGTATTTTATTTTATTGCATTCATTGCAGTCTTGGCCGTGTAATAGCTGAAATAAACGCATATTTCGTTCCAGACTAAAGTTTGAGTTGAAAATAATTCAAAAATATATCAAGATTACAGTACTGTACTAGCTTTGTTTAAAACAGTTTCAAATATCATCTCCTGATAGTGAATACATCAATGTACAAAAATCTGTTGACATTAGTCCGTAGGTCAGGTCAAGTATAAAAGCAATAGTGTACAGTAGTAGGTCCTCAAGTACACATGGCCAAGTGGATGAAGACGTACGTTCCTTAGATCTAGTGACTACACACAAGGTCAGCTCAAGTATAAAAGTAATAGCACCTACCTGAAGTTGCGAAATAGATTACCGTTTTTCTCGGCCTATAAAAGTCTAAATTGCTAACATGGAAAGTGAATCTTTTAAACTTCAGGGATAACATGAAATGCTGTAACGTGACCACTGTAACTATAAAAGGTTATTAAAGGTAACAATATGTACTTTGTTTAGTAAAGATTTCAACAACACAAGATAAGTACGCTGATCCTCTTCCGCCTGAGCAATAGTCAATTTCTCAACAATATCTACTGGGTTCGCTCTAAGAGATATCAAAATAGTTTCTGTACTCGGTGTCACCTCAGAATGTCAAAAGATGTAGAAAACAGGGGGTTGATGTAGAAGGTCTCCTCAATGCCATAACTTGCAGAATCGGGCCTTCAATGATGACGGTCTGGTACCAACATATACATGAAAATGAACACAACTGAATTTAGAATATGCACACGCATACGACAGTCCCATAATAGGAAACCACATAAAACTCCCATCTTATGATGGTAGATGCATAATCACTCACATCCTCGAAAGAAAAACATCAAATTTTCTAAGAACAACATGAAAATTAACACAATCGTCTAGGCCAACGTTAATTTGAGAGAGTGCTGAAAAAAATAAACAGTTTTTTTAAGAATTGAAAATTAAATCTTGAATCCCGATCAAACATTCCAAAGACAGCACTACTTAATCAAATACGAGGTTTGATTAATAACACGAGGTAAAACATATTCGTATATAGGAAAGCTTACTGGAAAAATGGAAAAAAAGAATAATAAGTCGCGGCAGTGAGATTGTTAACATGGAAATGATGTTTTATACCAGAATAAATTTTTGTTTAAATTCGGAAGCAAAATATTCTTTTTAAATTTTCGCACAATTTTAAATGACTAGTTTTGTTTTTTTGCAATTCAAGATTAAATCGTTAATCCATACTGAAGATTTAAAAATTTTGTTGTTTCTTTTTTTTTTATTTTTCGAATATTCTAATTATTACGAGCAGAGAAATTTAAAAAAATGCCATTTTTGAACATAAACAAGACGGATTTTATTGATCAGATACTCTATAAAAGAACGTGAATATAACAGAACAGCAGAAAAAAAAAATTATATGTATTTTTTTTTAATTCCTTCGGGAAGTCGGCTACGAATATTTGTCAGCAAGATTGTTCCTTCTTTGTTGTCATTTTAT
>OZ010605.1:10329958-10344958 GCA_963932145.1 Acanthosepion lycidas
CGGAGTGGAACAAGTAAAGAGTGTGTTAAGTTCTTGCCGGAATGGTACAAGAAAAGAAAGTGTGAGTTACTTGCCAAAGAGGTACAAGGAAAGAAAGTGTGAGGTACTTGCTGGATCGATACATGAAAAGAAAGTGCAGGTACTTGCCGGGGCGTTACAAGGAAGGAACGTATGAGGTAATTGCCGGAGTGGTACAAAGGAACTGATACTTTCCAACCTACTTTAGCGATGGATCATATCTACGATTTCGATATTGTCTTTTGAATTAAGCTTAATCGCAATAGGCCCTAAAAGGAGGAGGCCTCCATCAGGGAACACCAGTTCATTACGATTGGTGAAAGTTCTTATTTTTTATAGACTTTTGTACATTAGCATTCATTAGTGCTTCCTCATACATTAGTCTGATTTTTAAAAATATTGATTTTCTTTTTATCATCTTAAAAGTCTGGTCATGTTCACAATATAAATACAGTGTTAAACAAATAATTTATCATTACTTTAATTTTCTTATAAAGGAAAAGTTTTAAACTAAGCTTACGTGATTGTTATCTGCGTCCTATATTTGTAGTGAAACAGATGAATGTCTCAAATCTTCTAAAAAAGATTAGTTTAAATAATGAATAAATAGTTATGTACATTTCTTGCACTTCGTTTTAAGAAATATTTAAAACAAACACCTAGTTTAAGAACAAAAGATTAAATACATTTACAGGCTATTTACTTTGATTTTAAAACATTTTAAAAAGCAATAAACTTTTCAGTAAAAATAAATGATTATCATACCATAACATTTCTGCAAGTGAGCTAAAAGCCATTAGATAAAAACAAGTCGGAAATAATTTATAAATAAATATGTATTACTTTGAAGTAATGGATAGCGGCTCGTATTGAGGAGTTCGAATTCCGTTTGAATCCATTACATTCACTTGAAGAAGAGGATTCATACATATCATACGGATATTAACCATTGATAAATGTATGAATCCTCTTCTTCTCTCCCCAGTAGGACAGAGCGTGTTCTCTAGGATGGCAACTGATCAGAAAAAAAATCAGTCAGTCATGTATCGAAATAATAATGATCACTTAAGCATGCATCAGGCATGGCACATAACTGACTGGGTACACAAATGTCGGATCAGATATATATATATATATATATATATATATATATATATATATATATATATATATATATATATATATATAAAGTACAACATATATTTTATGAAGCCAGTTTCAATGTTGAATTTTGTTAAAGTAAGAACAACTTTTCTTTTTCAAGAAATCAGGATTCGATTTGATAGAACACATTATCTTATAAACAGGACATCCTTCTAAAATGATTTTTTAAAAAAATCAATATTTTCGACTGAGAAAAATCTAATAAAAATAACTTGTCTACAAATCTATTCTTGACGTTTACAGAGTTATTGGTCTTAGCTGTTCTGAGTATTAAACCAGACTTTGTTTTCTTTAAAAAGATGTTGATTAAAGGAAGAACAAACGGATATAAAAAAAGATTTTAAATAAGGACCAAAATTTTAAATAAATTAATAAGATTATATATCTGTTTATTCTTAAAGTAAGATATATAATTATGAACTTATAATGTTATGCACGTGATTCGTAAAATATCCTATACTAATGAAAAGTTTAAATGTTTAAAAAAAAAATATGGAGATATGAAAGATAGCGCAATTTTTACACTTGATGTTTGTAAATAAAAGTTTAATGACTCAACTTAAGACCAATAAATCTGTAAAAGTCTTGGATCGATTTCACATGCGTTGCTATTAAAAAGAATACACCCTCCTCTAAATCGATAACAAATCAATATTTTCCATTCAGTGTCGCAGTCTATGGAATATGTTTAAAAAAAAGTATGTACCCCCAAAATTGTCTTACTTTTTAACAATTGACCAGTCTATTTAAGTATTTCCGAAAGTTGGATTTTCTGATACACTATGAGAAAATGGATAGCAAAATTCAAAGTTGGTTTGGAATCAAGAATACGGAAGAGAAAACCCAAACAAAAAGAGTGAGAAAAATCTGTTAGCATAGAACATACGGTTATGGCTAGCCAATTCAACAGTGAAAATGATAAGACCTTGCCTCCAATCTAGTATTTCGATTAAGTTGATAAAGTCTAGGTACCATAACGAAGATTTAATCTTGATTGTTACCATGAAATAATTTATTTAAAAAAAAGGCATTGAAAAATCTGAGAAAAGAAACTGTTAGCAAAGAACACACGCTTAGATCAAGCAATGTAATTCTGCTATTTACAAGACATAGCTTTTTTGATCACACAGGCACTTTTCAAGTTTATTTACTCTATGTTGGTGTATGGATGTATCCAGGCATGGACAGTGTTTTGACAAGATTAGGGTCATATAATATTACTGACATTAATTTTAGCAATTTATTATACAAGTTCTAAGTCGAGTATTTGTTATTAAACTTTGATATGATGTCCTCTATGCCTCTTGCCGGATAATTGTGATTTTCCAAGCGTAGCTTAGATAGGACACAAGGCCAAAAGTAGGGGGCACGCAGGGAGGAGCGAACTCACTACTCAGTCTTAATTGTTCTAGCGCGACAAGCTTGCTAACCAATACACACCTAGAGGTGGCCCCTATTGCCGGATGATATCAGTATGTATATGAAGCTGAGAGACACAACACTTTGTGTATTCGATGAGCTATTCCAAGCAGTGAGGCCACTTGTGCACACAATATGATATCCTGCGTCCTGTGAGGCATATATATTCCTGGGTCAACCAATGAATTTAAAAAGAAAAATAGTTCACTGATTCGACTTGCCAGGTTTTCGTCTGCTACGCTTTCACGATATTGGATCTATATCGTATATGAGTACCGTCAGGTCTGCTGGTAACCATCCATGACTGATATTGTGCACAAATATAATGTCATGACGAATGCTCTCCAACCGCCTGTCAGTCAACCGGATCGTAACAGGCCTGAGCTTCACTTGATCTATCTTGGCTGCCGACAGTGGGGAATGCTTGTACGTCTTCTCTCTGCACTCGAAGCCATATTTACTGTATAGTTTCTAATGCATTTCTATTATTTTATTATTTTCTTTGATTACTGTTGTATACACATTTCCTTCAGGGTCCCAACCAGAGACCTAAGATCAGAAATGGCATTATGACAATTTTCCTTGATAATTTCTGTAGAAATAACAAACTATGATAACACACATTTTACGAAGGACACATGGCAGAGTGGATAAATGCATTAGTTAGATCCAGTGAGATGACCCAAAGAGTGTGAGTTCAATACCCGTGTAAGGCAGTGAAGAAATTGGAGAGAGGAATTAACAAGAGATAACTGATAACTGACATTGAATGTTCTAGTTCCACGTGCCATGTTTAATGGCACGTGGAACTAGAACTTTCTACCGCAGTGAGCGAAATAAAGAAATTCCAACCACCTCAAGAAGGCTGGAGCGTACAACGACCGAAACGTTGTCATAAATATAGCGACAAAAATGCGGAAAATAGTCCGAATAATATAAATAGTGTACATAATACCTCAGAAATATAGACAGATACGGACGAAGTCCTACATAAGGTGCGGGCTGTACTTGCGAGTACAATTTCTTGTATTTGTTTAAAGCATTTGCTCTCAGGAGTCCCGTCACGCCTCACACTTTTGAGAATTCGATTTCAAGGTCCATGTATTTTGAGAGAATTTTTAAAGATCTTCAAAGATACATTACAGTCTGCAGGGACTACCATGTTCATATAAGTACACACAGTTTTTGTGGTCTCTGATCATGATGTCTGTGTCATTAGCTTTGATTGTTCTGTCTGTGTGTATTGTAAAGTCCCATAATATTGTTTTTGGTTTCCACTTGGAGATCATTGTATTTTGTAGTTTTTTGAAGATCTTCAAAGATACATTACAGCCTACAGGGAGTGCCATGCTAATATAAGTAAGTACATTCTGTTTTTGTGGTCTCTGATCACGATGTCTGTGCGATTAGCTTTGATCTTGTGTATTATAAATTCTCATAAAATTGTTTTTGGTTTCCACTTCAAGATCGTTGTATCTTGATAGTTTTTTGAACATCTTTAAAGATACATTACACTCTGCAGGGACTGCCATGTCAATATAAATAAGTACATTCTTTTTTTCTTTTCTTTTTTGTGGTCGCTGATAACGATGTCTGTGCGATTAGCTTTGATTGTTCTGTTTGTGTGTATTGTAAAGTCTCATAAAATTCTTACAGGTCTTATCTTTGTAACTGGGTCTGGGTAATGTTCATACCTATAACTGTAATTTACTTACGCAAAAGCTGAATATTTTCCAAGTTATTCGCCCATTCTATCATAACGACTTTTATAATCATTTGGTGCTACATTGTTCAAAAGTATACAAGATTTTCGATTGTTTTTAGATATTTATCACAGAATTTACATTTTGGTTCAACACAAATATTTCACTATTGTTTGCTTGGCAATTTCTGGTTAGCAAACATTGGTCCTGTCCAGCAAGAATAAAACTTTATTATTATTATTATTATTATTATTATTATTATTATTATTATTATTATTATTTCATTTGATTTCTGGCGTTTACACATTTCTTTCCGAGTCCCGGCCAGGGACCTAAGGATAGAGATGGCATCATGACACTTTCCACTGACAAAAAAAAAAAAAAAAAATTACATCGATAAAGCCCTTCGTAAAGTGTGGGCTGTATTTGTCAGAACAATTTTTTGTATCTCTTTGAGTTACGGACTTCCAGGAATCACTTCGATTAGTATAATAGAATCTTTTCCAACCATTCCTCGGGCTCCAACTACAACAGGGATTGTTGATGTTCCCATGTGCCACATTTTTTAGATTTCTATTTATTATTATTATTATCATTATTATTATTATTATTATTATTATTATTATTATTATTATTATTATTATTATTATTAATTGTGTATGCTATGTTTCCGATTTTGTATCCTGTAGAACCGGAACCAAACTATGGTCCTTAGGACAATAGGAGTCTTGTCATTTAATTTATAGCACGTTTTTTCTAAGTATATGGGATGTTTCTAGGAGGGCGATCTTCTGGGCAACTTGTACGTTGATGTTACGTAGGTCACTGTTAGTAAAATTATGCATTACTTTTCTAACGAGACCCAGTGTCCCGATTACTACGATTACAGTATCAGTCTTCGCCCCTAAATCCTGTTAATCTCGATCCCCAGGTCCTTGTATTTGGACAAGTTCTCGCTAATTTTCATGGAGATGTTTCTCTCACATAGTACTTTTATGTCAATATGCATACACTTCCTGCATTTCTTGTCTTTTATGATAATATCTGGTCTCTTGGCATGAACCAGAAGTGAGTTACATCTTTATTTTGGATAACTGTGTCTGGTTGATGTGCATACCATTTCTCAGTGGTTTCTATGTTGCACTTCTTGCATATCTTCCTGTGCACATATATCGCTACCTTGTTTGTGGGTATCTTCATTTTCTGCTAGTTCCGGACATCCTGAGATAATATGGTCGTCGGTTTCATCATATTTTCTGCAGATCCCGCATTTCAGGTTAGTGCCATCCATGATTATGTGACAGTGATAGGATTTGGTTGTGAGGCTTTGATCCAGAGCTGCAATAATTGCGCCTTATATTTCAACCCGGTGACCTCAGCGACTGGACTGTTTTTTGTTAGCGCACATCTACTTTTTTTCATTCTTTTTTTTATGTATTTGCTATGCAACGCTTTGTCCTCCCAGAAATGTGTAGTTTCATTTGGCCATGTTGATTTGCTTTCTATTTTACTCGTTTGGCGTAGATAGTATTCGCTTCGTGTTTTTCTTGGTAAGGTACACTAAGCTGTTTCTTTAAGAGTGCAGCTTCTTTGTTGATGGAATAGAGTTCTTTGTTTTAATATTTGTAGGAGAGGGTCGTTTGTTTTTGTGAGGTATATTGCCAATCCGATTGTTGTAGTTTTTAGTGTTAATTCAAGTTGGATTAGACTTCGGATTCCTAAAGCTCTTGATACGTTCTGCCTATCTTCACTTGCGTCAGCATTTTTTCTGGTCTTGGCGTCCAATCTTTTAATGTCATTCATCTTCCATTTAATAATACTGAAACTGTATGTTACCACGGGTATAGCTAAGGTATTGATAGCTTTCATTTTATTAGCGTCATTAAGGCTGCTTTCTAGTATCAAACGCACTCTCCTATAATATTCTTTTCCGAATATTTTCTTCATAATTGAATGATGTCTTCCGCCTCCTTCTTTATTTTCTTAGTATTTGTATGTACCATCTTGGTCTAGTTCCTTAATCTTGTTGTTCATATCAATGTATAAATCTCTTGTTTTTGTTAGTTTAACGTCTTTGTATTAATAGTTGGTTTTATCACTTGTGTCGATTCCGAACTCCATCCTAATGTGTTCGCTGAGGGTTTTGACAATGGTGTATTTTGACAGGGGTTATTATTATTATTATTATTATTATTATTATTATTATTATTATTTTATCTTTAATTTTGGATTTCATATTCTTTCATGGTTTTCAAAGTCACATGTTTTTTTTTTTGTTGTTTTGTACTTTCTTTCATTGAATTAGAGTAAATGTCTTTTCCGGTCTACGCGACCCGGAGATCTAACTCATGGCTACTTGGAAACCATCTTGATTTTAATGACCTCTTCATGTATTTATTGAAAAACAAAAACAAAATGTTGATTGATTTGGTTTTTTTTACGGCTTCTGTCATGCTAAAGATTTACTGCTACAGTTCTTCAATTTAACCCATTTTTAGTAGGCATTTTCACAATATTATTTACGCATAAGTAAATCTGACGAACCCGACTGGAATTGGAACTCTGTTTTCTGACTTCCAATTTTGAGCCATTATTCAGTACAACACGCTGACACCCAAGCTTACAGCATCTGATGTTCCCAAGCAGGCACCCATTTAGATAATAATCTGGTTTGGCTTTGCGTAACTTTGGTAATCGTAAGAGAACTGATGTTTGATCGTGATATGGCCGTAAGAAAAAAAAAAAAAAACTATTTCCCTAATTTAAACCTAATACGTCTATTTTGTTGGTGAATTCGTTTAGTTCTTTCTAGAATGATAATTATCTTCCTGCTAGATTGAATAATGGTAATGATAATATTAGAAATATTTAATTTATTATAATATATTATAAGTTATTATAATATATTAAAATCTATTATAATATATTAAATTTCCCTAGAAAGAAAAGGTTGGAGTTCATTTATGGAGCAAACAAAACAGCTTTCGGTTAAAATTTACAGAATTTTTAAACGTATCTTTCAGAAAAACAGGGTTCTAAAATCCAGTAGCTACTATTGGTGGAAGTTTCCTTCCTAATCTCTTATTTTAAATGTCGTGGAACGTTAACAACTCGAATTCGAATTATATGTGTTTTCACTTTCAGTTGATGTTGGTGTTGCTAATCATCGACTAGTATCGTTTCTGTTATTTGGTACGCTTCTTTTTTGTGATTCTGTGACATGAGTCAACAATGTTCAAAAGAGGATGATCTTTGTAATAATCATGAGGCTTTACAAGCTTAAAGTTTTTTTTTTCGCCATTGATCTTAGAAAGCGGGTGTAAACAGCTGAATGTTCATATCTTTATGTACCGTTTTAGTGCAATGTATGGCATTCATATGAAAATCGTGATCTGACGAGACTAGTTAAGAATATGACATGAGTTTTGATGTTGATCTATTAGGTTCGAGTCAATAGCGACCGGTAAAATAAATCAGGGTTACTGCATTAGGAAACCACATGCAGAGGGCCGCAAATTGAAAGAGTAAAATATTATGAGTATAAACTCAATAGTCCCAACTGAAAGTCATATAATTAATATTTTTAATTTAATATTTTTAATTTAATATTTTTAATTTAATATTTTTCTTCTATTTTTCCTTAAATAATCAGGAAGGTTAGTGCATACGATTGCCACATGCAGAATGCCGCAGAGTAAAAGAATGAAATATTATGAGTATAAACTCAATAGTCCGGACTTAATATTTCATAGACACTGGTCTTCTCCCATGAAAACCTAATATTTGTAAATGACTGTAGGAAAAATTTATTTTTGCCAATTTGATTTTTCTGATTTTCATTTTTCAGTAATTTAAAAAATTCTAATATATAATTCATCATTTATTATGATTTCCCAATAAAGAGATTTTCTTACGTCATTGTTGTTTTTTAGATTTTTCTTTCTTTTCATTAAGTCATTTACCCGTTTTTCCTTCTTTCTGAATCGATGCCATGCAACTTCTTTCTTTCGTTTTTATCAGCATTATTATATTTCTTTTCTGTTCTTTTCCTTGCTTATAGTTTTGCTTTCCTTAAAAGTTTTCAAAGTTTAATTCCAATTTTTTAATCGATATTTTCAATTTTACTCTTCTAATATTTCATTGTTTTAATGAATTTTTCTGTTGTTTCTTTTTTATTCACTTTTTGTTTTTCTTGCTACTTTCATCTTCTCCTTCTGTCTTGATTTATTTTTCATTTTCTTTTCTTATAGCCATTTGACTTTTATTAACTTTCCATTTTCATTTATTCGAATTTGTTTACTTCCCGTTCTTGTTTAAACACATTATCTGCCTTTCTTGTATTTCGTTGTATATTTTAATTTCTATTTCTACATGTGTTCCTCTGTCGCATTGAGTTTATTTAATCGGTTTCTTTCAACTTTCTTTTTTCTTTTTCTTTTTCTTTTTCTTTTTTCTCTTCCTTTAACGTCCTACATTTTCGTACTTGTTTTGAATTTAATCTTTGAAATTCTTTCCGTCTTTCAATTTCGTTCTTCCTTCTTTCCTATTTTATTTCGTTATTTTTTTTTTTTTTTTACCTGGTCTTCCTTGTATTTTTCATTCTTTTTTTTTTTTTTTGTTCTTTCTTTTTTCTTATCTCCACTAATTATGGCTTGCGTGTTGTTTCTTTCATTCTTTCTTGCTTTCATTCATTCTTTTCGTTTTGATTATTTGTCGCTTTATCTGCTTTTTCTTTATTTCTTTCTTTCTTTCTTTCTTTCTTTCTTTTATTTCTTTCTCATCTGCTCTTTTTCTTTTCTTTTTTGGCTTCATATTTTCTTCATTTCTTTATTCGTTTCTCAACTATTTCTTTCTTTCTCTGGTCTTACTTTCTTTTTTTTTTCTATTTTCTTAGTTCTTTCTTTCTTTCTTTCTTTCTTCTTTTCTTTCTTTCTTTCTTTCTTTCTTCGTTTTCCAACTATTTGTTTCTTTTTCTGCTCTTACTTTCTTTTTTCTAAATTCTTTCTTTCTTTCTTTCTTTCTTTCTTTCTTTATTTATTTATTTCTTCGTTTCCCAACTATTTCTTTCTTTCTCTGCTCTTATTTTCTTTTTTTTCTTTTTTCTTAGTTCTTTCTTTCTTCCTTTCTTTCTTTCTTCGTTTCCCAACTATTTCTTTCTTTCTTTCTCTGTTCCTTACTTTCTTTTTTTCTTTTTTCTTAGTTCTTTCTTTCGTTCTTTCTTTCATTCTCTCTTTCATTCTCTCTTTCTTTCTTTCTTTCTTTCTTTATTTATTTATTTCTTCTTTTCCCAACTATTTCTGTCCTTACTTTCTTTCTTCCTTTGTTGCTTAGTTCTTTTTTTTTCTTTTGTCTTTCTGTTTTTTCTTTCTTTATTACATTCCTTTAACTAATACTTTGTTTTTTGTTCCTTTCATTCTATTTAATTATTTAATAATCTCCTCCATGCCTGCCTGTCTGTGTTCCCTCTTTATTTCGTTTTCTCATTTTTCTTCTGATTCCCTTTTATTCTTTTTTTACTTCCCCTTCTTTATTTGTTTTTCTTTCATTTTTTCTCTATATATCCTTATTTCGTCTTTTATTCTCTTTTTTCTAGTCACTTTCTTTCTTTACAGGCAGACATTCTAGGAAGCTCCATGTTGCCTATTTGATACTCCTTTAAGCTTGTACGCATATATAATTACACATTTGCACACTGAGACATTATTTAATATGGGCATCTAGTTTAGATTATATTAACTGATAACTCTGCAGACAACGAGTCTAGCAATTATAATCAAGAATATCTTTTTATACATACATATAACTTTCAGTCTGCTTTGTAGCTGAGAGCGTGGCGGATTTCCCAATAGTGACACTACTCAGTATCCGAACTCTACTAAAAAGAATTGCTTCAAAGTTATTTTTTCCTTTTAGGTATCTAGGCTCCATTTTGAACATCAGAGAAACACAATACATTTGACCCTGAACTTTCTCTCCATTAAGCCGTCGGTTTCGTTGTATTAAATAACTGCCCATCTTTAGGGTACCTTTGCACGCATATTCATACCCTGCATTAACGTCAGCCATGATGTGTTGCCATGTTTTAATTTGTCAGTCCACGTTACGGATTAACGTCAAGTAAATATATTTCTGTAACTTAACGAGAGAAATACGTAACCATTCTGGATTAATCATCTCTACAAAGTCTTTATACAAAATTACTCAACAAAATTTATGTGGGTCAATATATATATATATATATATATATATATATATATATATATATATATATATATATGATCAACAATTTGAAAATAGCCAGCACGTTCAAGGCCGCAAGAATTCCGTCTATCTAATTTCACTCTCAAGGCTTGGGTCAACCTGTGATATGGTTTTCACGCCGTGTTATCCGGTCCCATACCATCAGGAAGTCGCAAATCGATCGTGGTGAGATTCTAACCCGGGTCTCATGGTCGGAATGCAAACGTTCTATCCACTCAGCAATGCAACCTACCTTCCTACATACCTAACTATCTATGTATGTATGTATGTGTGTGCGTGTCTGCGCCCGTGTCTGTGCTTATCCGTGTGTGTGTGTGTGGTTAGAACGTTAGTATTCTGACCATGAGACCCGCGTTCGAATTTCACTGTCGTCGATTTATTAGGAAGTAGAATACCTGATATTATCTCAGGCGTCGATAAAAAAGCCATACCCAAGCCTTGTGTGTGACATTGTAAACATGACCGTGGTCTTGAGCTCGCTGGCCTTGTTCAAATTGTTGATCACGCTAGATAACACACACTTAGAGAATCATAACTAAGTTATGCACAGCAAACTTGCAGTATAAATTATAGGTGTGCTCTGTGGGAGTTGAATAAACAGAAATGCGCCTGAGTAATCGTCTGCAGTAGGGATTATTTTGCCACCCAACTAGACGAGTATCCTCTAATACGTGTGGCCATGTATACATATGATAGGATATATTATATCACCAACCAATTTTAAAGAATCTAATACATGTTATCTATCACGTATTATGTTTAAATAAAAACGTTTCCAATTAAACATGCGGACAAACACCTAACATAAAGTCTACTAGATATATATATATATATATCTACACACACAGAGACACACACACAGTCACACAGAGACGCACACACACAGAAACATACACACATTAATACATTATAATCCGAATCTCACATAAACTGGCTTGAATAATGATACACTTTACATACATAAATTAATATTTACGTTTTTACAGTTATCCTTGGAATCCGTTAATTTATTGAAACTTCGAAAGTACGTGTCGTCTCTCCTTGAATTCAGATATTATACTAACGTTGTTTTAAGGTGTACATGAGGTCTGGTTAATTAAGGAAAATCAAGTAATACAAAAATACAGATAACAGAATGTATTTCTTTTTCTCCATATCTGTAATAAAAGTGAAACATTAGACTGACGTCTAGTCACACTGATGAGCTGTGATACAGCGAAACTATCTGTCTGTGGATGACAATATATATATATATATATATATATATATATATATATATATATATATATATATGTGTGTGTGTGTGTGTGTCCTCACCAGGAGCTTGACGCGTAGTTTCATAGACAGCGCATAGTCGATAATCTAAATTGGACTGATATATGCAAATAGGTTAAAATAGTAGGAGGATGTTTGGATTAATTTTTTACATTTTTTATAGATTTAGCTTTGCTTATTTTAAATAAATAATTTTTTCAAAAATCATTCCCATATTTTAATATAAATATAAGAATTAATCTTTGTTTGCTTTAAGTATAAATCTCGCATATTTTAAATACAGATTTGTATTTTAAAAACCCAGTAATCCCTGTATAATATATGGATTGCGCCAGATATTTTTTATTAGAATTTGAATTATGTAATGATCAACCTCTACTCCGTGCCTGGATATTGTGCTGTTAACTAAACGCCAATCGTGCTACCGATGAAGACAAAATGTACGTTTATTAATATATATTTAACAGCTCTTATATTACATCGAACACTAATTGATTAATAGTGGGAAATGGGCGTTAACTTATTCAGAAAAGACACTGTTTTTTAGAATGAAAAAAAAAGATAAGTACACTGAATTATAAATCCTATTATTCTTACCAACTATTTTAACATATATATATATATATATGTGGGTATATGTGTGTGCATGTGTGTGTGTGCGTGTGTTGGTGCGTGTGCGTGTGTGTGTATTTGTGTGAATGTGTGTGTAAAGCCCAATTGTTTTACAAGGTAGAGTATTATATGAGGTTATTGCAAATGAAAAAGAAAAAAATATACTGCATTTCTTCCCCTAACTTATATATATATATATATATATATATATATATATATGTGTGTGTGTGTGTGTGTGTGTGTGTGTGTGTGTGTGTGTGTGTGTGTGTGTGTGTGTGTATATATATATATATATATATATATATATATATATATATATATATATATATATATATATATATATAAACACAGAGCCAGCGGATAAATTCGTCGCTATATTATATTTTTAATCCCGCCCACGCGCGTTGTTCTTTTTTTCTTTTTTTTCTTTTTATTGCACTGTATAGTTAGTAGAGTCAGTTGGGTACTTTCTGTGGGAAAACGAGAAGCATCACGCAATTAAGTCCGCCAAAAATTTTATAACGGTATGTTGCACTGCTTGGCATTCTCAGCGGCATCTTCAATACTAATATTTCAGATTGTCTGAGTGTCAATCTCAGTATAGTGCAAAGGATCCGGAAAGATTTGGGTTGAGTCTAGTGGTAATTGCAAAAGTATGACAGCTCGGATATCTCAATCGGATCCCATATTTGATAGTGAATTCCTCAAGCACAACACCAAGGACTACATGAAGTGCATTTACGAGTCACTGCTACCCTCGGGCAGGAGGGTGACTGCTGGAAGACTATATATGTCTGGCAGCAGAACTCTGCACCAGGCTACCCAAAGAAGATCACACAGTCATGGCTGTAAGTTAATTTCTGTGACCACATATCCCCTTACAACTGGCCACCAACCTTCCCAATCTGCAATTCCCTTGACTATTAAGGTTGGGGCACATTGGACGAAAGAACAACCTATCTATCTCTAACAGCGAAGATGAACTGAATGCCTGGGTTACGGCATCATTCAGGAACTTAAACAAGTAAACCGTCCAGAAAAGTTACAAGAGATTGCGAAGTCGCCTGGGGGCATGGTTGACGCCAATTGCGAATATGTTGAATGAATTAACTGTTTTACTATTTAAAGATATTTTTTAGTAATTTTCGTAAATATATATGTTAAAATGAGATGTCGCTGTTATTAGGTTGGTGCAAAATAATGACGTAATAATGTCGTTTTTCGACGTATTTTTTAACGTCAAAAAACGACAATATTGCGTCATTATTTTTGCACCAACCTAATATTTTCAATTTTGGGAATACCATGTTCTTTAAGGTTTCAATTTGTGTTTAGAGTAATAGATAACTAACTGCCATTGGAAATCCAACAATCTTGTTTCAGTGCCAGAAGTGATCGTTACATTCATTTTGGTGCAAATGCCTAAGGAAAAGCTATGAATCCACCGTTTCTCTCCCTATCCATGGTTTAATTAGTGGGATTTATATTAGAGAATCATTATTGGCCCCAAACAATCTTTACAAGCAAAAAGTAATACCTTGCTTTAAATAAACTGTAAAAGATTGATAAACAGTAAAGATTAAACAAATTAATCAATATAACTGGTAAACGTTTGAATAACTGCATATCTCAAGGAAAACAGCTTTGAGTACTACTTTGATCTACTTTGTGCAGACGATTATGAGCTTGTAGCAGCATCGTTTGAACCGATGCATAGAATTGGCAATCATTTTATTCGTGTCAATCGAGTAATTATTTCGAAAATAATTGTTCAAAAACAATTATTTGAAAAACTTTTATTCGAATTGTAAATTTTTCGAATTAATATTAATCGAAAGAAAAATTATACTAAATAATAATTATTCGAAATACCGATGTTTGAAATGCTTATGTAATCTTGCTTTGAGAGTGCGTGTGTGTGTGTGTGCGTGCGTCAACGCCTGTTCATATCTATCTATCTATCTATCTATCTATCTATCTATCTATCTATCTATCTACGCCTGTTCATATCTATCTCCGTTTGCTGCTAATCTATCACAGTCTGTCTACATCTATCTATCTATCTATCTATCTATCTATCTATCTATCTATCTATCTACGCCTGTTCATATCTATCTCCGTTTGTTCTTAATCTATCACAGTCTGTCTACATCTATCTATCTATCTATCTATCTATCTATCTATCTATCTATCTATCTATCTATCTCACAATGTTCTCTCTTTCTTTTCCGCTCTTGAATATACACTCTTCTGTGTTTATAAAAACAATCAGCGTTGTTTCTGTTTTCCTGGGATAATTTATGAAAGCTTAAAGATTTTACAGAAATTTGGAATATATCCATAATGGTTAGTCAGTTATCAATAGAAATTGTAAATGCGAACATATTTTTCCCTCGGGAAATCTCAGCTCTATCTGAATCACTTTAAAGTGCGGAACAATCTCCTAATTAACTACGCTTTGTTGATGAGTCATCATTTTACAGACCCCAAAAATCCGATCACCACACACTCCCAAGCTACCAGGACTTTCACAACTTTCAAATTTAAA
>OZ010605.1:10347458-10352458 GCA_963932145.1 Acanthosepion lycidas
AGCAAGCAGGTATCATTCAGGTTTATAAAGATTAGGCCCCAAAACAAACGTTGAGTGAAGTCAGAATGAGTTCCACTTGACGCAGCCGATCAGGGCTACATATCTCTATATTCTTTATTGGCTGCTCAAATCTACTGGTCAAGCCTTCTTCAATAAAGGATGATTTCAAATAATCGCAAAGAACAGCAACACAAAATTTTAAACACGCTGGTTCCCGTCGTTTGTAATGACCTGACAAATTCAGGATTATATCCTGGTGAATTGCTGCAAACCCTATACCTTTGGTAGTTTACCACAGTTTCCACATTGAAAAAATCCTCTCGTCCAAACAAACGAAGTCATTGATTGCGGTGGACTAGATTTTATTCAAAATATTCTTCACATAAGGTGCTTTTGCTTAGAAACTCTGGAGAGCAGCTCTCATATTTTTTCTATATTTCTGAGATTAGATACTATTTACACTATTTACATTTTTCGGACTATTGTCCTCATCTTTGTCGCCATATTTATAATTACATTTCGGCCGTTGTATGCTCCGGTCTTCTTCAGGTGGTTGGAATGTCCTCAAGCTGATCAGACTAAACTCATAAATGATTACACTAATTCCACTACTACATTCCTATCCAGTGGACTTACTTTACACCTATCCGACCACAGCTCCATTACAACTCATTTAAACACACACAAAACATACCAGACTCCATCCGAAACATGCTAGAAGAAAATACAAGCATAATAAATTCATCCACAGGTAAAAACTGATTAAAATAATGGAAGCCTTAATTAAAAATAAGAAAAGGAAACCCTCAATAATATTAACTACGAACACGACCACAATGTTTTGACTGTCTTCAGAAAATAAAACAATTGATCATTCTAGATACATACACGCAGCCCATACATCGAATAAAAAAAAAGTAAAAAGAAAATTATCCCTGATAGTTACTTAATGTATAGCCGAAAGCGCTAGGAATTATGGAACATTTAGGGAGTTTCTATAAACTATATATCCAGTAAAGAAAACACTTGTTCGAACACAAGAAAAATTAAATAAAAAGCTTAACTGTGGTACTTTTTCTGTCGTCATTAATGATATATATATATATATATATATATATATATATATATATATATATATATATATATATATATATGTGAGTGTGTGTGTGTGTGAGGGAGAGAGTGTGTGTGTCAAATGAACTTTTGTCTGTAGTTTTCATTTGTATTTTTATTTTTTTTATTTTTTAAAACGAATTTTGGTCAGTCTTTGTGTTGATCAGTCTCTCTTAAGTTGTTATTTGAGATAAGAGCTGGATCAATGCATGCAGTGGATTTCATTGGTCATTTTTAAACAGCTTTATTGGTTCCTAGAAAAGGGATGTGTCTCTATTAAGTGTGTGTGTTATTTGGTTCTTAGCGAGTGAGTGAATATGATGTGTGTAAGCGTGCATATTACTATGGGTGGGTGTTATCATTTGGCTCATTAGGGAGTGAGAAAGTATAGAAAGCTTAAAAGAGAAGGATACTCTCATACATCCCACAAAACACAGAAAAACTTTTGAAATAGGCGCAGCAAATGACATAAAGAAAACAATAGCACGTAAGCTGCCACGTAACAATATTACTGAAGGGGAATGTATAGCCCTTGACACACAGGGATGACCTAATCATCATAACACAGGCTGACAAAGGGGGGTGCCACAGTGATCTGGGAAATCAAAGAATACATTAAAGAGGCCAGCAATCAGTTAGCTGACAAAGAAACCTATAAAATCTTACCTACAGATCCCCTTTCCGAATACCAAAAACGAATTATCTAGCTCACTAGATATAATGCTTCGCAAAAATATAATCAACAAGGAAACATGTACAACACTTACACCCCAAAAACATCACACCTGCTCGCTTCTATCTCCTTCCTAATATAAACAAAGCGACAACCCAGGGAACCCGGTCATTTCATCATTCAAGTGCCACACGACCCAAATTTCCAAATACGTAGACTATTACATACAACCCCTAGCTAAGGAAGTAAAATTCTAAATCAGAGACGCAACAGATCTACTGAACAAAATTAATCGCATACAAAATGTTACAGACAAAGCTATTCTAGTGGCTATGGCCGTAAGATCACTCTATTTAAACATTAAATACATCGAAGGGCTAAACGAACTTCATGAAGCACTTACTAAAAGAAGAAAACAAGAGCCTCCCACAGAAGTTATCATAAAACTCATGGAGCATATTCTTACATTGAATACTTTCAACTTCAATAGCGCATACTACCTGCAAGTAAGAGGCTGTGTCATGAGAACCATAGCAGATCGATCGTTTCATAGGAAAATTTGAGGAGACCCATATCTATCCCCTCATCGGTAGCGACTGCGTATTCTATGCAAGATATATCGATGATATATTCTTTATATACAAGAGCAGTGACGACAAACTTATCTAATTCCTCATGAACCTAAACACAGCGCACGACTCAATTAAGTTTGACTATGAAAAAGCCACAAGATCAGTAACATTTTTAGAAACCTGCATTTGTATAGATGAAAACAGCAAACTATAAACGACACTGCACACTAAAATGCCCGACACAGACAACTATCTACACTTTAAGTCTTTCCACGCTAAACACCTCAAAGAGAACATTCCCTATTCACAAACACTTAGACTCAGAAGGATATGTTCCAACAATGAAGAATTAATTAAACACATTGAAAATCTGGAACATCAGTTCACGACACGGGGCTATAAACAACACCTAATCATGGAACAAATAAATAAAGCAATTTCCACGCCTAGAAAAGACACCCTAATGCAAATAATTCAAAATAAATATAGCCGCATTGTTCTAGTAACCACTTTCAATCCTACTCTGCCTCCATTATCCCAAATAATCAAACGTCGCTGGGAAATACTACATCTCAAACCAGACCTAAAAAAGTTCTTTGAGTAACCCGGCCTTCTAGCATATCGTAGACCTAAGAACCTAAAAAAAAAATAGGTAGAATGCGCATTTCAGGGGACAAGGTAATCCGTAATAAACCAACAACAAAAACAAGATTTTTCCAGCCATATAACAACAAAAGAAGCTTATGCTGCAACCACATTAAACACACAAATTCATTCACTAGCTCAGTCACTAAATCTACCTTCAAAATCTACCGCAACTCTAACTGTAGAAGTCATAACATAATTTAACTCCTAGAATGCACACTATGCCAGAAATAATATGTAGGAAAATCCGAATGGCCCTTTCACTACAGAATTAATAATTATCGCAATCCAGTTCAGTCAACTCCAAGGAAAGATTATTACGTGTAGAACAACAATTCCGCCTAGAAAAACACGATTTTAAAACCCATGCCAAATTCACTATAATTAAGAGAATAGAAAAGTCCAGAAAGATTTTAGAGTGCCATGAAAATAAGTGGATACAACGTTTAAAAACGCAATATCCAGTCGGGCTTAACCATAAATTTGACAATATATATAGTATTAATATATTACCCTACAAATCAAAATCTACCCACATTTCCCACCCACACAAGTCAGACATGGTTACGGAGGTCTTGAGGTCTCACACTTATACTCACACCGACACGAATATACACACTTACACACATCATATTCACTCATTCCCTAATGCGCCAAATGATAACACACACCCATAGTAATATACACGGTTACGCACATCATACTCACTCACTCGCTAAGAACCAAAAAACACACAAACTTAACAGAGACACATCCCCTTTGCAGGAACCAATAAAACTGTCAAAATGGCCGAGGGAATTCAGAGCAGCATGAATCCATCCAGCTCTTATCTCAAATAACAACTTAAAAGAGACTGTTTGACCAACACGAAGACTGACAAAAAGTCACCTTAAAAAAAAAAACAAAAACAAATGAAAACTACAGAAAAATGTTCATTTTCACCATCAAAACATTCATTTCTGTAGTTCACAACTACCAGCAAGAAGGGAATTATTTTTGTCCTGATGATGGATTTCTTGGCCGAAACTAGTCAAGGAATCTAAATGAAATAATAAAAACGAAGAAAGAGAAATAGTGTGTCTGAAGATTTTAATTTCCTAATATATTTTATTATATATATATATATATATATATATATATATATATATATATATATATATATTTCTAAGCAATTATTTATATTTCAAAGGTAGTTTCTGGTTGGCGCCTTGTTAATGGGTGTGGGTTTCTGTTAGCAGTTGGTGGGGGAGTACGGTATATTATCTCGGGGGAATCGGTTTCGGTTTAGTGTTTATACATACATACATACATACATACATGCACACACACACAGACACACACACACACACACACACACACATATATATATATATATATATATATATATATATATATATATATATTAGCTTAGAATTATATAATTTATTTGCATATACGGCTTTTTGCTCTTTTGCAATGATGTATCATTTTGGAATTAATCATAAATAAACGCACACGCATGTACACTCATTCATATATATATATATATATATATATATATATATATATATATATATATAATCATAATCATAAAATCAATCACTCATTTATACAAAAACACATGTATGCATATACCTACTTATAGTTTTGGCTAATTCTCCACAAATACGAGTGTTTTACCGACCTCGCTAACCTAGCATCCACCCCATACATTTTTGAATGCTACTGCTCAGCGCGTAATCCACCCTCATTTGTGCAGACTGGCGTGTTGTATCGTAAAATAGGCTCCATGAATCAGCACTCGGGTTACGTCATGCAAAGTCATCTCGAGTCAAAAACCCCCGGAACTGAAGCCTAGTGCTGAAGAGTTCAAAGAGTGTACAAAGGCATAATGACGCTGTTATTTAGAATGACTTTATCTCTCGTTTTTCTACACCCTCTAAACTCCGATAATTTTCTGGCCAATCTTGGCTTCGGCCGTCGCGTGACTATGATTTGTCAAATGTTATTGTGAAGAA
>OZ010605.1:10357458-10359958 GCA_963932145.1 Acanthosepion lycidas
ATTTTCTGATTAATGTACATTAATCAGGTATAAAAAAAAAAATTCTCTTGTTAAAATCTGTCACAGAGAGCGATCCTGTCTCTATATCTCCCTTGAAAATCCGGATACACACTATCCGGCTCCTAAGATTCATTGCGATATATACAATTAGACATTTCATTTGATTTTGACTGATTCGTTTTCTACCTCACATAAACCATTTTCATGTTATTTAATGTCAGCAAATTTATGTAGATTGTGAGTATATTCTTTTTGAGATAATAACGATTTAGTGATAAAAGTCTTACTAATCATCTCATAGCTTGATGTTGAATGAGTGGATTTGCGCAAAAATGGTTATAACGGCCTCGACGATAATTGTAGTTCGGCTCTCCAATTAATAATTCAGAGCCATTACACATATGCTCCACCCGTACCTCCAAGCTTATAGCACTTAGTATTCCTAATCTGTCACCCATCGAAGTACTGACCAGGCTTGACGTTGCTCAACTCCGACGATCTTTGCAGAACAAGAGTTTCATCCTGATGTGGCCGTAACCCAGGGATATTTTAATACCAATAACATGAATCTCAGTGTGTAAATGCAGGAGAAATTTACATACATTTTTAGAAATATATATTTAATTGTGTTCTTACATTGATGGTAATTATGAATTTTACTTTATAAATATACATGAAACTTGATGGTTGCTTGTTTTTTCCTTAACGGTATATCAGACCCACTGTAGGTTATTTAATGCAGAAATATTTTGTACTTAATATTTTTTTTAGATCTTAATATATTTTTAGTGATATATTTTTTTCAATATTTAACCCATAGCTGCTCAGAAGATATGCATTCGTTTTTTCTCAAGGGTCTTTGGATATAAGTTTATATAAATCTGGAATTGGATCTCAGCTCCCCGATTAACATTTCCGAGAATCCATAAAACCACCCACACATCGAAGCTTACACTACCTGGAATTCCCTTGCGGTTTATGATGTAGGTTCTCCCCAGGTTCGACGTTACTTAACTTTTGTACGAGAACTGATGTTTCAATGTAATGTGGCCGTAAGTCAGGGAACTTCACATTATATCAATCCGATTATTTTAATTAATTACATATAAAGTGCTCGTGGGTGAGAGAATTAGATCACATTTGAAAACATTTTTTTATCATTTTCCCCCTGAAAGCCACTATGACGCAACGGGCTACTCTGTGTTAAAGAATTTAAGAGAAACATAAAATTAAGTTTTCTAATCATTATTTATACTGATCATACAACCATTTATTCATAGTAAGGTTCGATAATATCATATTAGAAACTCATCTAAAAATGACCTTTCTTTTGTTAACTGGGGCAATGAATGACTTGTTAATTTTAAAGCCTCCTAAACAAAGTGATTCTATTTAATCACCTGAGGGAAATTGTTTCCTTTTTTTACCTCCTTCAGCATGGCTGATGCCAAACTCCAGGAGAGTCACTTGTAATACCTTCGCCGTTTAACATTTTCCGCTGACATGAAGTATAAAGATTGATTCAATTGTTAAGGGTACTGGTAGGAAAGTTGATTCACTGTTGAGTGCGAAACAGATTGTTTTTCGACAGAATCTATCTTCTTACATAGTCTACACTCGTCCTTGTTTTGAATATTGCTGCCACATATGGTTCAGTGCTTCTTCTATATATTTAGAGTTTCCTAATAAAATAGAATGAAGATTCTGCAATGTTGTTGGTCCTGACATTGCTTCTTGTCTTCAGTAACTTTCTTAAGGCCGTAACGTAAACTGATTTGTCTATGAATATTTTAATTATAATTGTTCTGATGACATTTTCCTCTTTCGTACCTAGACTTTATAAATTTAAGCACAGTACTAGATTAACAGCAAGTATCATCATTTTACATATGAAATGACTAGAGTTACCGTAAGTTCTATGTCAAGAGTTTCTTTTATCGCAATACTACTTTGTGAAACTCAATTCCGGTTCTTTTTTTCCCCAGTCAACTTTGATGTTCAAAAATTTAAATCCAATATTGATTGTTATCTTGTTTTGTTTTTTTAATTGCTTTTTAATCATTTTCTCTACTTACTATTATTTCTGTCATATTCTCTAACACTCAGTAACTTCTTGCGTCTTAGTGGTTTTATTGCCCTGCTTTAAAAAAATTGAATATATATATATATATATATATATATATATATATATATATTAGGCATTTGAAAACATATAACCCCCTCCTTAAAAAATAGTTACAAAATATACCAGTCATCTACATGGGGGGTCTTGTCATCTGTTTTTTCGATGTTATGTTTTTTACTTCTTATATCTATATAGTAAATACGAATGTCAGTGTTTCACTGTGTCACACCTTTTCAACTTTATTTGTGGAGGCCTAAGTCCAACATGTCATACCATTTTGGAATCAGGCCGGCTCCGTGAGCAAATTCAACACATTCCGGTCCGGATCCGCACCCGCAATCCTGAAAATTTGGATTCCCAAGTTTACATTTCTGC
>OZ010605.1:10364958-10439958 GCA_963932145.1 Acanthosepion lycidas
TCTCGAGACTAGACAAATAGAAATTAACAAAAGTTTGGCCCAGAATTGAACCCATAGAAAACCATCACTTCTACACATATAGTGTTTTTGTGACCATAGATTGGGACTTCAGAAATAAAAGTTAACAAGGGTTTCCGTATTACACTAGGTCCAATTTTAAGTGGATGTAGAGATGGATTTTCGTATATGTTTCTAATAACATCAATAGTTTCGCTAACTGGAAGATTAGTGAGTAAATTTTCAACATCAACTGAAGCTATGGTCATTAACTATTTGTTCTAGTCTTATATATATATATATATATATATATATATATATATATATATATATATATATATATATATTGGAAGGTTTTGAAAGTGTTTGTGACTATTTTAAGATTATTTAGATGAGATCGTTAGTTCTGGATAGTAGACGTGACAGAGTTGGGCTGCAGTATTATGCATATTTTCATTATGGATATGCCCAAATCGTCAAACGCTAATAGCAATAATATTTCTGAAGCAGGCATTCATAAAATAAATTCCCTAAACTCTTCCTCCCAATATATTGGAGAAACAAGTAGGAATATATATATATATATATATATATATATATATATATATATATATATATATATATATATATATATATATATATATATATATATGTATGTATTTATATATGCATATATATATATATATATATATATATATATATATATATATATATATATTTATATATACATACTAAGGATGAGGAAAACACACACGCCCAAATACACGCACACATACGCGCGCACACAAACACACACACACACATATATATTATATCGGTAAAAAGTATGTTTATAGGTAAAAATCGAGTTTATAATAATTTAGTAATTTTTCCAAGCTCGTTTGTGTCGAATGATATATTTTATAATTATGCTATTAATTTCAATATATTTTGAGGGATCGGATGTACATTTGCCTTGGAATCGTTGCAGAAAATGCTATACGATTTTCTTGCTTTCTAGCCATTCTAAAATTAGATGAGCATTTACGTTTAATTCGACACAAATATTTTAAAAACCTTTGACGTGGACTATGAAATTAGAAGAAAAGATGCAGAATAAATATTAACGGCTTTTATAAAGTCACTCATTTAGTTTCTTCTTTACTCACAAGAAACGTCAGCTTATGGGAAAATTGGATTATTCATTATTTAAGCATACACACATTTCCTTCTTTTTTTTGATCTAATGAGGCCTAGAAATGCGAAACGAGTAATCAAATCTAGTATCAATAAAATGTATTCCAACTGTCAATTTTCTTTAGGATTTCTATATCCTATTGTAACCACATTCATATATATATATATATATATATATATATATATATATATATATATATATATATATATATATATATTATTGATGAGAGAATTAATATCAGCACATCTAAAAGTTCAAGGACCTTTAAATTCAGAATTTATATATACCATTGTTTTATTCAAATCATTGTGCGTGTAAAGGTAGAAATAATTAGATCAAAGGGAACATTTTTACAGGCACCTTCGCTTCTGCGTTATAGGAGTTAAAAAAGTTTCTTGCAGTAGAGATTTTCCAAGATTAGCTTAGATGTGGCACAAGGCCGAAAGTATGGGGCATCCAGTGACGATCGAACTCACTTTTCAGTAGTAACTGATCTAGCAAGACAAGCCTGCTAACCATTACACCGCGACGAGGTGCCCAAGCATTCTTGAAGTAGTATGCGCTAAAATCATTTGCATTAGTATAATTTATTCTATTTTGAAACTCACATATATCTGTGTGTGTCACTCTCTCCTTCTCTCTTCATTCATATATATATATATATATATATATATATATATATATATATATATATATATATATATATATAATCGGTGTCACCCTAAGCCAAGCAAGGCAGTAAATCTACTAAAACGGAAGGGGTTACACAAAAAGTTTCAGTTCGACATCCCAACCAACTGAAGGAGGTCGGAGCGTACAACAGCCGAAACGTTGTAATAAATATAGCGACAAAGATGAGGAAAATAATCCGAATAATGAAAATAATGTACCGTTTGCTGTTTAAATACGCCTAATGAAATTTATATTTCTTCAAGTGTTGATGCTCTCATGGCGTAAGAAAAGCGAAGGTAAGTATATATACTGAAAAAGGTGATCTCCATTAAAACCATAATAATCTAATTGTATTTCCGAACAAAAACTGGACACCCAGCCAGAACGTACACATTCAATATAAATAAGTTTTATAATTGAGCTTAGCGGATATTGGCGTATAAAATGAGAACGTCGTAACGTGTCATCTAGAGCCTGAATCTTTCGCTTTTAATTTTGCACAAAATCCCTTGGAAAAGGTAATAATCCATAACTTCCCCTATGAGATCGACCGCCAATTGTGGTAATTCTTCTGTGAATTCAAATCGAAAAGAGTCATGTTCACCCATGGTACCCAAGGAATAGACTTGGTTGTTAAGTAGTTTACTGGAGAATGTAACGGTAGCCGACTGTTAGAATTCTTCTGCCAAGTCTTTTATAAGGTCTGCATAAGACATAACCGATATCCTTGGCCGATAACCAGTCTACTACAGACAGTAACGACAGTCTACTGCGAGAATTCTTCTGCCAATCAATCATATTCTGAAAAGAAGCGCGATCTCGTATGGCAACTACTGGGATATCCTTGGCTGGCAACCATTCTATTTCAGTAAGTAAAAACAGCCTACAGCGAGAATTCTTCTGTCATGGCAATCATGAATCAAAAAGAGGCAAGGTCAAGCATGGTAAGTATGGAATACATTGGTTGGAAACCAGTGTACCACAGAATGTGATAGAAGATTTTGCGGGCATTCTTTTGTCATGAATAGAAAAAAAGCTTAATCACTAAAACCTACATCACGCATGGCACGTAAGGGTGGAATGAAGGAAGAAAAAATTTAGACAAAGAATAGAACTTTGCATTCAAACAATCTGGACAGGGATAGGCTCCGTTAGTCTATCTAGCTCTGGACACGCCCGAGGCTACAATGGCTGAAGTACAAGCTGAAAACCTATTAATCTAATGTTATAAGTCTTATGGTCTTGAAGGGTTATAACAATAATCTAAGTATATATAATTTAAACAAACATATTTTATTTTCTTTATGATTTTTCAATTTCAAATTACACAGTTTCCGATGCCATTCTGTTCATCTTCTTACCATTCTGCGAGAATTTCTCTTCCAGCAATATCAGAACAAAGACTCTTCGAACACGAATTTCTTTTTCTTTCTTCGCCATTCTTGTCTTTCTCATTCTTCTTCTTAAGTGATTTTATTATGGATCAAATGGCGATTTTGATTCCGATAGAAGCTATAGAATCATAAACGTAACCAACAATGTAGCGTTCAAAACGCTTTTCACCCAGAGGCTTTTCACCCCGATCACGGTATTGGTCTGCAGGTTTAAACGTAAACTACCACAAATAGAACAAGCTATTTTTCATTGCGTTAGCCCCTCGGTCTTCCGGTTCCCAATGGAGAATTTCTTTTTATTATTTTTTTTTTTTCAAGGGAAATCGCCTCATGTCCAAAGACCACATTTGCCAATGGCCGGCTTCAATTTCATGATCCCTGCCCGCTATTTGTCCAGTTTTAACATAGCTTCCTTCTCTTACCCGCCACCAAATCACCCCTCCATTATATCACTAATTGCCTACACTCGGTAATCATTTCAATAACTCCACGTGTCGAAGAACACGTCAGCTTTGCGTTAAAATTGGCTAGCCCCCGGTGATGTGCTGCTTTCTTTTTCCATAAGTGAGTTGTTTGAGTATCAGTAATTTTCCGTTATCTCACTAGCTAAATCAGAGACGTTAAGAATTCCTGCATGAATATATATGGAAATTGAAGAAATAATTATGTAATAGCTGGTCCCATCAATATCTATATTTTATTGAATATTTGTTAAAGACACGGCGATAAATTTAGAATATGAATTAGATGACTGTGATAATCGAAAATCGATAATAAGTCAATGACAGTTAATTAAATTATCATTAAAAAGCTGTTATTGTCTTTAAAACTGGCTTAATCCGTGTCTTCAGTTTAAGTGATATTATCAGTTTATGTAAGATGTAAAAGAAAACAAATGCGAGTGAGCTAATATCAAGACTGTATTAAATGATGAATTATAGCATAGCGAAAGATCCTTCAAAATGCCTTGCTTAGGCTTTGCTTAGTAAAAAAAAAAGAGAGAGAGAAGAAAATCACACTATTTACATAATTTGAACTATTGTCGTCATCTTTGTCAAAACGTTTCGGCCGTTGTACGCTCCAGCCTTCGTCAGGTGGTTGGAATGTTGAACTGAACCGTTTATTTCGCTCACTGGGGTAGTCTGTTCTAGTTCCATGTCAGTTATTAATTATCTCCTGTTAATTCACTTCCCAAGTTTATCACTACCTTAACCGGGTATTGAACTCATAGATCTAGATCTAACCAACGACATTATCCACTGTGTCATGTGTCCTTGACGACAACTATGTTGGAATTTCTGGGTTTTATAAACCTGCTGTCACACTGATCATTTTTTTACCAGTGATCATATTCGAATTTTTTGCTGTTATCACCATGTTTTTACCAGAGCTCATATTGCAATTTTTGTTGTTATTATCCCTTTTTCTCTGGCACTTCTTATTACTGATTCCTATAATGTATTCATTTCTGTGCTTGATCGGCTTAGAAGATGTTTTGATTCCTTACGTTTATGAATTTTCCAATGGTGTTGTAATAAATATGGCGACATGATGAGGACAATAGTCCGAATAATGTAAATAGTGTACATAATATCTGATCTCAGAAATATAGACAGATACTGAAGGGCCGAAACGTTGTAATAAATATGGCGATAAAGATGAGGACAATAGTCCGAATAATTTAAATAGTGTACATAATACCTCATCTCAGAAATATGGACATATACTGAAAGGCCGAAACGTTGTAATAAATATGGCGATAAAGATGAGGACAATAGTCCGAATAATGTAAATAGTGTACATAATATCTGATCTCAGAAATATAGACAGATACTGAAGGGCCGAAACGTTGTAATAAATATGGCGATAAAGATGAGGACAATAGTCCGAATAATTTAAATAGTGTACATAATACCTCATCTCAGAAATATGGACATATACTGAAAGGCCGAAACGTTGTAATAAATATGGCGATAAAGATGAGGACAATAGTCCGAATAATGGAAATAGGGTACATAATACCTCATCTCAGAAATATAGACAGATACTGAAAGGCCGAAACGTTGTAATAAATATGGCGATAAAGATGAGGACAATAGTCCGAATAATGGAAATAGGGTACATAATACCTCATCTCAGAAATATAGACAGATACTGAAAGGCCGAAGCGCTGTGATAAATATGGCGACAAAGATGAGGACAATAGTCCGAATAATGTAAATAGTGTACATAATACCTCATCTCAGAAATATAGACAGATACTGAAAGGCCGAAACGTTGTAATAAATATGGCGATAAAGATGAGGACAATAGTCCGAATAATGGAAATAGGGTACATAATACCTCATCTCAGAAATATAGACAGATACTGAAAGGCCGAAACGCTCTGATGAATATGGCGACAAAGATGAGTACAATAGTCCGAATAATGTAAATAGTGTACATAATACCTCATCTCAGAAATATAGACAGATACTGAAAAGCCGAAACGTTGTAATAAATATGGCGATAAAGATGAGGACAATAGTCCGAATAATGGAAATAGGGTACATAATACCTCATCTCAGAAATATAGACAGATACTGACAGGCCGAAACGTTGTAATAAATATGGCGATAAAGATGACGACAATAGTCCGAATAATGGAAATAGGGTACATAATACCTCATCTCAGAAATATAGACAGATACTGAAAGGCCGAAACGCTCTGATGAATATGGCGACAAAGATGAGTACAATAGTCCGAATAATGTAAATAGTGTACATAATACCTCATCTCAGAAATATAGACAGATACTGAAAAGCCGAAACATTGTAATAAATATGGCGATAAAGATGAGGACAATAGTCCGAATAATGGAAATAGGGTACATAATACCTCATCTCAGAAATATAGACAGATACTGACAGGCCGAAACGCTGTGATAAATATGGCGACAAAGATGAGGACAATAGTCCGAATAATGTAAATAGTGTACATAATACCTCATCTCAGAAATATAGACAGATACTGAAAGGCCGAAACGTTGTAATAAATATGGCGATAAAGATGAGGACAATAGTCCGAATAATGGAAATAGGGTATATAATACCTCATCTCAGAAATATAGACAGATACTGAAAGGCCGAAGCGCTGTGATAAATATGGCGACAAAGATGAGGACAATAGTCCGAATAATGTAAATAGTGTACATAATACCTCATCTCAGAAATATAGACAGATACTGAAAGGCCGAAACGTTGTAATAAATATGGCGATAAAGATGAGGACAATAGTCCGAATAATGGAAATAGGGTATATAATACCTCATCTCAGAAATATAGACAGATACTGACAGGCCGAAACGCTGTGATAAATATGGCGACAAAGATGAGGACAATAGTCCGAATAATGTAAATAGTGTACATAATACCTCATCTCAGAAATATAGACAGATACTGAAAGGCCGAAACGTTGTAATAAATATGTCGATAAAGATGAGGACAATAGTCCGAATAATGGAAATAGGGTACATAATACCTCATCTCAGAAATATAGACAGATACTCACAGGCCGAAACGCTGTGATAAATATGGCGACAAAGATGAGGACAATAGTCCGAATAATGTAAATAGTGTACATAATACCTCATCTCAGAAATATAGACAGATAGAGAAGAAAATCGTTAGAAACAATGAAAAGAATACTGAACTGTTATTTCATATAAATCCTCGTATATAGCAATGAAGATGAAGTATGGACTTGAAACAAGAGAAAGACGGTTCTGTTGAATAATTATGGGTATATTATTGACCTAACATGTGAGCAACGACGAAGAAAATAGAAACAAAAAGGATACATGATTAATATCACAAAGGGACAGTTGAAATTTCAAGGACATATTATGAGGACAGAGGATTTTGAAAATTTCTTACTCAGAAGATAGATTAGCGAGCATGAGTTAAGTGTATGGCGGAGAGGGGTTTTGAAGAAATAGCTAAAAGACAATATTTATTGAGAGTTACATACAGCAGGGATTGTAGAAAACCATGTTTGCCAACGTATACAGAAAGAAAGCATCCGTGAATAGATGTCCTTAGATAGATAGACAGATTGAGAGATAGATACGAACATGCTGAGATAGAGAGGCATAGGGACAGATAGGTAGACAGTTAGCTAGATACAAACAGACTGAGATTGATAGATAATATATATATATATATATATATATATATATATGGTTAAACAGAGAGAGATATGAATAGACTGATATAGATAGATACATAGAAGTAGTGAATATATATATATATATATATATATATATATATATATATATATATATATATATATATATATATATATATACGATAGAGACTGACAGCGTACTCGCAAGAGGAGATTCCAATATATGTTCAAGGATATTTTCATTCATTCGCTAGCCTCTATTTAAATAATCGTGAACTTATTCATTGTCTTTTCAGTAATTTTCTTATTCGTCATAAAAAGAAATTTCAAAGCCCTATACATACTCACAATTTAAGCAAGCGAGACTCTAAATGTGATTACATTGTTTAGTAGATTTTCAAACCTTTTAGCACTGACCTTAATTCACCATATACAGCATCTACTCCTTTTACCAATCTTCAGCAACATCGACAACTTTGACCAAAAACCAAAGTCCAAAGAACGTAAGAAGCCATTCAAAATACCTTATAGCGGAAGACAGCTAACATTTCTGGAAGAAGCATTTGAATGGTCTCCCTGCAACATGAGCGACAATAACAACAAATTCAACTAAGGAAAATTTGCAAAAGGATAAAAACATATATGGCTAGCTATAAAAAAATCACATTCACACACACAGGCATATTGTCTCACATACAAACATATCCATAAGTGATTGGATTGAAATGTTCTTGGAACGAACAAATGGCTTCAGGAACATTACTGAAGTTGCTTATTTTCCCAAATTTTAGATTATAAGTCGTTCTGAAAATAAAAATGATAGAATTTAGTTTTAAGGTGTGCTATATTTATGGGATAAAATGCTCAATATCAGGTATAATGAGTATATAAATATAATAATGGAGATTGAATTCATCAATCTGCAGCGGGCCTCTGTTTCCTGCTTGTGCGCAAGCGTCAAGCCTGTCAATGCAGTTTAAATCTGTCTGTCTCTACCGAGAATTGAACCCTGACCGTTATGATACAACGCAAGCATCGTACCACCTGCCTAGTGGTAGGGTGCTTGCATTGTATCATAACGGTCCGTGTTCGATTCTCGGTAGTGGATGCGCACTGCTGATGATTACCGAAAATGACGAAACGGCCGTCCAGTGCGTTCTGCATTCTTTTGAGGTTCCTTATTCTAGACTCAATGAATTTTATATATATATATATATATATATATATATATATATATACTTATACACCTAGTGAGCCAGACAAACCTACCTAGGTTTCACCTAAACGGATCGTCAGGGAAAGTCGGCTAAAGAGCTAAAGTGAAACGCATATTTATAGGCGATCTTTACAGGCATGCGATATTTATAGGCATGTGACCAAAGAAAGAACCACACAAACGCAAACATTTGCGTTTGTGTGGTTCTTTCTTTGGTCACATGGTATAATTTTAGCTATCGCCTATAAATATGCTTTCACTTTACCTCTTTAACCGACTTTCCCTGACGATCCGTTTAGGTGAAACCTAGTTAGGTTTGTCTGGCTCACTAGGTGTATCTAGGTCTCCTCTACAGTTGTACTGAGCTCTTTTGTTAGTTAGTTGTTTACTCGTATCGGGTGTTTTTCCTTTGGGCTTCAGACCTGCATCTGTGCGATTTTTTTCGGCAGTAGTTCATGTTTGTAGCTCTTTCTTTTTTTAAAACCTTTTTTTTCCCTCGAGATTGATTTGATTATTAGCAAATCAAAAATTCGAGGGTTTTCGAAACGAGTATAGTTATCTATATTTATATATATATATATATATATATATATATATATATATATATATATATATATATATATATATATATATATATATATATATTGAATAAAGACACAAAGGTTTGAAAATAAAAAAAGTGAGCGTAAGTAAATATAAAAGTTGACATTTATGTCGACATGGTGATGCGACAGCCTGTTTAATTCTGAACGCAATAGTCAGCCCATGTGCGATTTCTTTTTTGCTCGACTTTATATATATACAGGTCAGCGATATATTTTCATTTGTTAATTTGATTTTTTTTTAATTTATTCGTTTGTATTTATTTGTTTTACTTTCTTTTGTCTGTTTTTTTTTTTACTTTATTTATTTTTTCTATGTATTCTTTTTCGGTTTTAGTTTTCGATTTTTAAGTAGCATCGTGAAATTTGTTTTCGTATCTACATTTTTAGCTGAGTTCTGATCGATTATTTACCTGTTTGTGTTGGTCTGGCAAGGTAATTATGAATATTTTTTATCCAGACAGATTTTTCAGTGTTTGGCTTGATCGTTGTAGGCTGAGGTTCTTTTCCTTAATTTCTCTGATACTTTTGGCGTGATTTTCTGGCTTTTAATCTCACAAATATGTTTAGAGAGCAATGTGTTGTTCGCATATTTACTATTTCTAAAGGATATTTGTGTGTACAGTTTCTTTATTTTCATTGTCTTTGAGTTAATCCTATGCAAATTTTTAATTCGTTATTTGCTGATCTTACAGTGGTCTGCTGCATTACATTGTTCTGAAAGCAAATGGCGTTTAAGTGACCTTCGTTCTTTATTCTTCATTTACATTATTCTGCAGTTAATTTGTTCCCGTAGTTTGTTGATCATTTTCCTGTAGTTTTTTTTTTTATAATGTTTCGGTTCCTCTTGTTTTTTGTTGTCTGTGATGTGTATGTGTGTGTTGCTGGGAATCCACTATATTTTAGGGCTGTTTCATAGGATTTCTTTTTTTCGTTACATATATTTTCACAGAAAGAATTGTAGGAAAGCGTTTATTTGTGGCATTTGCTTGATTGGGACACTTGGAAGATATCTGTCTATAAATTGGTTTCTCATTGAGTTTTCACACACACACACACACACACACACACACACACACACACACACATATATATATATATATATATATATATATATATATACAAACACATTCTCTTACATTTAAGGAGAAATAAATATAGGAATGTAAATATAGGAATGCAAATGTTATATGCAATTAAACCCGTGGCTGCTACACTCACAATAGATTTTGTTGAGAGTTGGTTGATTACTTTTGATATAGTGGGCCTCGAGAGCTTCCAGGTTTTTCTTTGGTGTTTTCAACAAGTATCTTTCTGTATTGTGAATGTGGACTACAATGTATTTTTAAATGGTATGTGATAGAATTTGTATCCGATAAATGAATCTCTATATTTCTGAGATATTATGTACATTATTTAAATTATTCGGACAATTGTCCTCATCTTTGTCGCCATATTTATTATAACGTTTCGTCCATTGTACGCTGCGGCCTTCTTCACTTGGCTGGAATGTCGAACACTTTATTTAGTACCCTGGGGTATACTCTTCTAGTTTCACGTGCTATGTTTAATGTATGTCAGTTATCAGTTAATGTTCCTCTGAAAGTTCTCCACTGCCTTATATATTATGTTATTTTATTGAGATAAGACAAAAGAATAATTATAAAACTGAATTTGTTAACATCTGACATCTAAATTTGATTTTAAATACTTTGGGCTTTCAACAGGTATCCGATACGGAAGTTAACATGGCACTTATTGTAGGTCCGATTAGTTAATCTAGCTCACCCCCTAGTATGCTAGAAATTTATTTTCCCCTGACATTTCCTGTGAGGATATTGCTGATTTAAACTATAAAATGATTGATTATTCTCCAGTTAACAGCCACCGCATGAAGATGCGCAAATGAGTGCTTTTAAATATCTGTCCATTTCATAATGTGTGACGTCATTTGTTTACATTTGATACTCCATGAGCAGATATGAATGTACGTCAGAGATTCATGGAAGATTGAAGTTTAAATACAGTAAATTCGACCTTGCTGACCGAACTTTTCGTCGTGGCCAAATCGGTAAAGGCACATCAAGCGAAATGACGGTTCCGTGTAGTATACATGTTCGAATTCTGTTGGAAGACGGATATTTTCTCGGACATTCTAGCAGGTAAACGTTGTTTAATACTGTTTATTATAGACAGAGCATTTACTTAAATATTTGTGTCTATAAAAAGAATGTATAAACATAAAAATGTCTTAACATATATTTAGGCAGCGTATCTTCATTTAATTTTTTTTGTTTAAGTATTAAGGAAATATTAGTAATTCACCCGGAAGATGATCTTTGATGAGATTGTATGCATTTGGGAAAAATTAATGAAATAAATGAATTCGCCTCCCTTAATGAATCATATATATATATATATATATATATATATATACCGAATACAAGTGTGGTATAGATGGTATAAAATTCCGATAACAAAGACCGTTATTTTTAAAAAGTGCTCAATACAAAGTGGAGCGAATAATATTTATTTAGACATTATAACATAAGGATGTTGTAACATCAATAGAAACATATCCTTTTTCTCTCAACACTTCTGGCCTCTTCTGGCCTTGTCGTCTTCTAATGGTGTTGATTGCAATCAAAGCCATCACAAGACAAGAGGACAAAAGTGTTGAAACGAAAGGAATATTTTTCTAGTGATGTTATAACATGCTTATATTATAATTATATATATATATATATATATATATATATATATATATATATACATATATATATATATATGTATAAATTTAAAAATTATAATATATATGTGTGTGTGTGTATGTGTGTGCCCATTTCTTATGCATTGTTGTATTAGAACATGCACCTAACCACTACAAAATTGTATATTTTTGTTTCAACGTCAAAAATGGAAAACCTCTTTTAAGCGGCTCATCAGGTTTGGAATCACGATATTACTCGTGTTTTGTAGTGGATATGTGCATGTTCTAATGTATATATATATATATATATATATATATATATATATATATATATATATATATATATGTGTGTGTGTGTGTGTGTGTGTGTGTGTGTGTGTGTATGTGTGTGTGTGTGTGATTGTAATACCCGTGATAATTCATCAATTGGCATCCTCGTTGCAAATGAATGTTAAAAAAACGTAGTTTTCTTTCAGCTCTTACTTAGTGCAAATTATATAGAACTGAATGAATATGCGAACTTTGTCTTTCTTATTCCAACCTTGTAAAAGACTGATCACAGATTAATTTCCCAAGTTCATGACTTCTCTTGGAATATGCTCAATAGTAAAAGTGCAACATTTTGTAATGATTTTATGTTGTTTTTTTTATGTGAATGCATTGTTTTCTTTCTTTTACTCTATTTCTCTGCAAATGCTATTCTGGAACTGCCCGCGGCACCAAAGATAATTAGAATGATGTTAGCCAGAGTTGATATTTTATGATACAATTCGGTTATTTTTTTTAATTTAGGTTATTAGACGCCATTTTTGTTTTGATGGTTGCCATGTTTATTTTGTTATATTCTCTGTGCTGTTAATCAGCATTTTAGTGCACAATACGATGAAAATAACGAATAACATATTAACTCCACAACAACAGCAACAACAACCACCACGGCGTAATCCCACCATTACGAAAAAAGTATAAAAACAATAACGAAAAAGCCTTTAAGAAAATACTCATTAATACTAATATGAGAAAGTGCTGAAATATTATCAGCTTGATGAACTGGATCAAACATAAATGCCAGAAATTAATATTCTGAGGTTCGTTCTTCAAAACAGTTATATTATAATACTTTCCAATATTAATTTTAGATAGTTATTACCAGTAATTATAACCTTTGATTTCTGGTATATACTCATTTCTTTCCAGGTCCCAACCAGAGACCTAAGGTCACTAATGGCTTCATGACATTTTCTTCTGAGCATTTTTTGACGAAAAAATCGACAAAATACCGAAGATCACTTATATTTTAATAGATAAATCCTTCGTAATTTGTGGGCCTTACAATTTTGAGAGTACATTTTTTCTTATTTAAGTCATGGGCTATCAGGACTCCTTTTTATGAGTCTCTCGATACTGTTTCTAATCAATACAAGGGCTCCAAATACAACTGGAATTGTTGACGTCCTCATGTGCCACATTTTTTAGATGTCCTTGTATTTTGATAATTCTTTGAAGATCTTCAAATATACATTGCAGTCTGAAAGGAATGCCATCTCAATAAGGAGGATCATTTTATCTTTACGGTTTCTAATTACGATGTCTGTATGATTAGCATTGATTGTTTCGTCTGTGTATATTGGAAGGTCCTATAAAATTGTTACATGTCCTATCTCAGCAACTGGGTCTGGATGGTATTCATTCCAATTTCTTGCAGTTTCTTTTTCCGTAAAAGTTGAAGATTTTCCAATGCAGATTCTGGCCTACTCTGCCATGACGTGTTTTATATTCATCGGATGCCAAAATCATGCAGCCTTATAAAAGATGACCAAGTTTTTCGGGATATTCATCACAGAATCCGCATTTGAGGCTAACATAAATATTTCATTATGTGTGCTTGATAATTATTAATATTTGTGTTTGTCATGTTTTCTGCATTGTATCTCGTGGAGCCTGATCAAATCTATGGTCTTTAGGCCTTATAGGAGAATTGTCATTTAACTGGCAGCATCTTTCTTAGTAAAAGGGATGTTCCTAGTATGGCGATCTTCTGGGCAACTTGTATGTTGATGTTACCGAGCATTTTCTTTTTATGTGCCGTGTACTTTCAGGGTGTAGGCGATCATGTCTCTTCTTTACCTCCTATCACTCGTAGCTCTCAATAAGTTTCATCCCTCTGCTACCACCCCAGTCCACGTCCTGTCATCCACTTGGTCAACGCTGCCAGGAGTTGCTTTCCCTTGTTTCTCTTTCCTTCTATTGGACCTGTGAGTATCAGATTCTCCAGGCTATCCTTTCTCATTACATCTCCCAGAAACGTCAGCTGCCTCTTCCTGAGGTTAAGTATAAGCATCCTCATTTTTACATTATTCGGACTATTGTCATCATCCTTGTCGCCATATTTATTACAATGTTTCGGCCGTTGTATGCTCCGACCTTCTTCAGATGGTTGGAATGTTGAACTGAACCCTTTATTTCGCTCACTGGTGTAGACTGTTCTAGTTCTATGTATCATATCTAATGGATTTCAGGTATCAGCTATCTTCTGTGAATTCCCCTCCCCCACTTTTCCACAGCATTAATTAGATATTAATCGTACACGTTTTGGTTCTTGTCACTGGCGCCTAACTGACGCCTTTATCCACTGTGCTATGTGTCCTTGAGAAACATTGTAATAAATATGGCGACAATGATGAGGACAATATTCCGAATAATGTTAATAGTGTACAGAATACCTCATCTTAGAAATATAGACAGATACTGAAGCCTCCTTCTTGTTTGCAACTGAATACTGTTACCAAAATTATCCATTCCGTTTCTCACACGCCCCACAACTCCAATTACTACTGATACAGTTTTATTCTTCATTCCCTTCATCATGTTAATCCCGATTTCCAGTTGCTTGTATTTGGGCAATTTCTCAATAACTTTCATGGAGCTGTTCTTTTCAGCTGGTACTGCTTATGTCAATAAGAAGGCACTTCCTGAATTTCTTCTCTTTCATGATAATATTAGAGCTTTTTACATTTATTTGCCTGTCATTTTGAATAAGCATGTCCCCGAGGATAGTTACATTGTTATTTTGGGAAACTGTGTTCGTTTGATACTCATACCATCACTCGGTGGTTTTCTGTTTCTGGCATATTTTCCAGTGTACATATGTCGCCGCCAAGTTATGTTAGTGGATATATTAGATTTTTGCTAGGTCTGGACATCATGAGATAATATGGTCCAGAATTTCATCATATTTTCCGTAGATCCTGCATTTCGGGTTAGTTCCATCCTTGATTATGTGACTGATAGGATCTGGTTGCGAGGCTTTGGTCTTGAGCTGCAATAATTAAGCCTTTTGTCTTAGCTTTCAATCCGGTGCCTCTTCGGACACTGATGTGTTTTCTTTTGGTTCATGTCTGTTTTTTCGTTCTTTTTACGTATTTGCCATGCAACGTCTTGTCCCCTAAGATATGTTTTGATAATTTCATTTGTTTTGCTTTCTGCTTTTCTCTTTTGGCATAGACGGTATTCGCTTCGTTTTTTGTTGGTACGGATTCAGGTATATGAAGCTGTTACTTCTTTTCTGATGGAGAGGGTTTTATGTTTCACTATTGGTAGGAGTGGTTCATTGGTTTTGTTTTGAGTTAGGCTTCCAATCTGGTTGTTTTGGTTTTTAGTTTTCGTTCAAGTTGAATTGGAACTCGGCCTCCAAATGATCTTCGTACGTACAGCCTATCAACATTTGGATATGATCGGTGCATCCTCATTTGAATAAGCATTTTTCTGGTGCTCATTTCGGTAAGCATTTATTATTATTATTATTATTATTATTATTATTATTACTCACTTAATTCTTTGTTAAGCATGTATGGATGTTTTGCCCAGCCAATCGTCTGTTCCGTTTTGATAGCATGAAATGACAGAAAAGACATATCAGAGACGCTAACTGGTTTCAATGAGAAAAAGAAAGAAAGAAAGAAAGAAAGAAAGAAAGAAAGAAAAAGAAGAGGAAATAAGAGTCTTAACCTTTACAATATATCATAAATAATGGGCAATTCTTTTTTATCGTGTGAAAAAGAAGGGAAAGACACATATGAGAGGTTACTTGGTTTCAGTGAGAAAATAAAAGACAGAAAATGTTACACTCTGTCAACACCTCATAAATAATGGACTATACTGTTTTGATCGGGTGGGAAAAAAGGTAAGACTTATAAGAGAAGAGAAAAATAAATAAATAAAAAAATAAGTATGTCAAGCCACCCAATACTGAACTATTTCGTTTTCATCGTAACGGAGAGAACAATCTCTCAGTCTTATTTTCAAATTCTAAGAAGCACCATTGTAGGGTGCCTCAAAACTGTATAAATGTGTTTCCAGAAAGCAGGCGAAGAGGGGGAAAAAAAATTGAGATGCAAGCGATAACGTCTTTGTGCGGTCTGCTTCAGTTAGATGAAATAGTAATATGAAATATGCCCGTGCGAAATTATTCCTCTCAGTAATGAAAATTAGTAAAACCGTGAAATTTTTTAACGGATTCAGCTCTAGCTGATTAAAGGAGACAGATGCTTTAAAAACTTATGTGAAAAGATTACCCTGAAGCGATAAGAACGATATGTCTCATTATTTAATGAAGGTTTACATACTATACGCATTAAAATGTAAAGAAATATGTTAATCTATAAACTTTAAGCTTTCTACGAGGCCGGCTAATTACTATTATTCAACAGGGTGCACAACAGAAATGCGGAAAATTAATCATCACTGTTTTATTTGTCAGGAATAATTGGCATCGAATATCATTGAATAAATTTCTTGAATATTCATGACCTTGAATAACCATTCAAATCTCGCGTAATTATTTGATTCTGGTTGGTTGTTTTACAGTGGATTGCTTTTTTGTGGATTATTTTCGTCGCTCGTTCTGCCCTTCTCGTATAGCTAAACAACTCAATGATTCTGAGCATGCAAGGGGTTACAGAAAATATAGAGCGAGATCAGATAGGAGTGATAGAAGAGAGTATGAGGAGAAGGGTAGTGGATAGATCAAGGCAACTGGAGATGTCGATTGACATTACAGTTGAACAGCTGGAGATTATAGCTCTCAGGGAAACTGGAATACGGAAGTGAGTTCCACAGGCGTGAGGTGCGAGACATGAAGCTATTAGAGTAGAAGAGACGGCTACATTTAGGAGTTTCGACAGTGATGGGGTGAGAGCGGGATGCCAATCTCATAGGCCAAATTATATTGCATATCCGCCTCTCGAGCCTATCAAGAACCCCAAGGCAAACAGAAGGGGCACCAGACCATATATGGCAGCAATACTCTATGCAAAGGCGAATTGTAGATTTGTAGACCTGGAGGATCGATTCCGGGGAGAAAAATTTTCTGGTGTGGCACAGGGAGCCAACTTTCCTTGCGGTGGACGAGGCAATTGACTCAATGTATTTGTTCAATCTCAGGTCAGGAGTCAATTTGAGACCGAGCAGCCGCACAGAGTTGCTCTCGAGAAGTTGACCGTCAGACATTCTAATGGAGGGCACGGAAGGATCTCTGTGGGGATTAATAGAGAGCAGTTTTGTTTTAGAAGCGTTAAAGTTTACCAGCCAATTCCTGCCGCAGTTCACAACCGATTGGAAGTCCTTTTCCAGGCACACGGCCAGGTTACTTTTGTCAGTGACACTAGATTTGTTTTGGAGGCAGGAATAAATTGTGGTGTCATCCTCGTAGATGCCAACTTGGGAATTTATGGGGTCAGGGAGGTCGTTTATGTAGATAAGGAATAGAGTGGGGCCTAGGATGGAGCCTTGAGGAACACCTGCGTTCGTTGGTTAGGAACTGGAGGAGAATCCGTTGAGTACGACGTTCAATTCACGGTTTGACAGGAATTATTGTATTAGGTCAAACAATCGACCCGTAATGCCATAACCCTGGAGCTTGCGAAGAAGGCCGGTATGCCAAAACCTATCAAATGCTTTGGAGATGTCTAGCGCCACGGCACGAGCTTCCTCATTATTTTGAAGAGCTCGATGGACAGTTTCAGTGATGGCCGTAAGCACATCAGCTGTAGATCGGGCACAGCGGAAGCCATAATGCTTGTCTGAGAACAGATCATGGGATGTGAGGTGTTTAACCACCTCGGTATTGATTAGGGCTTCGAAGACTTTGCCGGTAGGAGACTGATAGGACGGTAGTTAGAAGGGTCAGAGGGGTCGCCAAAGTTCTTGAAGATACGAACAATCGAAGGGGGACTTCTAGCAGTTCGGAAAACAAGATTCCTTGAGGCAGTAGTTGTATAGTTTAGAAACGGCGGGCGCTAGTTCAGGCATGCATTTCTTCAAGACAATGGCTGGTATCCCATCTCCACCACTAGCCTTGTGTCTAAATTGGAGATAACGCCCAATACCAGAGACGGGCTTATATGTAGCCCACTCAATAGAGCCTCAGTTCTAAGAGGGTAGTCGGGTATGGGTACCCCAGTAGAGTCGAATTGAATGAAAATTTCCGAGCAAAGCATTCAGCCTTGTTAACAGAGCAGGTAAGGACTTCGAACTGGTTGAATAAAAGAGGTATAGAGGGTCTGCAATTGTTCAATACGCTCTTGCAGAGACGCCAGTAATTTTTGGAGCCAAATTAGCGAGATGCATTACGCTCCTTTATCCGAGCCACAAATACTGACTTAGCATCGTCGAGGACACGCTTACACTCGTTACGGGCGGAGGCAAAGAGACGTCTATTGCAGTCAAACATGACGCTACCTAATAGGTGAAAGTAGTGGTTCCTATGGGCGATGGCGGCTGAGCAAGCAGCGGAGAACCATTGGGCGGAGCGCAACTTGACCCTATATTTCCTTGATGGGATGAAAGCGTCGATTCCAGCTTTAACCCAGGATGAGACCTCAGAAGCACATTCTTGGACGGGGAGCGTAAAGACTCCATCCCAGAGGACATCGCGGAGGAAATCACGGAACACGTCCCAGTCAGCTCGTTGATAGTAGAGCGAAGTTCTAGTGGTAGGAGGTTTTTTATAGTGGGTGGAGTTGAAGGAGATGTTAACAGATACTACCGTATGATCAGAATTACCAAGAGGGCAGAGTTGTGAGGCGCTGCAAGACTCGGGGTTGGAGGTAAAACACAGATCGAGAAGAGAGAGTTTACCTTCCCGGTTGAAGGCAAAACGAGCGGGGAATTTAACTATCTCTGAGAGACTGAAAACTTGAGCGTTTGAATGACTGCGTGGTCAGTAGTAGCATTCTTAAGCCACAAGGTATGATGGGCGTTAAATTCGCCAAACACAAATATGTGAGCAAACGGGTGGAGGGAGAGAGCCTTGTTTATGCTGTCAGAAATGCTATCGAGTATCGCACAGTCTTGAGAGGATGGAGAGCGGTAAAGGAAGAAGAGATAGCTTACCGCATTGAGGTGAGATAGTCGGAGACACATGTACGACTGGTCTGGCGATTCGAGAGACAACTCTCTGGCCAGAGGGAGATGTTCCTTGACGTAGACACCAAGGCCATGCATGTGGGTTAGAGAGTCTTTTCTGGGGAGAGGAAGGTAGCCTCGGATCGAGAGATCAGAGGAGGGGATAGACGAGACAAGGTTGGTCTCACAGAGAGCCAGTATATCCGGGCAGTTTGCACTCAGGAAAGATTCCATACTTCGGAAATTTGTTCTAATGCCACGGATGTTGGAGAACGAAATGTTGAGGGGTTTAGGTAATTTTTGAGTGGCTGTTTTAGGATTCATTTTTCGGTTTTTGTAAGTCATGTTGAATTTTGGTTAGAAGTACAGAAGGCCTGAATTAAAAGAAGCTGACAGTAGCATTATTAATATTTTGTCATGGCAAATAAAGCGTGTGTAATGTTAATGTCCCAAATTTACTTGGTTGTCCCTAACTAATCGGTGTAGTCTTGTAGGGGTTAACGCACTGTGTAACTGTATTTACGAGCAGGGGAGGAGATGAGACCCTTGGGGGTCATAAAAGAAATTTTAGTGCGAACAACTTAATTAAAATCTTTTCAGATTTTTAAAGGTTATTTTTGATAGTTCAGCTAGATTCTCTTTTGGCCTTATCGGTATGCAATCTTTGGGTATTGTAAGCACTTTCCTCAATGGCTCACCACGTGATTTTTTTTCTTTTTTCGTTTAATATAATTTTGGAAAGCATTCAAAATCATCTATAAAATCAACAAAAGTAGAAAAAATATTAAATTAAAACAATTAGTATGTTATTCTAGATGTTTCGTGTCACGATTTTGAATCGAACTGAAGCCGAGGAGGAATAATATATTCTTATATATGTTACCTTGGAACGAATACTCTTGATTATTCTAGGCAATGGTGACAGGCCTAAACAAAGGAGTTACCACTGACACGCACACACATACACACACATTCGCAGAAACGTATATATATATATATATATATATATATATATATATATATATACATGGAAAGAACAATCAGATTAATAATCCACAGTTCTTTAGTTTTTATTTTTTTTAAGTGCTCGATACAAAGTAGAGCATAATATTATAATATGTAGAGACATTATAATATCTATATTGCATAATTTTGAATATATATATATATATATATATATATATATATATATATGCTCTCGAAATAATTCGATTGAGATCTCGGAGAGATTTTATAAACAATGACTGTTGCTGCTAATGCAATGCTCTTCAACGAGAATTGATCTCTCCTAGCCACTGACGTCTTTCCTATAGTAAAAATGTTAAAATTTACCTTTTTCTCTGCCGTGCGGCAACAGCTTGGGTGTAGAATCTGTGACTGATGACAAATCGATCGCGTTTCGATCCCAGCTTGAAAAATCCTGATGTCTAGCTCTACTGATGCCATGCGAAGCAGTCTCTCTGTGGATGAATATATCTGTCTGAGTGTTTTTACAGAGAAGAATAGATTTTCTATTCAACAGTCCGACAAAAATTTTTTATTTTAGTGGATACTCGTATTTTAGTAGATACCCCGTCTATTTATTAAATAGTATATTTATTTATTTCTGTCTACCTTTCTGAATATTTGAGAAATCTTATTAGACAAAAACGTACGCTGTCTGCTATGATTCGGACCGACCTTCTCCTCGGAGAAAGCCTTATAGAACTGACCTCTCGGCTACAGAGTGCGTCGGTGACCAAGCAAAACTGAATATTACATTTAAACACGGATTTTTCTATGTCACTAGAAATATACATATCTGCTCAGTTTCGTATCCTGATATGATCAATGCCGAGTATATATGAATATTTCGAGAGAGTAGACCTTGGGCATTCTTTTGGGTGAACATTAATAAAAAATAATTTCAATTCTCTATTTGTGTGGGTTTTTGTAGACTTCATCCGTAACATTATGGGATCAATAAATACCGTTTTCAAATGTGTTTATTTCTTTCATGAACAGAAGATTTTAGCAGCCAATGTATTTTACAGTAAATTGAAACAAAAATAACATTTTTAAAATAATTTCTAGTAGATATAACGAAGAAAGAGGACATATATATATTCTCAGTTACACGGTAAACTAAAGGTAAGATTAGCAATTCCAGAAAGGTGACATTTTGCGATTTCGCGCGCTGTCATTTTCTGCTGACCTGTAATGAGAAGATGGAATTGAATCAATTGCTAGATCTGCTGTTAAGAAAATCGTTCACTATGTCGTGTTAGGCAAGTTTTCTCCCCAGAATCTATCTTACATATTTATACCGCTTCCATTTATCGATGCTTTGAATGTTGCTGCCACATCTGGTCTGGCGCTTCTGCTATTCATTTAGAAATTCTTGATGAAATTCAAAAAGAATCTCTAAGGTTCTTATCTGTCATCTCCCCTTTAGTCACATTCCGACAGCTGTAATGTAGCTAACCTGCCCACTTTTTATATAAATATTTTCATAGTAATTTTTCTGAAGAACTTTCTTCTATGGTACCTAGAATTCATCAATTTAAGCGCAGTACTAGATTTTCGATAATTTCTCATCATTTTCCATTAAAAAGGACTAAATATAACCACAACTTCTATGCTAACAGTTTCTTCTCTCTCACTTTTCGCTTGTGGAAATCTCTTCTGATTTCTTGCCTCCAAGTCAACATTGATCTTCAAAAATTTAAATGCTATGTGTATCGTTATATTCTATCTTGTTAATTATTATTCTTTTATTTTTCTCTTTCATTAATAGTATGTTTTCCTATGCACATTTAACACTCAGTAACCCCTTGCATTTTCTTTGTTGCATTGCCTTGCTTGGGGTTATTTTTTTTTTTTTAATGAAGGCAACAGAGAGTAACCTGCATTACAAGCTTGTGTGAATATAGCAGAATAGGAAATGTCTGGCAGAGTAAACTGATGAACATTGTTTTGAGCCATAATAGGAAGTTGTAAACATCTCACAACGCCCATTTACTGAATGTATACAACACAGTATATATTGATTATATAAATAATTAAGATATTTTAAGACATTAATAGATCCTTGTTTCTACTAAGAATATTGAAAATATTATGTTTCGAAGAAACAAATTAAATGCAACAGCTGTGTTTAAATCTACTCTTTTACCACTTTGATTGACCAAAATATCTGCTTATGTATATATGAAACAAATACATGTGTACACACATACACACAAAAACATATATATATATATATATATATATATATATATATATATATATATATATATATATATATATATCTATATATCGCCTTTTGTTTCGTTTCCATATGCTACTAATACCTTTCAATTCTCAAATGTCTCGCGGTGTTTACTCTTCCAACAACTACCAGACCTCGCAAGTTGACTGCGTTCCGTCTTACCCTCCAAATTTGCACACGAACCAAATAGATTTGTTCAGACATCTTGTTTTGATAGTTTCACAAGGGTGAGGCTATCAGTTGAGAAGTTCGACCATCTTTTAAACGAACTGGATATGATTCTGAACATGATCGCTCGGATTCAAATGCACGCTCTGCGCTCGAATTCTCAGCCTCGTAAACTTTGACTAAACAAACGCACTCACATAGATAAACATCTTACACTCGTGTATTTACAAAAAGGGGCTGTTTACAAATCTGTTTGTATTTACGCAGGTGCACATCGTAAAACACGCTTACACGAACACGCTCAAAGAGATACTCGCCGAAGAAACTGCCTAACAGGCAGTTCCAGTGTTGAAAGCGCAATAAATTTATTGACAGAAGATGTAATATAAAGATTATCGTGTGTTGATCGAAGTCACTGCTCCGTTGTAATAATCTTTCCGATCATTTTAAAGCCGAATATATATATATATATATATATATATATATATATATATATATATATATATATATATATATATATATAATGTATGTGTATTTGGAAGCATTTCTTCATTGATGCATGTTTCATTAAATAATATAGACACGTTTTTTCGATTTATTTTATGCAAATTCCTTTCATTTCATCTGATAAGCTTAATAACATTATACTTGACAGACGAAAAAAAATCACCATATTGAAAGCTTAGATAGGATTATAATACATTTATCAATATGGTGACTTTCTTTCGCCATTCAATGATAATGTTATTGAGCTTATTAGACGATATGAATGGAATTTGCATAAAATAGACAAATCTTGTCTATATTATTTAATGAAACATGCATCAATATATATATATATATATATATATATATATATATATATATATATATATATATATATATATATATATGATTCCAAATCACACTGGTTTCGATCTTGGCTTGGGGCAATTGGAAATCTAGCCACACTGATGAGCTGTGAAACGGCGAAACAGTCTGTCAGTGGATGACAATATATACATGCTGCTGAAAATATTATTACATTTGAGCTCTTCGGGGGAAAATGTGACTATTACTGCTGCCGATGCAAGACCGTTCGTTAGAAGGAATCGAGTTCTTTGGTCACTGGCGTTTTTGTCTAAAAATAAATACTTCTAAATGCATCTTCGTCCCTGTCGTAAAATCTTTTTTCCAATCTGGTCTAGCCACACTGATATACATTTTCAGAGAATGATGAACAAGTATATATTTTGTCACTAATGTAACAAGTTGAAATTTTGGCAACTGAATTCGCAATATTTTTCTATCCACAGCATTCCTGGGAAATACATGCTACCGACAAAGACATTAGACTAATAGAAAAAACATGAAAATTACCACGGAAACGTTATACTGTTGAAGTCTTTACATAATATTAAGTAATTGGTGAATTTTATATATAAATAGTAAATTTCTATAGTCAACTTTTCAAAGCAAAATTATTTATCTCAAATCTGTATAGAATTTTTCTCTTGTTTTACATTCCTGTTATGGTATTCATAACTTACTTCGTTTTTCAGTTTATCAGAAAGAAAAAAATCTGCTTTTTTCTACGCTTCATATTTCAATTAATGTTTTTCACCTTAAGGTCTTTGTTACATTTTCAACCCTTCCAATACTTCAATTCAATACGGGAGCTTCCCATGAGCACGTTTATTCCTAATTTCATATGATCAGTATCCCACTTCTTTCAACTACTACCAGTGACAATTCATGTGGCCGCTAGTGTCTTTCATTCTAACGAAATATTAATGTTTCATAATACTTTGCTTAGTAATCTATCGGTTTCCTCTTGTGCTGTATCATTTTTCATTCCCTATTAAAAGACTTCCTTGATTTAAATCTACTTGCATGCTTTTTTTTCAGTTTGTAATTCTTATATGTATTACGGATAAAGGTATATAAAAAGACAAATTTTAATATGTTTGTCACTGATGTGGTAAGAATTTTCTATCCATATACTTTCTTGGAAATATATTTATTTAATTTTTAACCTCATTTTGTAAGAAATAGCATGTGTCAGGCTAGAAAACGAGTTCAGTGAATAACCCAATATAAAAAGGTTTATAATAAAAAAAGGAACGTTTTATCATCGGTTTTGTTGACCTATACAGCGACAAATACTATGAGAGATATGTTTGCTCATCGCCCGATTCACACTCCTCACGCGTCTTTTGAGCTGGAGTAGAGATTTATGTCTCTGTTTGATTGGGTACTGGTTCCTTGTAAAGACTTTCATTCGCTTTCAAACCTAGTAGCGCCTTGAGTCCTCTTGGCATTATTGCCTTGGTTGACGTTACTTGATTATAAAAATCCTTAATTATGCGGATTAATCATCGACAGACATGTTGGATCAATATAGGCGGATGACACTCTTATGATAGCAGACCCGAGCTGAAAAATAATGTGAATATTGAAGAACTTAGGGTTTTGTGATTATCATAACAACAATTTTCTATTGCAAACGGAAATATAATCACTTAGTCCATAACTTCTGAAAATTTTTTTTTTAAAAATACACGCGTGCGAAAATGCAAATCCAGAATAAGTAGTAAGTATTCTATAGGAATAAAGAGTCTCTGCCGACACTTGTCTTTGAACATAGATCTCCAGTAAGCAAACACAGCCGATCCCATTATTGAATTAAATAGACTACTTGACCATAGTAGGAAGTCGACCGACGTCTATTTCATCGTTATTTCTATTCTATCTTCTTTTACTATACGTATCATCATTTATATTCTATCATCTATTAATATACGGACTGCTATTCTCTACTCTATTTACTATATTATTTTTCGATCCAGATCACTATAAAATTGGTTACTTTCGAGTGAGTAATATCGAGCCAACACTATTAGCGCGTGTGCTATTCGATGGCGTCTGACAACAGTATTGTTCAACAGCGTACTATAGTTGTATCTGCGATTACAAAGTCTCTACTACAACGAGCATTACGAAAGTGACAACGAGTGTTCCTTGACATCACAAAAGTAAGAAAAACATCCGTTTTCTTAATGGATATAATTCAACCTGCAAAAGGACAAAAACCTATCGAACCTAGAAAACCAACAAATATTTCTTAGCGGCGAACATAATCTAAACATCATATGATATGCAGATGACAGGTTGTTGACGCATACTTAGATGGAAATCAAACAAAGTATAAGGAAAATATCATTAGAAACAAAGTAAAAATTCATTGCAATTTATTATATAATCTCTGAGTTAACGAAAGAAGTCTTAGATAAGTTGGTAAAATAGAGCGAGAAAAATGGATTATTAACCGGCAGACGACAATATTGCTAACATGGAAACGACATTTCAAGAAGTGTGCTACGAATTCAGAACGTCAAAACCAAAGTTCTACAGAACGGTGATTCTAGAAGAGTCTACAGAAACATGACACAGAAGTTAAACAGTTACAGTGAAAGACTCCTACATGAAACCAAGCAAAGAATTAAGAGATTATAAAATATCAGTAGAAACGAAGAAAAGTGAACTGCTACATATTATCTAATCCCTTACATGGCAGCGGGTGCTAGACATTCTAGTCATGGATGAAGAATAGGCCTGTGGCGATATTGATGCGACTCTACCGCGAATGCGAAGAATAACATGGACATAATATGTGAACAATGAGGAAGACTTTCAGAAAATAGGATAAACAATGAAAATTATACATATAACTTGGAAGGTCATTTCAAAATTTAAGCAGATATTGTGTAAAGAAGATCTAAGTTATTAAACACTTTAGGGAGATGTTAATAGCAGTAGATACCAGGCAAAGCAGCTCGTAACTTACTTAACGGAATTGTGTGACAGAAAATAGACAAATATACATGTTACATGTTCAGAAATTTCATAGAACAATATAAAAAAGATGTGGAGAGCCATAATCGTCCACGTCATGAAAATTATGCCACAGGAAAATGTTCAAGACGAGGTATATGTCAGTCATTTAAAAGCTTATTTGATGCTGTTGGTTGGTTGTTTAACGGCATATCAACAGATTATGGATCATTTAATTTAATTTTCTTGGGAGTTTTGAAGTAATAAAAATATGTTATTCTGATTTCATAGTTGAATACACGATAGATTATACTCAGCTTTTGTGCATGTACAGGTTTGTGGGGATATGATAACTAGAGGCGGTGATATATGTGTTTTTATTGCAGCTTTTTTAAGTTATATTTTGCAATATGGTTTGATTTCAGAAATTTTAGGATATTATATCAAATAATGTCATGAGAAAGTTCCTTCATGTTAGTTCTTTGTTGGTTGAATTTGTTTAGCGGCATATCGAACTCTATGAGTTATTTAATTCGGAAATGTAGATAATTTAAACACATCGCTAGAACGAAATATATTTTGAACATAATTCTATGCCTTGAGCTACCGATAAAATGTATTGCGATTCATTTTACTATAAGTATTGTCATTTTTTATGTATAAAAATTCATTGCTTATATTTTTATCATTACTTCCCTACATAAAATTTCCTCGCAAATGTTTTGATGAGCTTTTCTCCTTGGTGCTTCCAATTTAGTCTTGGAATTTTGATTGTCAAATAGTTCTCATTGTTTTCCTGTTGAATAGAGCTCTATCCAACCGTAAGTTCTATTCTGATAGTTTCTTTTCTCGCACTTCTCGCTTGTGGAACTTTATTCCAATTTCAAGCTTTCCTGGTAAATACCATATCTAAAAACATTAAATGCAACAACAATAGCGATCTACTGCAAACCTGAAACCTGTTTTCATTTGTAATTTCTTCTCGTTAAATCTAATATCTCTTCCACTTCTAATAATCTGTTGCGTCATAGTGACTTTATCAGCTTGATTGGGGATGGAGGCGAGTAAAATCTGTGTAAAATTTTTGAGTGAATCTTAGCAGAAACCTCATCATCCTATTCCGAAGATGTTTTCTTAATATTCAATAATAAAAAAGTGATTCTCCTGCAAAAGGAGACGCAGGTTCCAATCCTGCGGCTGAGCATATTTTTTTCTTTAAGTTTTCTAGAGTATGCACTAGGAATACCAGGTACTATAAGCTTGGATGTACGGATGGTGTAATGGATAATGGCTCGGAATTGTTAATCGGGAGCCGAATTCCATTTCGACTTCGGTTGGTTATATTCAGTTACGAAACAAATAAACCCGGGAAAGATTTGAATCCACTACTTCTTACACAGCTATGGCTTAATTATTGAGACTCGTATGATGAAATTCTTATTATCTCAGATAAAACAATTCTTACAAACTAAAAATATTTTTTTGATTTTAATTATTAATACACACATTTACTGGCGTGCCTAACTGATTCGGCCACAAAGGATTGTTCGGTTGGCAAGGTCGAGTTATTATAAACAGAGGATTTACTTAAATACTTGTATCTATAAAAAGAACGTTAAACATAAAAAAGTGTCTTTAATAAATAAATTGTCGGACTTTGTCCATTTCTTAATGTATGACGTCATTTGTTTACATTTGATACGCCATGAGCAGTTATGAATGTACAAGATTCATGGAAGATTGAAGTTTATATGCAGTAAATTCGACCTTGGCAAACGAACGATCCTTTATAGCCGAATGGCGGTTCCGTATAGGATGCAGGTTCGAATCCTGTCAAAGGACGAATATTTTCTATGAAAATTTCTCGGACATTAAGGCCGGTAAATGTTATTTAATACTGTTTATTATAAACAGAGCATGTACTTAAATACTTGTATCTATAAAAAGAACGTTAAACATAAAAAATGTCTTTAATATATATATATATATATATATATATATATATATATATATATATATATATATATATATATATTAATATATATATAGAGAGAGATGTATATATATATATATATATATATATATATATATGATCATCATCATTGCTTTTTCAGGCAATCTTTGAATCGCTTATTTTGTGTCCCTCGCCAGCGATAGCCTGTGGAGAGCGCGCAGTACATTAACAGTTTTGATAAGCAATGATTCTTCATCCTTGAAACGTGTCCAGCGCGCCATAGCTGGTATTTCAGCAGCCTGGTCTCAATGCTTGTCATCTTCGTCTTTTCAAGTACTTCAATATTGTTAACGAAGTCACTCCAATGGATGTTAAGGATTGTGCCGAGACAGCCTTTGTGGAACAGCCGACGATTCGCAGGTTTTGTCGGTAAGTGACGCATGACTCTGAGCCTTATAGGAGAGTGGCGAGGGCGACAGATCTATATGCCCTGATGTTAGTGTCCTTCTTCAGGTGTCTGTTGTACCACACACGTTTTTACAGTTTGCCAAACGCAATGCTCGCTCTTGCCAGTCTGTTGTCGACCTGATTGTCGATAACACTATATGTCGTGAATGCACATCCAACATGAGTAAACCGATGGACCGCCTTCAGATCCGTCGCTTCATGATGTTGAGAAGGTGGTACTCATCCTTTCACACAGGCTGGTAAAGCAGCTCATATATGATATTGTAAAATAATAAAATAAATATTTATTCACAATTAAATGTATATAAGTTTTTCTTCATTAGACTAGATAATTTACGGACCCATGAAAAAAATATAGGGACATTTTTAATTTCATCTCATCATTTAACCACAAGAAAGATAATAAATCCACTGAAACACTGGATGTAAATATCTCCATATTCTGTCTTACTGTTTCCTGTTCTTTCATCGTTCTTTTTTTGTACTATAATCTTCTTTTTCTCTTCCACTCCCAGTAAAAACTATGGCGTCGCTGGAACATTATCGACCTGCTTTGAAGCTGCGGGGAGAATGATTAAAAAAATGTCAAATTTATAGACTGAATGTTAGCAGTATCAGCAAAATCCTGATCCGAATATATCTTCTTATCTAACGTTCAGAATATACTTGCCAAAATATTGTTCTTCTTTTTCTTGTTTCATTTATTTTTTTTTCAACCTTAAATGAAATCAGGTGAATATGATCGCTGTCATATCTAAATATTCATTCTACCGTTCTTGAAAAAGAAAAAAAATATATATAAATGCAAAGTTTACCTGAACGAACGAAGAAGTTTCTTTTGATACATATCCAAGCCGAGAAATGCGTATGACATCTGTGATGAAATCCACCTGCAACCCCTACACCGGGAATCACTGAAACACGAAACACACCTATATGCCAAGAGAGGAAATCCCCCCACTCAAACTAAAATCATAAAAATAAGTTATAGGCAAGCAGCCATATGAATGAATTTGAAAGAGAGGGAAAAAAAAAAACGCGGAAATGACGTGCACAAATATCGTCAAAGAAATAATCAGCAGTTTCTTTTCTTTATTTACATGAAAGCAGAAATACAAGAAATACAACACAAACAAAAATACTGGATACGCATGCGCAAAATGAAATCCATAGATACAAAAATACGTGTGGATATTAGTAAGTATATTTCAATCATATATTTGCTATTAAATCAAGAATCTGACCTTGAGTAAAAATTTACATTCTATAACAAAACACAGGACATTAAATTTGTTTTACATTACAGTACTTAGTAGAAATCATTAATTCTTTTGTCATCAGTACGTTGTCGTATTCTTCGTCGACATTCTCTTCGATGCTACGGACAGCATTTTCCCTTAGATTCTAAAACAGATCAGCTCTCAGAAATATTTCAGGTTTAACATTCAAACTTGGTGCAATTTAGGAATATAAGATGTACGTATTCATAAGACGCACGCATTTTTTATCGGATTGTGATTCAAATTAGTGACTTACCTGATTGATATTATATATATATATATATATATATATATATATATATATATATATATATATATATAAACACTATATATATACATTATATATATATTAAGATATTTTTATGTTTATACATTCTTTTTATAGATACAACAATTTTATAATAAACAGCATTAATAACATTTACCGGCCTGAATGTCCGAGAAATTTTCAGTGAAAATATTTGTCCTCCGACAGCAATCGAACCTGTATCCTATACGGAACCGTCATATAGCCTGACTTGCCTTAACAGATCGAGCCACAGAGGATTGTTCGATTAGCACGATCTATTTTACTGTATAAACTACAATTTTCTATGAATCTGTCATGTACATTCACATCTGCGGAAAGCTTATCCAAATGTAAACAAATATTTGTATCTATAAAAAGAATGTATAAACATAAAAATGTCTTAAAATAATTGTCGGACATGGTCCATTTCATAACACACACACACACAAATACAAAACGCACACACACACACATACATACATACATATATATATATATATATATATATATATATATATATATATATATATATATATGTATGTATGTATGTATGTATGTATGTATGTATGTATGTATGTATTGTTGAACTCTCCCGTCGAATTCGACCCATGAGTGTCAAGCAGGTCAGTTCCTAGGAAACGACTGCCCGACATCAACACATGTGCTTTGATTATAGTGGTGAAGTTTTGTGCAGAACCATCCACACTTTTTGAAGGACTGAATACAGAGACTCTACCCCTACGTGCCACAAGGTTTCCAAACGACTAGCACGTCAGTGAATGTAATGGATTCGACTAGAATTCGAACTCGGCTCTCCGATTCCTGAATTCAGTTCATCCCCTTTACTGCCAAATGCATCTGCTTTTCGATATTTGGTGTATCTGTTCTTAAAACTCTGATTGTAGTATATATATATATATATATATATATATATATATATATATATATATATATATATATATATATATATATATATATATGTGTGTGTGTGTGTGTGTGTGTGTGTGTGTGTGTGTGAAATCAGGCATGCAATTACAATTATTTTGCAAATAAACGTAGATTTATTTACTATCTGCATATGAAAAGTAGATTACTTTTTTTTAAAGTTGTGATGCAGTAATCAAAGGGGCAGGAAGGTATTTTGACGAGAGCAAAATTTAATCACAAAATTCTTCTTTTTTTTTACTTTTTGTCATAATATAATTTCTAATAAAATTTCATATAACACTTTTTTACTTGTTAATATTTTTTTTAAAATTAGCCCCAAATGTATTTATTTTGTACTTTAAATAAGAGTAAATTATAATACATAGTTAAAAAAAACGTGAGGCATGATTTTTATTAGAAATTTTATTATAGTAAAAATTAAAAAGCATTTTAAAAGTAAATCTTGCTCACGTTAAAATATCCTCCTTTATCCGTGATTACTACAGCACAATTTTTTGCCATTCGTTGAAAAAATATCTCAAACTATAAATTTGATAATTGATTACATTCGTTTTTCATTGACTCTTAGAGGTCTTTATCATTTTTTTCTTTCATGATCATTCCATGATAATTCTGGGGGTGGCTTCAAACTTTTGAAATGTATTCTAAGTGTAAAGCTAATTGTCGTCTATGGTACCCGTACGTATTTTTCTAGATATTTTCCGTCCTCCTCCCTAAAGTTTTCTCAGTCCCATCCATTCTTTGACATACTTCGTCTTATTGGCTCTATCGCCTAGTTTGTATTGAATTGATTACAAATATGATTAAGTTTTTATACCAAATCTCGATCTACGATTGTACTAAAACAGAATATTTCTAATCTTACTACTGAAGTAAACGGCCAAAGAACAAAAGTTTTCCAAAGATTCATTTATATCTCTTGTATAATAAACTAAACCTGTGACACTATTTAGGTTTGCTAGAAAGAAAGAAGAAAAAAAAAGAAAAGGCGAGAATTAAATTTAAGTGATAAGAAGCAATCACGAACAGGACACTAAGCGATGTTATTTTTCAGACAAAGAAAAGTGGTAAGATTTTATTTTCATTATCGAGGGAAGCAAGACACTGGATTTAATTTGATTTAGTACGACGCACCGAATAAACGACAGCAGTCTGCCCATGACAATGGTGAAAATTCCAGGTTGGTCGAGTGGCCTGCTAAACAGAATACTAAGACATAAAAATTAATTGGGTCGCGAGAGGGATGTCTCTGGACTTCCCGTAGAGTACTGAGAGATAAAAATTAATTAGGTCAAGCTCTGACCGAAACCAAAATGTCCGTTGGACCACCCCCACATCATTTGAAAAAAAAACAACACCTGTTTTATGTCGAAGCTGGCCATGATAGGAAAATTATTTTATCAGAACGAATAATTAGCGCCAGAATACGAAATCGCCAGATGACCACCCACTTGATAATTGGCAAAAATCTCGTTGACGAATTCCATATGAAATTCTGTTAAGATAAGAGTCTAAAGACTTGTTGTCGGACAGGAGAAAAGAAAGAAAAGAAAAATAAAAATAAAAGAGATATTTTTCTTTCTTTGAGCAAGATTTTTTTAAACCGAGGCCAATCTGGCCACAGCCATACTGCTGGGCCCTTATTGACTGAATCCTGGCGTGAGTGGTAGGCGAAGGTAATCATGTGAAGAAGGAGGGCAGGCCTGTTGACACTCCCCTGAAAGGAATCGATATGAGATGCCACTGTGAGAGAGAGGGGAAACCCGTTGACACCCTCTGAGGGTATGGGTAAGATACCAATATGAGAACAGAAGGAGGTGTGAGGAGGATTCACTATCCTAGAAATTTAAAGACATCCAAAAATGGAAATTAATAAATTTTCCTGACCAAAAATAAAAAAAGATTCTTAATGCGGATTTAGAATTGTCAAGGAACCTCAAACCCCGACAGGCCCACCTCGGTTTTGGTCGGCGTCCATATAAACAGAGTCGAAACGAGTTGCGGCAGTTGAATTAAGTAGTTCGCAGCTGAGTTGAATTGAGTTGGGTTGGAGTTGCAGACCCGCCTCTCAGAAACCTGACTGAAAGATCCACGCATTCTCGACCTCGACTTCTAACCAAGAACAATTTATTTTTGAAGAACGACTTAGACTCACACCACCAAAACAAGTTTTACAAATATCGCCTGAAGATACACCAAAACCAGTTCCTTAAAAAAAACAACTTAAGATATTAAGACTCGCCTAACGAACACAAAGTGTCACGAATCCATATAAGCGGGTTGGTAGAAAGACGCAGTCCTGTATTCAGGAACCAGATATAAAATAGTGTTATCCTTTTTAAACACATTTTAATTTTTCGAGTTATTACATTATTTTCTTTTACATATACTTGTGTGGTATTAACCTTGTTCGAACTCGACTTGCATTACAGCCCGGCGACTGATTGATTTTGTCTACCTAAGATCAAATCACAATCAAAACAGTTACTTCGGTAACCAGACGTTGGATGCGAGCTGGGAACGACAAGGGTGATACCGAATCTAACCAGATTCCCATTCGAATCAGCAAAAGGTTAGAACGTCACATTTGGTGCCGCGATCAATACCAAGTCACATTGATCGTCACAGGACATGATAGGACAGCAACGGCGCGGAGATGTGACAATTGGCGCCACGACCAGGACATACGTCACATTTGGCGCAGCGACACAGGGGGACTTCACACACCTTCACTATATGATTTTCATAATGATAAGGCGATATCTGCAGGCTGTTTGAAAATGGGAAAGATGAAATTCAAAAGCTCAGCAAAATAATAAGAAATATGAAATTTTCGGTAAAAGCAACGGAAAATTACAGAATTCTCATCTATTATCAATCTTCCTAAGTGTCAGTGAAAACTATACAATGTAGTTACTATCCCCACACTTGCATTAAGTATGTCCTGTGCGTGTCAAAATTTCCCAGTGTTCTTTCCTCAGAATGTTCCCTAGAAGTCTCAGCTCTCACTATTTTAATTCTAAGCACAAGCGACATATTTCATTTTCCTTAAAAATTCCTCGAAAATTGAGACCATGGTATAATTAACATCCTGTTTGAGAACTTGATTTCTGTTGCCTTAAGTCCCTTTTTTATCTCTGAAGAAATTGTTCAGTCATCAGTGTGATTGAATTATTATAGTAATTCCACATTGTTTTCTTGGTTTCTGATATGTCCCGGAAAGGGATATATTTGTTCGAAGTATAAAAGTGGTTTGGGGCTACTGTAACCGAGTAGGACAATCTAACAGAGTAGGACAATCAAGCTAATACTTATTTTTTAATTTTACCGAGTTTTAAACGCACACAAAAATTCATAATTCACTGTTTCCAAGGATACATAGAAATCCAATAATTCAAACAAGGGGTGGTAGAATGTTCATTTTTATTGACATTTGTTATATCATTAATTAGTTACGTTCGAAAAAAGGGTTAAGCTTACGGAGGGTAGGGATATATTTTTCAACGAATTCTGGCATCCGTTAAATGCATGTCGTCTGGGCTTTTTTTTAAATAATTGTTAACGGCAAAATATTTTCGGCATATTTTCCTACTTGTATTCTTAAATATTTTTTGCGGGCATTTTTAGGTTAGAATACGTTTTATTTAACTACATGTTATGTCCCAGAAAGGGATATATTTGTTCGAAGTAGCAAAGTGGTAGTTGACTACTGTAACCGGGTAGGGCAATCTAGCAGGTCACCGTAATGCACTGGTCCTCATCGTAGTGGTAGGCAATAGTCGTCGGCAATAGGTGAAGTCAATAGGCGTCATCTATGTACTTCCATTTCAGTCTGTATTTATGGCTGACACAAGCCAATCATATTAATGTGAGGGGAAACCCAGGTGTATGCATATTCATTACATCAGTTTCTAACGAACCTTTCTTGTTTCTTTAATACTTTGTTTAGTTTTCTGAAGGCATTTTTATTATTGTAATATCCCTTTGTATTATTTTCCATTCAATATCAGAGTTTATTGATGAGATGAAATTCGTAAACGCAAACCGAATATAAAATTTCATAATTATATATTTACTTCCTGTACGCATGACATATAATCTTTAGCTTTATTGAAGCGTTATTTTGTTTGACATTTTTTCCCTGCTATTGAACTTTTAAGTTCTGTGTTCCTTCAGTACTAGGATGATGACTGTTATACAAGACTTCCTGTCTAGTATAACTCTGAAAATATATTTCTCTTTAACATCCTTCGTCATGTCTGTTATAGTCCGGTTCCTTGTACCACGGTGATAGTCCAACGTAGAACCAATAAAGAAGAACTCGAACGCGGATATGGAATAACACATATATTACAAACAGGATTATATACAGACAAGTAGAAAGTGTTAGTACGAACAATCAGGTTTAGTAGTAATTGTCTTGTCTGAATGCGACTCTGTTTTGGACTGCCTCTGACTCGACTGACTGACTTCACTCCAGACTTCAGGCTGAACGGTATTTAGTCACACCTCCACGAGAGCATCATGTGGCACAAGGCTTGTTTAACGTGGGAATCCGAGCCCGTGGGTTCGGCCAAAAATATGCCCTTTGAACCCGTATAAACGAGTTAAAGGTCGGTTTACCTCTCCGAAAGAGACTCCGCCCTTCGGCATAGCCTCGTTCGGATTCCTCCCCGCCCGAAGGCAGAGAGTTCAACCGACCAGCCGGTCGCCCGACTTCGGACTGAACGGTATTACTTACCCCACCGCACGCGAGCATCATTTGGCACAAGGCTAGTTTAACGTGGGATCTCCGAGCCCGTGGGTTCGGCCAAAAATATGCCCTTTTAACCTGTATGAACGCGTTCAGGGTCGGTTTACCTCCCCGAAAGAGACTAAACACTTCAGCGTAACCTCGTTCAGGTTCCTCCCCGCCCGAATTGAGAGAATTCAACCGGTCAGCCGATCAGCCGGTCGCCGGACTTCGGAGTGAACGGTATTAAGTCACCCCCCCGCCACGAGGACATCATGTGGCACAAGGCCGGTTTCCTAGCCCGTAGGCTCGTCCAAAAATATGCCCTTTGAACCCTTATAAACGGGTTCAGGGTCTGTTTACCTCCCCGAAAGAGACTCAGCCCTTGGGCGTAGCAACGTTCGGGTTCCACCCCCGCCCGAAGGCAGAGAGTTCAGCCAATCAGCCGGTCTCCCGACTTCGGTCTGAACGGTATTTAGTCACCACCCCACGAGGGCATCATGTGGCACAAGACCGGTTTAACGTCGGGTTTCAGAGCCCGTGGCCTCGGGCAAAAATATGCCCTTTGAACCCGTATAAACGGGTTCAGGTTAGGTCTACCTCCCCGAAAGAGACTCCGCCCTTCGGCGTAGCCCCCTCACGTTCCTCCCCGCCCGTAGGCAAAGAGTTCAACCGATCAGCCAATCAGCCGGTCGCCCGACTTCGAACTGAACGGTATTTAGTCACCCCCTCCCACGAGGTAATCATGTGGCACAAGGCCGGTTTAACGTGGGGTTTCCGACCCCGTGGGCTCGCGCAAAAATATGCCCTTTGAACCCTTTATAAACGGGTTCAGGATCGGTCTACCTCGCCGAAAGAGACTCCGCCCTTCAGCGTAGCTTTGTTCGGGTTCTTCCTCGCCCGTAGGCAGAGAGTTCAACCGATCAGCCGATCAGCCGATCACCCGACTTCGGACTGAACGGTATTTAGTCACCGACCCCCCAAAAGGGCATCATGTGGCACAAGGCCTCTCTGGGTGTTAATAAACACAAATGCGCCTGTGCAAACATCTGCAATTGGGATTGACTAAAGGCATAGTGTATATATATCCAACACCACGAATTCAAGTTGCCAGATATTTTTCTCCATTTAAATATATATATATATATATATATATATATATATATATATATATATTCACACACGCACAAACACACACACACATATATGTGTGTGCGTGTGTGTGTAGTTCCTTCGAACAATAACGCTGAAAATAATAATAATAGAAAAGTATAAGTTAGCAACATTACGGTGGTAGGAACGTGACTGAAGCTGAGATGCCAGGTCAGAAACGATGACACTGCGAATTACATTTTGAATTTTATAAATAATCTCTAAATATACAACAGCAGAACCGGGCGATATGTGGCACCACTGTTCAAACAATGGACAAATGGAAGATTTCTTAATATTTTAGATAGATTCTGGAAAGAAAAATAGTCAAGCACAACTGTTTTTAACAGCAGACCTAGCTATGGAGTATATATAATCTTTCCACTTCTTGTCAGTGGTGAATCTTACACCTAGAGGTATCAAAAATTCAATCTCCTGAAGGTTAGCATCAACCATAATGATTGTTTTTTCAAATGATTAAGAAAGAGAAGTTCCGTTTTGGAGGCGTAAATTAAACATGCCATTCCTTGCCCCAGTGAACAACAGACTTTAGAACAGTTGCCAATTTGACATTATCGAAGTGATCAGCGTTACTCTCGAAGCATGAATAAGGATTTCAGTACCGAGAATCCTTAAAAACATGTCGACAATTGTTCATAAAATTTTATCAGTTGTAATTACTTACCCTATCATTGTGGTTATTGTTTATGCGTAAGGATCTGTATATATAGGTGTTTCTAATTACCAAACAACTGAATATATTCATGCTTTTCCGTTTAGCAGATTTTAGATCCCACACGAACCGTCTTAATAAAATCATCAAAATATCGTCAGATTATTCGCTTTAGAGTTTATTTAAAATCCGTTTCATGTATTCCACCCTAAGGGTGGCTTGAATCTCAAGAGTTTGCAGCTGTGCCTCGTGTTCACTGCGAAAAAAAAATCACGTTGCCATATTTCACTGGGAAATAATTGTTTAGACCTGCAAGAATCAACTATTGTCAATATTCCATTGGAAATGTGAGTGCATTTGTAGCAGAATAAATAAATAAAAGATTCCCCCCTAACCAGATGTTTGCCATTTAAGAACGCGACAAATAACATTGTTACTGAAAGAAGAAAAGCCGACGGGGATTTTGAATAACGGACAACAATGAACGAAATATTTGGAGGACGATTGTAAATGTTTCTTAAATTTCCAATTAGGTTCCTCAAAATGGATGAGAAAGAATACGAATTATCAAAGGCACTCACAAAAATCTTCACTTGATTAATATCAGAGTTATTGAAATCAACAAGAATAAGGACACAAAATCATATATATATATATATATATATATATATATATATATATATATATATATATATATATATCACCGGTGTGTGTATGTGCAAGTGTGTGTGTAGAAAGAAATATTATATAATTTATTGTATCGCCAACTAAGGAATAAACGTAATATCCGTATGATTAACTGTACACAGATCCGTAATAAATAAATATGCAAAAAAAGAAAAAAATGAGTTAATGGAAATAAATCTCTTTTATTCATTTTAATGGGTGAAAAAAGTATCCGTACAATAAAAATTTCAGATTTAAAAACTTAAATTGCTTTAATTCTCTCTTGAAATCCCATTTAACTATTCTGGTTGGAAATCTTGAACTTCCTCCTTATTGGATCTTCCAACAAGATAATAATTCTCAACACAGTGAAAAATCTACGAAGTAATGGCGTCCTTAAAATAGTGAAATACCCTAAAATGGCTAAGTGTCACTAGATTTAAACGCAATCAAGTATCTTTTGCGTTATTTGAAAATTCAAATCCAATCGGGAGCTCCAACAAACATCCAGGATCTGAAGACCATATGCGAAGAAAAATGGATCAAAATACCAACTGAAATTTGCAAATCATTAATTGAGAACAACAAGAAAAGGTGGGTTGCTGCAGAAGTGAATAATGGCTACTATAAAATGTAGTAAATGAAGATTATATATACATTTTGTATTGTACGAATACTTTTTTCACCCATTAAAATGGATAAATGGTATTTATATCTATTAAATCAAATTATTTTCTGTTTGTATGGATATTTTGTTATGGATTTGGGTACAGTTAATTATATGAAAAGTATGCTTATTCATTTGTTAGAATTACAATAAATTAAAAATTTTTGTATTTGTTTCCACCACAGTAAATATATATATATATATATATATATATATATATATATATATATATATATATCTTTTTAAATATTTTGAATATATATATATATATATATATATATATAAATATATATATATGTGTGTGTGTGTGTGTGTGTTTTGAATTATAAAAATTATTAAAAAATTAAATCTCAGACACACTGGTTTGTATATCAATATTCTTACATTTTTATTATTTCAGTCGGATTCCTCGAATCGTTTCGGCCATCATGGCCATCATCAGGAGAAAAAAATCTACTTGCTAGTAGCAGTGGACATACTTAAATTACTATCTTGATGGAGAAAACACCTAAAAAGCAAATGCATGAATGCTTAAAAACATGAATAAAAATTAATTGCATTTTTCATTGTCTCCTTTATTAAACGAAACATGTTTAAATAAAAGGTTGATTCTCATATATATATATATATATATATATATATATATATATATATATATATATATATATATATATATCTGTGTGTGTGTATGTATGTACATATATATATATATATATATATATATAATTGTATATATATGTATTTATATATATATATACATATATATATACATATACATATATATATATACATATATATATATATATATATATATATATATATAGATAGATAGATAGATAGATAGATAGATAGATAGATAGATAAAGATAAAGATATATAGAGAGGAAGAGAGAGAAAGGAATCAGTCTTTTTTTTAAACATGTTTCGTTTATTATGGGAGACAAGGAAAAATGCAATTAATTTTTTCTTTATGTTTTTAAGCATTAATATATTTGCTTCTTTGTTGCTAGAAAAGGAGAGGAAAACATTCCCCGTATTGAGCTTTTTTCCCAAGCGCTCTTCGGCTACTTCTGTAGCCATAGGTGTTTGTTTTAGGCGTTTTAATTTCTCTTTATGTTTAGCTGTATAATGTCTGTTTTTTGTATTGTTTTGGATACTTGTAGAAGCGTTTATTCCGAGCTTTACGTGTTCAGCGCGGCTGGAATTCGAGTGCGCGCATTTCTAAATTTTTTCTTAAACTTTTAGCACGCCACTCCCACTGTTAAATAGGGTGACGTTGATATTGGGGGAGAGATATCAATTATAGATCACTCTCTCTCTATTACACTCTCTCTCTCTCACTCTCTCTCTCTCTTTCTTTGTGTGTGTGAGAAACCGTGAGTAAAAAAAAAAAAATAAAGCAATATTTTCCAGGATGTAAGTCATTTAAAAATACATATACTGTACCACTTTTGTGCAATTGAGGCCCTTTACTCAACAGGGATTCTCCCGGGATAACATACATATGAATACAATAGAAAGCAACACGCAAATATTGTGAACCTTTCGGGAAAGGTAAATGTTTTGCTTGTTTGATTTGCTTGTCTAACGGCATATGAACTTCTTAGGAGTCATTTAATGCGAAAATATATTTTTTTTTTTCTGCTGGTCTTTGGTAATTTTTTTTTTCACGAATGCACAGCTAGTAATTTCCCACTCCCTCTCTTACAATAGTAATTTCCCACTCCCTCTCTTACAATAGTAATTTTCCACTCCCTCTCTTACAATAGTAATTTCCCACTCCCTCTCTTACAATAATATACTGATGGTAGTTTAAAAACGTTTTTTTTTTTCCTATGAAAATATATTGCTGACAATTTATTTTCTAATGTATTTATACACTTTTATATATTTTTTATAATGTATTTATGTATATTTGTGGTTATACCATTTGCCCATTGCTGGAAACCTAACGTCTACCATCCCGGCAGGGATAGACCTAGAAACAAGAGAAATGAAGATGTGTTACGACGTTCCACAACTACTCTCGCTGTCAAATAAGGTTCTTCGTCATACCCGGTACGTAAAACTAAATGAAGAATTATAAATACAAAAATGGAAATCGTGATTGATTTGTATTTGAACTATTATTTTGAAAATGTCCATTGGCCATCACGTACTATGAAAGACAACAGCTGTGAAAAGTTTGGACAATTCTTTGTGCAGCTTGTAACGTTCGAATGATTTTAAAAACTGCAGACGAATATATATATATATATATATATATATATATATATATATATATATATATATATATATAAAGAACAGTAATTCTATTACATTTAGTTGTTTTAAAAAGAAATATAATCTATTAATAATTAAGAGTCAAAAATATTTTAAAATTGTAGTGATGTAATAAATATGCATACACCTGGGGTCCTCTTCACAGTAATATGATTGGCTGGTGTCAGCCATAAATACAGACTGAAATGGAGGTACAGAGGACGCCTATTGTCTACGCCTATTGTCTTCGCCTATTGCCTACGCCTATTGCCTACCACTACGAAGGGGAACAGTCCATTACGGTTACCTGCTAGATTGCCCTACCCAGTTACAGTAGTCAACATCTACTTTGCTACTTCGAACAAATATATCCCTTTTCCGGCACATATCTTGTAGTCAAATAAAACGTATTTTAATCTAAACGTCCCCGCAAAAAATCTTTAAGTATACAAGTAGGGAAATATGCCGAAAGAATATTTTCTGTTAACAATAAACTTAAAAAGAAAAAAACAAAACAAAAAAAACAAAAAACAGACGACATGCGTTTAACGGATGTCAGGCAAAAGAAAAAAAAAGAGAAGTGAGACGGAGGGGGAAAAGAAAAATGACGGATGGTCAGGTTCTTTTAAAAGGTGAGTTAAAGATTATAGAAAGGAAATGGAGGATAGAAGTAATGAATGTGTAGTACTAAGCTTAAAACTGACCTAGCCAAGAATTTTTCCCTTAAAGTGTGGAACCATTGTACATTGGGTTACATAGCAAATTAACCAATATGACCCGTTGCTTTATGCACGACAAATCAACCCAATTCCACATTAGTTAGTCTAATAAATGGGCCATTAATAATATATATATATATATATATATATATATATATATATATATAAATTATGATAATGCTAATAATATTCAACATAAATGAAGGGATATTAAATAGAGATAAATAATAAAAGTAAAATTAGAAAATTAAAAATAAATATAAAATCTTTGTAATATGGATAATGATACAAAAGATGTTAATTTAGAATTATAAATGTTTTATACATTGGCAAGATAGGCATAGTTCCAATTATATATGAAGAAATACGCAAAAAAAACACACATCCTCACAGACACATATGCATACATACATACATCTGAATGCAGGTACATATTTTTTATATTTTGTACATTTTATATGTGCTATTACACATATAATCGAAACAAGACTTCGTGTGTGCATCCCCACAAAAAAAAAGAAGATTTTAGAGCATTTTAAATTTGTTCTTATGTCTACACTTGAAAAATCAGTTCTTTTCATTGACTGGTTAGCATTTGTGTACTTAATTATGGCTTTTTTTTTCTTGTATACACAGATTGCATATATCTCGGGAGTTTGAGAGCGACAGATGACTTTACCATTTGATTAGTTGGATGAAACCACTATCTTTGATCTTCCAACAATGCTTGCATAAAGCAGTTTGGTGTCTCAAAGTAGCATTGGAGAGAGAATTTCAATGACTGAATAGTCTCTGTTTCCAATTTCCAGCGGATATCACGATGTATATTTTCTTGTCGTTGGCCTTTTCTCTCGGGCAAATGGTAGCTTTGTATTACACATTTTCCGTATTACGGGTACCTCCGACTGAGAAATTTTTCCTTGTTTTACAATTACAAGAGGGTTTGTTTTCTGCTGTTTTGCTGACATGGTGTGCTTTTAATATTTAGCTGTTGTGTGTGCTAATAATGTTCTGCATGTTTTTGGTCCAAGAATAATTAATTTTGAGAGTATTTTTTATTGAATATCGATTATCATAGCCATGGATGTGTTATATCGAAATATCTCCACCGTGCTTAACACCGATTAAAACCAACAGACAAATATATATATTTTTTTTAAATAAGACAGAGTAACAACAGCCTTTTCAAGTAGGCGAGCGAGCAGAGAGATCAATTTGATTGAATGTAATAAAACAGCTATTTCAATTTGTTGGAGAATACCAGAATACTCTACAGACAACTGGCGTAAAAAACGCGCAAGGACACACTATGAAATTCGGTACATTCTTGGACATCAAGAACAAACTCAACGTTTCATCTCAGACGCATTAACCCTGTCATTAATGTGGTCGCCACAATCTCAAGAAATCTATTCAGTTCTGCTAGTAAAATACCATGTCCTGAAGAAATTAGTATCAACCTGAGGCACATCTTTAAAAGGACAATGTTTGATATGACACCAAGAATACCATCTTGTGATTTAAAGACAATGGTTTTAGATACTGATACATTTTTCAAACGGAGAGCGCACATGTTACATATAAGCGTAGATATATTGTATATATTTATGTATCACGAAGTAATGTAGAAAATCTTCAGTCTCGGAAATTTCTAACACTACTGTTTGAAATTTTCAATAACATAATGGTTCTAAGTGTCCGACATGTAAAAAGATTGAGGGGGTGCATGTAACGGCAGCAAAGACCATAAACTGGTTTAATTAGTCGCTTTGACATAAATGTCGTATAAAATATACAGAATGAGATTAAACCTCTAGTTCATCAGAGGAATCCGCAAAACTAACTGATCTGCAGGCGATTCGTCAAAAGACTTTGTATAGAATTTATGGTAATTTCTGAACGAAAATTATTCAAACGTCTGACAGCCATAATTTCAAAAAACAGATACGTTATTAAATAGTGAATGGCGCTTATTGATATATGGACATTCATTTACTCTTTCGATTTTATTTGTCAAAAAAATTAAGTGTAGTCAAGCATTTCCTTATTTCTCCTCTCCCTCTCTCTCTCTCTCTCACACACACACAGATATATATATATATATATATATATATATATATATAGGGAATGGTTACTGGGTCTGAATGTCATTGGACTCTAGTTTCTTGAAATTCTTTTTTTCTCTTGAATTCCATTCCTCCATTCGTTAATTTAAATTAATTTACACGCTTTTTAAATTTTCTAATCCCAGAAGAATATACTTGATAAGTCGTGGGAGGAGTTTTTTTTTTTGTTAAAAATGCCTTGTAAATTTCGTTTTTTCCTATATATATATATATATATATATATATATATATATATATATATATATATATATATGCAAAGACTGTTTCACTGTATCACGGCTCATCAGTGTGACTAGATCCGATTGCCTCCAGCTAGGATCAAAACCCGGCTGAATTGGTGTCAATCAGAGAATCTACCCCTAAGCCGTTGGCGTGGCGAACGTCACGGATGGAGGTGAATTTAAGCTTATTAATATTTAGATCAACACTCCAGTAACTGAGAGAACTCGATATATATATATATATATATATATATATATATATATATATATATATATATATATATATATGTAGACACCATTGTGTGAGTTGATTGAAACAAAACAAATAATTCCGTTATTATTTCTTTTCTTTTTTTCGTATTTTTCCGGTCACACATGACCCGGTGTACATGTTAGTACTCCGTATGTCCATTCCACGAAATTGTTCCTTGCAGATTGACCACAGATTTTTGACTGGATTCAAATTCCGGAGTGTTTCCGGACCACTCTATAGTACATTGATTTGTTTACTAGTAAGGATTGCGCGTATGTTCGTGCAGAATTAAAATTTTCGTACGCTTCATTGGAGTAACTTTCATCGCAGGCAATCGCCATCGGACAACTAATTAACAGTCGAGACAGTAGTGTTTGGGCGTGATATAAATCTGATGCAATCACAGATGACGAAATACATTACAGGGCCAAACAAATTTCATTATACACGACGAAAATAGATTGATATTACTATACACCACTGCAACTGACCAAGTAAAAATATAAATCGACTACAACCTGTCAGTCTTGTAGGTCTTGTGTGGGAGTATGTGCGTATGTGTGTGTGTTTCTCTGTCTCTGTGTGTGTGTTATTATTATTACTGTTGTTGTTGACATTAATAAATGCAGCATACATTATGAATCGCTTAATTTCAATGATCGAATTTTCCAACTAAATAATAATCTTTCTCAAACGAAGAGGCAATTCTGTTTGAATATTTTTGAGTCCATGTCGCAATTGCCGATACTTGAAGCAATATATCTATATAAATTATGAACCTTAAAACAATCACATATATATATATATATATATATATATATATATATATATATATATATATATATATATATATATATATAAGTATAAACGCACACATTCACACAAGTCACCATGGAAGTCAGCACCCAGAGGAGATAGACTGATTGATGCTAAACGCAATCACCAGGACTTTGAGTCTTGACTTCTGTGGTCACTTTTATGTTTGCATACGCTCTATCTCTTATATTGATCACTTTATCCCTTAAGTATAGCATACCGTAAAACTATATTTCTTCACACACACACACACACACACACACAGACACACACACACACACACATATATATATATATATATATATATATATATATATATATATATCTATATATATATATATATATATATATTCGAATCTCCTGTCGAATTGCTAACATCCAAGATTCGAATTATGATGGGTAAAAATAAAAATCAAGCAAGGACGAAAATGTACATACCTGAAAATTTATCAAACAAGCAATAAGGTTTTCGTTTCGCCAGGTCAACTGCTGGTGTACTAAGGACATTTGCAGAAGGAAAATAACGTACTCTAGATAAAAATGGTGAAGTTTAGCCTTGAACTTTAGACATCTCAATAGCATTTGCCAATGTCTGGAATTCATGTCTTCTCCACAAGCTGAAAATTTACGGTACATCTGGACACATATTTGTGCTGATCCAAATCCTGAAATGAAAGATGACCTGAACGGCAACTCGTCTACATCCTTTCGTGCTGTCGCGGGTTTGCCCCAGGGCCCCATCCTTGCTCCTACGCTGTTTTTACTTTCCTTTAACGACCTTCCCGATGGCATCCGCTCTCATCTTGGCATCTACACTGCCATTTACCCCAGCCTCGATACAAAGGCTGGTCAGTCTGACAAGGTCAAAAGGCAGCTGATATACAAAAATACATCAAGACCGTCGTTAACTTGGGCAAAAGATGTTTTGCCAATTTTAATGACTCAAAAACTAAACTTTTTAATATTAATAGTCTGAGAGACACCTCTCTGTCTTATATCAGCATGGATGATGCTATGCTCGAGGAAAGTGACTCATTTCCACTACTTGAGCTAATGTTTATAGCAGATATAAATTGAATGAAATGGAAAAAAAAAGACTAAATTGAAACTGTTACTAGGTCAGCTGCTAAGAAAGTCGGTTCATTGTGTCGGGGGAGAAATTTCTTCTCTCCTGAATGTATATTGCAGATCTCTAAGTCTACCATTCGTCCATGTTTACAATATTTCTGACATATATGGTCAGCTGCCACTGTGATTTACTTGGAGCTTCTTGATAAGATCCAAAGAAGAATCAATAATATTATTGGTCCTGATCTGGTAGTTTCGCTTCAGTCATTTGCCCAACGCCATAAGCTTGTTTCTCTGTGCTTTTTTCATGGTAATTGTTCGGATTAGCTCTTCGTTATCGTACCTAGACTGTATGAATTAAAGCGCAATACTAGACTAATGGCGAGATCTCATCAGTTTACTGTTGAGCTAGCTAAATTTATCCGTTTCTTCTAAGCTGAATGTTTCTTTTCTTCTATCTATCGCTATTGGATCTTCCTTCTGGTTCCATTCTTTCCAGCGAACTTTAATATGGGAAACATTTAATGGATTGTCAATCATTATCTCTTGTCCTCCTAAAGACTCTTCTCCTTTTCTGTTTATTACTAATGTTTCTGTTCCTAATTCGCCCACATATTGTAAACCCTTGTGAGTTAGAAGCTGTACTACTGTACTTGGGGTGACACTGATTAAAATTAGTTAAAACTTCGAAATACAGTATAGCATTGAAATAGCGAAGCATGCATTACAAAAGCTAATCAAAACCTTAAAAATAAAAATAAATTTCGCGGATAGAAAAGCTGGTGAGAATATAATACGAGTAGAGAGTAATTGGTAAGGAACATGTATACAAAATGGACGCTAATACTTACAATCAAAAAGAGAAAATTGATATTTCAATGACATAATTAGGAAAGAGAGATTGGAAAATTTAACACTCACAAGGCACATTGAAAGTAAAAGAGAAACGCGAGCGACCTAACAAGAAAACTAGTGGAAATGAATAGCAGAGAGGTGATTTGGAATGATAATGACGAGACAAAACCTATTAAGGGCAAGAAAAGATAAGAAATTATGGAAAGCCATTATAGCCAACATCTTAAAAAGAAACACCACATAGGAGATGAAGAGATCAATCTTCTTATATTCGTTCTTAAATCATTTTCTTTTCTAGATTTCTGTTTATTTGTGTGAATATCATTCCTTTGTCTTTTCTATTGGTATTTTATCCTTTTTTATTATTTATATCCGCAAATTCTTTTCTCTTTCTCTTTTCTGCAATTTCTTCATTCCAAACCATAATATTGTCCGAAATTTTTCGTTCTATTTTTTTCCTTTTTTAATCCTGTAATTTTCTTTCATTCATTTACTCTATTTCTACCTGTTTCATTTGCTTTGTATTTTTGAATTCTTTCTTATTCAATACTTATAAAAAGAAACATATCTTCTCTTTTATTCACATTCCAAATCAATATCTCCACTATTCTTTATCTTCGTTATAATAAGCTTTCATTCCGAGTAAATTCAATCACTTTTTCATTAAGAATTTTCATCGTTACTTCTTTTCTTATTCATTCACCAAACATCATATTTTTTAATGGTTTCTTTTTTTTATTTCGTATCTATTCTGTACACATATCTATCAATTTTTAACTATTTTTGACACACTTCCCATTTCTCGCTGACATTTGTTTCTCTTCTTCCATTTTTAAAATTAATCCGAGCCTGACTTACGATTTCGACAAGAATGGATTGATTCTACATCGCAATGTTTGCTACTGGCTACTGTACAGATATGGCGTCCGTAACTCAAAAATTATCTACACACATCAGATTAGACATGACTTTTCCCGCTAGAAAATCCAATTTCGACTTTTCAACAGAATCTTTATTCGTACTCGTTTCTTCCCTCACTCCTAAGTCTGCCAAGCACCCCGCTGCCTATATTTCGTTCTTACTGTACTTCATCGACATTTTGTTTTACTCAAAATAGATCTATCAACTTGTACAGAAGTATAAACCTGCTACTCTCTATTTAGTGACCATATTTGATCCGTCTCGTGAAATGCTCAAACCAACTAAAACATTTTCAATTACTTGATAAGAACATCTATGAAATCAATGAAACAATCACACACAGACAAACACACATGTACACACACACGCATATATATATATATATATATATATATATATATATATATATATATATATAATATTAGTGGTCAACACACGCACAAACACATATATATATATATATATATATATATATATATATATATATATATATATGTATGTATGTATGTATATTAAGGCATTTTTATGTTTATACATTCTTTTTATAGATACAAATATTTAACTAAATGTTCTGTTTATAATAAACAGTATTAAACAACATTTACCGGCCTGAATGTCCGACAAATTTTCACAGAAAATATTCAGGCCGGTAAATAATTTTTAATACTGTTTATTATGAAAAGATCATTTACTTAAATATTTGTATCTATAAAATAATGTATAAACATAAAAATGTCTTAAAATAATTGTCGGACTTTGGCCATTTCATAATGTGATATATATATATATATATATATATATATATATATATATATATAGATAGATAGATAGATAGATAGATAGAGATAGATATAGAGATAGATAGATAGATAGATAGATAGATAGATAGATAGATAGATAGATAGATAGATAGATAAATAAATTCCCAAGAGTATAGAATCCATGTAGAACTCAATATCTGGGACAGAGTAAGAATATATTATAAAAAAATTCAAACACTAATATTCCATGGTTATAATTTATTACATTGGAATCGTAATCCCGATTCAAATCATCAGACGTACAAATTCAAATTTTGCGGGGGGGAATTTGTAGGTCTGATTTCATTGAAAACGGCAGTCAATAAAGATTTAACTAAACGTTTTAGGAGTTAAAGAATATAAAAATTATCCAAAGTTGTTATTGTTCCAAGGGCTTTCGATTAGTTCTGCAGCCATTATGAAGAATGTTGTTTTTGCTACGGTGAATTTCCGTGTGCTATCTTCTATTTCAGCGATTCTTAACCATTTTTTCATCATGAGATTTTTCGCGACACCATATATTAAATATGAAATGAAACATACAAATAAATATATAAAAAAAATTTCTGACCAATATGCATAAAAAATGTACTTATATATTTGTCAAAATAAAATTACATATAGGATTTCTTTCAAGTACAAAAATGAAGCAAAGTAAATGTTTCAAGTACAAAAATGAAGCAAAATAAATACTTCAAACACAAAAGTTAATGAAGCAAAATAAATGTTTTAAGTACAAAAATAAAGCAAATTATATGCTTCAATAACAAAGATGAAGGAAAATAAATTCTTCAAGAACAAAAATGAAGCAAACAAATGTTTCAAGTACAAAAGTAACGCAAAGTAAATGTTTCAAGTAATAATAATTTTATTTTTTAACAGCAATAATCTGTTTAAAGTTCGCCATCTTGACAGGCACATTATAAGTTTTTGTATACTGATCGCATGCCTGTACAGTGATTTGTATATAAAGGCACGGACTTTAATAAGGTTTATAATTTTGATAACATCCTGAAACATATCGTTTAATTCCGCTGATTATTCTTTTGCTGCAAGTGTTTCTCGGTGTTCTTTTTTTTTTTTTTACAGCATATGGGTTATTTAATCCCGACCAAGATTTCTATTGTTGGTAATATTTTTTCAAAAATGTATTGCTGGTAATATTTTTCGTTTCCAAACATGTACTACTGGTAATATTTTTCCAAAAACGTATTAAAACCTATTTTTATATTTTCTTACTATTTTGACCCCTCTTGAGTAGTTAACTATTTGACCATAGCTGGGACCCTGACAGGGGCTACCACCCCGGCTCAGGGTGGAGCTCGGAACACTAGCAATTAAGAGGTGGTGCCATGCTCCTCAAAATCTCCTGATCAAAAGCCTTACTGTCAGACGCAGATGTAGTTTATCATCTTACCCAGGACGTGGATATAGAGGATTGAGAAAAGGACAAAAGAGGAAAGGTATACAAGAAGATAAAAGATGGCGTTTGACGTTATATTTAAATTTTTGGAGATTGTAGTTATCAGGGAAGCAAGTAAACGGAAGGGAGTTCCACAGGCAAGAAGTTCAAGAAAAAACAGTTGGAGTAGAATGGCTTTTGCATTTAGCTCTTTTAGTAATAAACGCACGGAATATAGATGTCAATCTAGTAGTACGCTTAAATTCGAGCTACCATGGAAAAATCTCGACAAAATAGTTGCCTTGAAAATATTTCTAGACACAGGGAATCATGTCATATCGACGAGAAAAAAACTGGAGTCGAGATATAAGATCGATTATATTACGGATCTTACTTTAGATTTTGTCAGGAACGTCGAAATGAATAGCAGGTGAACCAGATCAGATATAGCAGAAGTATTCAATTCGTGGGTGATTTCTAGGTTTTTAAATGTTTAAAACGGACTTTCTTGCACGACGCAGTGAACCAATGTTCCATGCAGTCGAGGCAGATATTGATACGATGTTGTCGCTCAACTTCAAGTTAATGGAAAGGGTGAAACCAAGAAGGCAAGGTGTGTTTCTTTCCAGAAGTTTAGCCATCCTGGTGGCAGCCAGAAAAGTTTCTCTATGGCGGTTAATAAAGATATTATTTTCTAATAATCACTAATGATATTTAAACATTTTCCCACCATACTATGCCATCTTCCCGTTTATTTCATTGTACCCTTAACCCAAAATGTAATCTTTTATCAATAAAATACACGATATGTATTTTTTTTCAATAAGAAAAGAGGAAACATATAGAAAGGTGGCGATCCTGAAGGCCATGATCTTTTCGTTAGTATCAGCTACATAATATTTTGAATAGAGATTTTTCCATCTTCTCAACTGACTGTCAAGCGATGCTGAAGAGCCCATTATGTTCTATTTAACTTCTGCCTTGAGACAGTAGCGATGGATTCATATTTCTATCAAGGGTATTTGCGCGTAAGTGAAAGTAACGGAACTGACTAAAATTCGAACTTGGTTCTCAAATTTTTAATTCCAAGCTGCCATCCCTTACGTCACCCGCGCATCCTGACAAGAGTGCACAGCGCGCGCGACTCAATAATTTCAGTAATTGTGTGTTTCTGTGGGCTTATAAATTTTGATCTTGTTAGAAACCCCGTATAGCTGGTCGGATCTAGTCACATATAATAGTCGCCAAGACTGTCGGAGATTTTTAACATAAGGAATCAGTGATGCTTGCACAGAGAGTTCATGGCAATATTATGACGGGACATATTTAAAACATGATATAATATAAATTGATAAAAAATATGGCAAACTGGAATTGAGTGATTGGTGGGGACAAAATTGAAGGACGATTGCACTTAGGGCAAGTAAAGCTGAGATAAAAAAAAAAGAAAAGTGTTTTCTTAGGGAAGAATGGTTTCAGGCATTTTGCTTGCCACACCTCGGCACTGGTCCCACTTCATGTTGTAAGACGGACTTGGTATGTACAGCGGATCTGTCATCATCCTTCACGGCATCGTTTTATGGAAGAGATAACTTTATTCATGCTTCTTTCATTGGTTAGTGTAAAAACACCGACTAATCAAAATACAGAATTGTGAATTGCCACGAGAAAATTCAAAACATTATTAATGATCAGTAGTGATAGCACGACTCACGGGCAACTTTAAATTAAGCATTCCAATTTGGCTTCAAAACTAGTCCTCAAATATTTCCTTCTTCCGATTTAGAGAGTTGTTTTGAAAACATCTTTCTGAACTATTGATTTTGGATTATTTCCGATAGCACTTAACACCCGATATACATTTAGATCATCCTGATGGTTTCAACTCCTAGCTTACCATACTCGATGATTACTCTCTACCAAATTCAGTAATTCACTTTTTACAGTATCTGTCTATATTTCTGAGATCAGGTACTATGTATACTATTTACATAATTCGGACTACTGCCCTTATCTTTGTCGCCATATACATCACAACTTTTCGGCCTTTCAGTATCTGTCTATATTTCTGAGATGAGGTACTATGTACAATATTTACATTATTCGGACTATTGTCCCCATCTTTGTCGCCAGATTTATCACAACGTTTCTGCCGTTGTACGCCCCGGTCTTCCTCAGATGGTTGGACTATCGAACTGAACCCTTTATTTCGCTCACTGGGGTAAACTAATCTAGTTCTACAGGCCATGTTTAATGGATGTCATTTAACAGTTATCTCCTGTTAATTATCTTCTCCAAGTTCTCCGCTGCCTTAACCAGGTATGGAACTCACAACTCTTTGCTTCCTGTCACTGGATCTAACCATGTGTTCTTAAGGACATCTCTGTATGAATTTCTGGGACTTATATACTTAATTTCTTCAGCAACCAAATCTTTGATGTGTCAAGTTTCTTACTCGTCTCGCAGGAAATTGTCTAGCAGCCATAAAACGGGGGTTGATATTTCACACCACTTTATTACTCTTTTCTTTGCTTCATTACTCTTTTCTTTGCTTCGTTACTTTCTTAAAACTTCTATATTTTGCAGTGCATATTTTGCTATTATTAGGTTGGTGTAAAAATATTGTCATTTTCTCACATATTAACATATGTGATAAAAAGACAATATTTCTGCACCAACCTAATACAACGGGCTTTCAAAACTCGCTGTTATATTCCCATCATCTGTTAAAACATTTCTGTGATGTTTGAACTTGTTTGATTTTAACAACATCAATTTATAGTTAATATGCTAGACTATTCCTTTTGCTGACTACTATAGATTTTCTTTTCTTATAATTGATGGTTATAGCCTTCTTTTCTTTTTTCTTTACTATTTGCCTAGGATTTTCATTTGTGTCTGCCATTATCACAGTTTTATGGATATGACTTAAATAGGAAAACGATATATCAATTTATATACATCAAGAACGATTTTAGGGGGAGAAGTAAAAAGAAATTGTTACAATTACCCCTAAAACAATAAAAGACTTCATTAACACAAAGCAATATAAACTAAACTTTGAAGGATAAATTGACTCTATCACTTATAATAATTTTCACAGGGAATACCTATTAAAAAAAACAAGGAATTTAATTAAATACTATATGAACACAAAAGGGATCTTTTAAAATACAACACATGAAATCCATTCGTTGCTTGCTCTAGTTTGATGAAATTTTTTATTAAAAAAAAAACTCTGATTCAAAGTGAAAGTAATGTAGTAAGACGAAAATGTATAGAAAGTGTTTTAATTGCTAGACCTTCCACAGTAAATATACATCCATCTGAACTTTTCAACTGTTTAGGCAGATTTTCTTTTCGTCTAGAATATATACACAAAAAATCTATTTAAAAAATAGATTTTAATTTTAAAATCATCAGCGTCGTCTCTACTTTATTCGCAAGTGTATTTGCATCAACATAAATATCAGCTTAGTCCAATGAAGTTCTCAAGGATGAAACAAAACCAACTAAAATTATTTTCCACTTTCCACTCGATTTTTTTTTATTACTTAAAACGATTATTTGATTTGTCTGTTTAATAGTTTAGGGATACAAAAGGCGCATTTGGTGTAGATAGACCACAAAACTCACGTGACGGGCGCTTAGTGACGTCACTTGATACAGTAACGATAGAGGCAGCCAAATTCAGTTTTGTTTATAGCAGTCAAACGAAAGTTTGCTTTCTTTTGAATCGCCAGGGCAGTGGCTATATTTACCCTATTAGCAGTTTAAATGTTCATGATACTGTTTCCATTTGGGAATACATATTTCCCAGGTAAAGAAAGAAACTCCAGCTCGAAGTCATGTATTTTGGGAACGCTCAAAACTCACCGTTTCTCGTGTAAGGAATATGTCTGTGACATAGATGCTTAAATCTGGAGTATTAAACATGTCTTCTCCAGACACAGTAGTATCTCCATATTATATGTAAGATCCGCCTTTTTGTTTCTCTTTACACTCTGCATTTCTGTATAGATATATTTGATCTATTATTCTCCACGTGAGATACACACACACATATATACACACACACACACACATAAACACATATGTGTGTGTGTATTTGTATGTGTGTGTGTGTGTGTGTGTAGCTTTGTGTATGACTTAGCCTGTGTTAATGTATATATAATAGACGAAACCCGGATATAAGATAAACCCGGATATAAGATAATTCTTCTCCGGTCCCGACAACTCTCTTATATCCGGATTACACTGTATTATTATATTACGAATATAATAATGCCCATAACGCGGGAAATAAAGATAAGTGAGTAAACCATTTCCCCCTAGACCTCTCCCGTTAAAACAACATAGTACCTCCTTCTCGGTTATTTAATTCCGAAATTTATTTTTCTTGTGAGATTGATCGTAATAAAATGTTATATTCTGCTTCCACTTTTGAATACAGGGTAAATGGTACTAAGCTTTTGTGCACATATGAGTAGATAGGCTCTCCTATCTCTCGGCCTTACTTCACCGATGTCTCTTGAACGGGATTAAAGGCTCATCCCTTGTTTCCTGTTTAGGAATGATGTTCCCGTTTCTTTTCCTTCCCTCGTGTCTTAATAATGGTGCTGTCTTGAATTATTTGTGATATGTGTGGATGTTGGTAACGTCTCTTCATACTGAGGATAGCGCGTTGGCAAAATCTATTTGTTGTTCCCGATTAGTACTATGTAGCCAGATTTCCTGCATAGCCTACTAAGAGACTGCTCTCATCAACAGTTGCATAATATCGGGGTTCTTGCAGTGCCATGTTGTGCATGAAGAATGTCCCTGCAAGGACATCCGATGAGCAACTACAAGGCCCCAGTATGTTGCAATCTGTTCCAGTTCCCTTCCTGCACATGTTACCACTACTACTATCCTTGGCATTTTTTATCTATATAACACGCCATGACTATAAACAACCAAATATATAAACCTAAAAAAACCCAAAAAAAAACCCTAAACCCCTTAATCATTCTTTCTCCTACTTTGCTGGTATTCATCCTAACTTCTTCAGTGTGGAATCGTTACCCCTCAAAACGTTTTCTCTGAACATCCTAGCTCTCTGCGAGACTAATCTTAACTCTACAATATCCCCACTAATTTCTCGATTCTTGGCTACCTTCCTCTCCGATTCCACTGATCGTGTGGTAGTGTCTGTAAACATCTCCTTCCGTTTCCCAGCAAGAACCCATTACCAACAGAATATCCTTCTGTTATCAATTAGATATTGGGAGAGTTTCCGTGTTTCTTTCCTGACATCCCATGAAAAAAAAAAGTTTTAAATCGTCCTGTTCAAAAATGAGCGCCTGGGGTCTCCTACTGGGTGAAAACCGGCATGGATTCTTTCATTCCAGCAAAGAAACCTCTTTCATTTCCTTGGTTCTCACCTGCATGGTCGGTCGCCATAGCCCACAATAATCACTTGTTCTGGCGCTAGAAGATCGATACGCCTGGTTGCAACAGCCGTTTCTTTGTTTCTTATCGTAAGAAGTGCAAGTGTATCTTCAGTGAAGTGAAACTACTGTTTGCTGATAGAATGAAACAACGTATAGCATCTCACAAGTTCAGTTCTACTAATTATTGGTGACACTCCAAGAGTGTGCTGAACAAGAGCAGATCCTCAATTTTTTCCCTATTGAATAAATTCGAAGTCTTGACATTTACAGCAGATTAGGCGGAATTCTTTGCTGGGAAATTCTCTTCCAACAATTCAACACTGGACACATCTGGAGTGCACACACCTGATTTTCCAACAACAATTGAGGTTATACTGGTGTTGCACCTCATTTCTCAATTGGACTCCCATTAGTGGGGTGACGAAATACCAAACGTCATCCCAGCTGGCCCCAGTTCTGTTCAAACTCTACAACTATTTCCCTGCTGCATCCTGCTCTCATGCATGCTGTATGTTATCCTTTGTAGTCCCTGTTTTTCCTGGTCTTCAAGCTCTTGATAATAATGGCGAATCTCGAGATGTGGCTCCGGATATCTCAAATGCTGGTCTTCTACGTCAGCTTCAGGTCTTCGGTATTACAGGCCGATTGTTTAATTTAATCCAATCATTCCTATTAAATCTTGAAATAAATATAGTTCTGAACGGATTCGCTTGCAGATTCTTTCACACGAAATCGGGTGCACCACCAATGCTCTATCCTAAGCCCTACGCTGTTTCTGATCTTCACCAATGATCTTCCTGTTGTTATCAGTTCCCAAGTAGGCATTTATGCAGATGATTCTACTCCTATCTCAATAGCAAATCCGTAAGATATGACAATGTTAACCTGTCTGCTGACCTTGAAATGGAACTGCAGTCAGTAGTTAAGTGGGACAGGCCATTTTAATGCCTCCAAAAGTAAACTGCTCTCATTTAGCTACCATAGAGAAACTTCCCTGCCTGTCATCACCGTGACTGATGCTCGACTCCAGGAGAGCGTCTCACTCTGTATTATTCGCCTCAAATTTTCGACTGATTTAAAGTGGAAAAACAACATTAAATCAAGAGTTAGATCTGCTGCAACGAAAGTTGGTTCATTGTATCGTGCCAGAATGTTCTACTCATCTTGAACATTTACAAATCTACCATTCATCCATGCATTGAATACTGTTGCCATATCTGGTCCGGTGCTCCTGATATTCATCTCCAGTTTCTTGACAAAATCCAAAGTATCTGCAATAAAATTGATTCTGATTTAGCATTTCGACTTAAGTCAGTTTCTCACCGACGTCATGTGGCTCCCCTCTGTCTACTACCAATATTTCCATGCCTACTATTCTGACGAGCTTTTTTCTGTGATACCCCAACTACTTAAATATAAGCGTGTTACTAGATTGGGTTCTGGGTCCTACCTTTTTATTGTTAACATAGTTAAATTTAACCAACATTTCTACTCCAACAATTTCTCTTCTCGCACTTCTCGACAGTGGAGCTCTCTTCCGCTTGCTTCCTTCTCTGATAACTACAATTTTCGAAAATGTAAATGCAACGTCAATCGACATAATTTGTTTTATTGAATCCTATAACCTAACTTTTCTCTCACTTTCACTCTCTGTAACTTCAGCATGATTAAAAAAAAGTACATGTTTGTGTGCACATATTTACTAAATGTTTTATGCTGTAGTTTTATTGAAGTTATATCTTGCAATACAGTTTGATTTAAGAAACTGACAGATATTATAAGGATTAATTTAATGAATGTGATTATGTTATTTTTTTCGTAGTACTTTAAACGGTTTTGGTTTAAGCTGCTACAGTTCGTTTATATGTGAGTTATGTTGGTATTTTTAATATAAAAATGCATTTACTATAAAATATGATATATATATATATATATATATATATATTTATAATTTTATATTTTTTGTTTGGAGTGTTCACTATACGATCACAGCTGACGCCCTAACAACTGCTATCAACCTGGCTCAGGGTTGACCTTGTAACAACAGTAATTAAGAGGTGGATCCATGCTACTCCAAACCTCCAAACCCTTGATGAAAGGCCTTGCTGCCAGATGTAGTTTATCGTCATGCCTATCCATAAAGCTAAAGTTTGGAGTTTTTTTCTAGTTTTAGCATTATACACCGAAAACATGAAGCAATACATCATGAAATTGCTACGTAACGAAAATATTAACCAAAATAGTATCAAGCCATGTTCTTCAATAGATTTCTCACATCAAGACGTACAAATGGATGTCATGCATAACGTCAGATTAATTCAAAAGTGTCTGAACTCTCAGCCATATATAATCATTTTCTCAGATCAATGCTAAAAATAGCTTTGAGTGAATGATGTCTGTAGTTTTTAATGAGGACCATACATCATCGAACTTTATCGACTGATAATACAAAAAGTACTGTGCCAAAGACACAAAATATTTAATATTAAGACATTCAACAGCCGCAACAACTAAAATGGAGAGCATATACAAATCAGAGAGAAAATAATGCCGTATTCAAGACGTTGATAGTGCACACTAACGTTAGGAAGAAAGCTCTCTCCAATAGTGGAATAAGCGATTACAGTTAGTTGACTTGGCCAAGGAGTGATTAGTTACCTGATCTCCATTCTGTTGCACAAAGTCTTTTTTAACGTGGGGATATAAATGCATTTATTATAAAATGGAGTTTTATGATGTTATATTTTTGTTTTGTGTTGTTCACTCTATGATCATAACTGACGCCCTAACAGCTGCTAGCAACCTGGCTACACAAAAGTAACTAAGAGGTTTCAGGCTACTCCAAACCTCGAAATTCCCGATCGGAGACCTAGCTGCTGGATGTAATTTATATTCTTCAGTCAGTCAGTTATGTGTCATACGTGATACATGCTTAGTTGATCATGTATCTTTCGACACATGACTTACGTAGATTACGATTTTTTCTGCAGTCGGCAAAATGCCATCCAAAATTATAGAACCGGATCTGTCCCGCTATTAACCGTAGGTGGAGGGGGAAAGAAGAGCAGGATTCATTCCTTTCCAAAGGGCATTGGCAAGTAAGTGAATGTCATGGATTGGACCGAAATTCGAACTCGGCTCTCTGATTTCTCAATCCGAGCCGCTATCCATTACTCCACTGTGGAGATTTCTCCTACTTTTTGCATTATACACCGATACACATGTTAAATGAAGCAATTCATCATTCATTTCTTTCAACATCAGAAATTGCTGGGAAACGAAAATATGAACCAAAAATTATCGGGCCAAGTTCGTCAATAGATCCACCAAATCGAGACGTTTAAATGGATGTCATGCATGGCGCCAAATTCTTTCAGAAGTGTTAGCTATATATAATCGTTTTCTCAAATCTATGTTAACAATAGCTTTGAGCGAATGATGTCTGTAGTTTTTAGCGAGAAACATACATCTTCGAACCTTATCAACTGATGATACACAATTTTAAAAACAAGTTCTGTGTCAAATGACATATTTGAGGACTTTAAACAAAAGCAACAACTACAATGGATAGCATATATAAATCAAAGCGAAAATAATGCCATATTCAAGACGTTGATATTGCCCACTAACTCAAACAGAAAGTTAGGAAGAAAGCCCCCAACAATTTTAGAAAGAGTAATTAGATAGTTGACTTGTCCAGGGAGGTATTATATATCTGACCTCAATTCTTGCAGGGTGCGAAACAAGTTCTTTTTCAACATGAATAAAAATTGTCCAGTTCTCGCGACCATCATTACGCTGGCATCGATATTAAAACTATAGTAGTACAATGGGAAAGGTGCTGTCACATATTGAAATCCCACGAGCCAGGTGTTTTCTCTCATATCAAATGAGGAGAGAGTAGATACTTCACTTTGATCCCAGCCAGATGGCCTACGAGTAAAGATAATTAATGCTGAATATTTCCTTATGAGGAAACGGTTATTGATGCCATTGCCTTTAGACAGGGAAAGAGCAGATAATGTCTTCAAATCCCAGCACGATGAACAGGGAGTGAAGAAAAGCGCAAATCGTGTAGTATAGTCTGTTGGATCAAAGAATGTTGAACGATTCTAAGAAACGGTTAATTTTACCATTAACATTATTATTGGCAAAGTACAGAAAAGTTAAGCGAGAAGCGAAAAAAATAAGAAGAAAATGTTACCAAACCAAGAAAGATTAAATGAGAAAATTATAATGATATATAAAAACGTTTATGGCAAATTGCAGAAATTTTATTTTATTTTAATGTTTATTTTTTTAATATTTATTTTTACATTTATATGCTATTTTATTTTTATCACATGCATTTACTTGAAAAAAAAATCGAAGTTAAAGGCTCGAATGATATTCGTTTTGGTGGAAAATTTAACTCAAATTATTTCATTTCGGGAATCCGCTGCTTATCTCTGATCGTGAGCTTTGGTTCAGAAAAGAAACCGAGAAGTTCTATAAGAAGCGAAAAGTCTTAAACACGTTTGAAAATTAAGTCGTCGATTTCGCAAAGCGATAAGGAATTTCGAATGCTGATCAGATAGGAATCAATGGACGATCGTCAAAGAGCTGGGTTCAAAGACAGCGAAGTCGTGATGAGAAAATGTATTTCGAATTTAAAGAAAACAACGAAAAGTAAAATGCATGTCAGGGAATACAGATGTAAAGGGATGATGATGGTGACAAGTGTGAATAGTAACAACATCATCGCCGTCAAGAGAATGATAATAAAAACGAAAGACAGAAAATGATAGTGAAATTCGAGAAAAACAAAAAGGAATATATATATATAAAATAAAGACATATAAGTCTTGAAGAATCAACTTCTATAAAAGGAAAAAAAATCACGTATCTCCGCAGAGCAGTGCTTAACAAAAGGGTTTCGTAGATCGATAATCTAACGAGTTTGATACTGTTGTGGATTCCCAGATGAAATTCGGTCTCCAATGAATGACAAACGCAAGAATTAAATATAAGAAATTAAATGTATTTACACAATAATACAATGGGTAATACTGTTAGTAAATCCAGGAACGCGGTTAGTAGCAATATATATATATATATATATATATATATATATATATATATATATATATATATATATATATACAGTCTCGAAGTAGGACTTCCTTAGCGTCTACGTGCTTGTAACTGTGTCATCTACAATAGGTTACCTCACAATATTACTCTACCTCCAACTCAATCACAATATCTTCTCACTCTCTCTTTCTGTCCATATTCTGACTGACTCTGGGTATTTAATTACCAAGTAACACTCTGGTCGAGTCCACTTATATGAAAAAGGGTAGGACCCCATAACAGATACTAACTAGTTACCTCGCCTAAAAACAATTATGGTAAAAAAAGTCAGAGAAAAAAAAAACATATTCAAGACATAGACCTGAGATTTTCAGTGTATACCATTCAATATAACAGTTACCGTCCACCAAGATAACCGTTAGAACAATAATATAGACTACCCACAATGCATCATTGATCTGTATATACACTGACTTGGATATATAAAATAGCCAAATTACAACGGATATCGTCTGACATGTGCGTTCAAGGACGAAACATACTGTCGCCTCTTTGTGTTGACCTCAATGTCCAATTTTATATTTACATACACTTTATACTTGATATTGAGAATTTTAAGTCATAACTATTTCCTACCATAAAAATATATTTTATCACACACATACACACACACACATATATATATATATAAATATATATATATATATATATATATATATATATATATATATATATATATATATATATATATAAGAATGAAATAGACTATCACCACTAAGTATTGACCCCTTATACACTCTCTCTCTCTCTCTCTCTCTATATATATATATATATATATATATATATATATATATATATATATATATATATATATGTATTTGTCTATTTATATATATATAACGCAAACATCAGTTCATATGGCAGGAAGACACCAGTCAATGTTCATTTTCGTATTTTTATATACGTCCAGGGTCCACGTTGTAATTACATACGCTCTTTCATATTTACATATGCTGGGTGTTGACATCAATGTCTACTTTTATATTCATTTACGGTCTATCCCTTACATCGATCATTTAATCCAAATAAAATTATTTAAAACTATATTTTATCATATATATATATATATATATATATATATAATTATACATCTTATCCCTCAGCGATAGCAGGACTAAATGTCAAAATGTTTCGCGAGAGCATTGCTAATTATGTATTTTATATTGCCTGAAATCATTCGATAATGGTAAAATCGAAGTTTTCAGAGATTTTCGATTGAACCATTATAAAATTTGATATCGTTACCAGAATGTATGCTTGTTCCGTATACGCCATTGTCAGCCAAACATTTACTCTTTAAGGGACAGATGATGTTTTACGGCAGTTGCATTTATTATGTTGTCTATGTTGGTCACTTATCTTATTTTTACAATATTGTTATGTTGGGATACAGAATTATCATTATTGTATTTATACCTGATCTTAGAATTATCTTAATTTTTAATTAAAAAATGATTAAAGTGAGTAGGAATTAAAGTTAGGAAAATCTTCCGACATTCGTTTATTATGTTATGCCTAAGGTGTTTTGTTTATTTGTACCTTTTCCTTTTTCTTTTCTAAATACCCTAAATTTAATTCATAGTTTCTTAGTTCTAAATCTTTTATATATTTGATTTTATTGTTATCAAATATTTCTTTATTGAAGAGTTAATAGATAATCTTGGAATGATCCATACAAATTATCTAGAATCTTATGAAGGTGCTTTGATTTTTTACTGATGTATCTATGGTTATAGAGATCTTTGGTATATGCTTTGAAATAAACATTATGCAAGTCTAAGGTCACATCGAGAAAGTTCATAACTTTAGAAAAAATAGCATATTTTTAATATTTAGTTCCTGATCCTTTAAAAAATATCAGTTTCTTTCTTAATCTGTCTATATTCCTTGGACTTTTTTTAAAGGAAGAGAATTACGCCGTCATCTCTATACGATACGTTGTGCTTAATATCGAAAAAAACAAAAACAAAAAAAAACATTCATCTCCTCCCATAGCAATATTAAAATCTAGCTTATTTCCACAGATAGCCATTATGGAATAATATATGTTTTTCTGTCTGCTTTCTGATTTTGATTTTGCGATCGTTATGAGGACAGTAATTGTTGCTAAATTTATAGCAGACAATAGCAGATTTTTGGCGATGGACAGGTAAATGTCACAAACATTGGTTTAATGTATATGCTTTCTTCCTTTCTATGTTTGTAAACCATTCTATGAGCTCTGCTGTTTTATGCCACAGGTTAATTTCTGGAGCATTTTTCGTGTATTTTCAGGCTCTTTAAAGGATGTCTTTGCTGATTTTACCGATATCATTTGTAGTTGTAGAGTACTCGGTATGAAGGATTGTTTAGGTAATTTTCTTTGTGGCTCTTATGAATGCTTGTTATTAGCGGAAATTTTAATTCACTGGCTATTATTTTCTTGGTTTCACTATTGATGCTATTTTCCTAGAGTTCGGGCGCCGTTTTTAAGACTTATTAACTTCTTTGTTAATATCTTTATGGTACATATTCACATCGTTTTCGTAATGGTTACCCGTCTTGTCAGATTTAATAATTATTTTACCTGATTTTTTTTTGTTCCTTGTGACGTTCTTTTGAATTCTTTGCTGCAGATCGTTGGTAATTTTAGCGAATTTGATTAAATTAAATTTTCATTCATTTTAAAATGACATTCTCTATATGCTGGAACAGTGACAAAAACAATCAGTTTCATTGGTCTTTTCATCGGTATGTTAGGTATATCTGCCGCAGCCTATATAGTAGAAAATAACAACAAAAAATCCCTTAACGATGAATTTTCATTGGCCTTTAACCTAGTACACACACGGCACGTGGCACCACAAACTATGATCAAGGAAGACCGAGATCCATACGCACGTCTAACCACGAATAACTTATTCTACACGCTGTCGCAGATTATCCAGGTATCAGCACATGTTAAGTGGCTCTAGCATGTGGTAAATCTCATAGTACCACATCGAGGGGTATTTAAAGAGCAGATGCTGTATCCATATCATTTTAAACATATGCAGGATTTTTCACCCTCTGATCGTCTCCTACCCTTTTTGCCCTTTGATCGTCACTCCTCTTTGGTGAGGGTTTATTGCAGAAACTGCTGATCTGTTGTTTGTCGCTTCAATTTTTTTTCGGATGAGGCCCCATTACACAACCAACATTTATGGGCGTACTGGAATCCCCAAGGTAAAATACAGGCGATACAAAAACCAAATCAATTTACAATTAATAAATGGGCTGGAAATGTAGGTAACTGTCTGATAGGTCCATATGTTCTCCCAGCAGTAAAATATACACTGTGTATCAAAAATACTTATTCTAAGATCGATTGAACTCAACTAAGTGATAATTATTTCAGCAGTGGCGAAGATACGAGATTGTGAAAATTAGAAAAAAAATATTTCTTGTAACAGAATTGAGGATTTAAAACTACATTTCCAACGTATTCCGATTAAAATTTAATTCCGGAATTTAAGTGAACCGCAAGGATGATCTCACGTTTGAGGAATATTTACGTGGTTTGGGAATTATTTTGAAAAAAAATGTACGTGGTAGATTCACGAAAAAAAAAAGGGCGACGAGAACTGAATAGGCTGGGAATAAACATCATGAAAGTTACGATAATTTTGTATTACAAAAAAATAAAGTTAAATGCAATGGATTTTAAAAACACGATAAAGTTTTGTTGACGATTTCGGGCAAAATGGCTCTGTTTTCCATGCCTGATATAAAGTTCTCAAGTTGAAAAAAAAAAAAAATGAAGAAAGGGACGATTTTTTCATATATGCAAGAATAGTGAACAGAGAATGTGAAAAGAGTAAATTAACATTTCACAGAAGACCAGTTCAAATGTTTAATTTTCCTGTGGGGTTTAAAGTCACACAATTATAATGAAATAAGAAAAAAAGAATGTTGACAAAGCTTGAACAGGACTCAGTGATAAATTTACAGGCGTAGGATGAGGAATGTAAAAGGTTGGTGCAAAAATAATGACGTAATAATGACGTAATAATGTCGTTTTTTGACGTATTTTTTAACGTCAAAAACGACATTATTACGTCATTATTTTTGCACCAACCTAATAAATTTAAAACATGACAGTTGTCAGACTGAAAACCCGGAAAAATAAAAAAAAATGGTGGTCAAGCAGTAAAAATTTCGGCAAAAAAAATGATTCTGCGCCAAAATCTTGTAAAGGTTGTGGTGGAATGCATTTCCGGAAAAATTGAACGTTTAATACAAAAAAACAAAAAACAAAAGAATATTTCTATTGTAGCAAGCTTGGACACAAAAAGGTTTAAACAGACGGAAAAATAAAAAAAAAAATGATAAAGAACTACCACGTAAAAGAAATAGATTTTGTGAAAGTAATTTCCATTAGCCAAAAAATAAAAAAAAAATGAATAAAGAATTTATTCGCGTCTACATAAACAACAAACCCGTAACCCTACAATTAGATACGAGCTCTGATATTACTATAATTTCAATAGGGGTCATGATAAAGAATAGATGGACCGAAATAGAAAAGAAGTAGTTAACTCGAAGCCCGTAGTGCCTCATGAGAGAACTTAAAAATAGTAGGTGAATTGAATTGCGAAGTCTGATTACGATAATAAAGTCAAAGTGTGACGAAAAGAAAACAGTTAAATTCATTAGGTACAGATTGGCTACACTTCTTTAATTTATTGAATAAACCAATCTGTTTTATCTGTGAGTCAGTCGATACTTAAATGTGAATCGTGACAGTTCAAAGAAAAATAAACACGCGTTTAAAGACTTGTGGAAGAAATGAGGTTCTGCCCTAAATTAAAGGCATCTTTAAAAGTAAAAGAAAATGTGACACCGACTTTTAAACCAAAAAGACCCAATCCCTTTGCTACTATTGAGGCATTGAACAAGGATCTGGAGAGGCTATAAAATATAGGAGTTATTTCGCCAGTTGACACTTGAAGCTGACCAGCACTTATTGTAATTATCAAAAAAATTGGTAAATTAAGAGTTTTTGCAGATTTTTCAATGGAGTTGAGTAACGGCCTACATGACCATAATTATCCGTTGCATAAGAAAAAAAAAAAAAAGATTTACAAAATTAAACGGAACTATTTTCTCCAAAAGTGGTTTGTCAAGTTGAAATAGAAAAAATTAGAAATTTCTTACCATCAATAGGCATAAAGGCTTATTTCGGTTTAATAGACTACCGTTTGGTGTAAAAGTCACTTCGGCAATTTTCGAGCCAATTATAGATGCTATCAGTCTATATTTCTGAGATGACGTATTATGTACACTATTTACATTATTCGGATTATTGTCCTCATCTTCGTCGCCATATTTATCACAACGTTTTGGCCGATGTACTCTCCGGCATTCTTCAGAAGTTTGGAATGTCGAACTGAACCCCATATTTCGCTCACTGGGGTACAATGTTCTAGTTCCACGTGCTATGTTTAATGGATATCCGTCATCAGTTATCTCTTGTTAATTACCTTCTCCAAGTTCTCCGCTGCCTTAACCGGCTATTGAACTCAAACTAGGAGTAATAAGAGTGTCACAGCGAAGCGATAATAACAAAAATTGCAGTATAAGCTCTGCTAAAAACATGAATGATAATAGCAAAAATTTGCAATATGAGCACTAGTAAAAAAAAAAAAATGGTTGCTGAGATATTAGGTTTATAATAGCCAGAAATTCATAAATAACTGTCTCCATGGACACATGGCATAGTGGATAAAGGTGTTGGTTAGATCCAGTAACAAGACCCAAAGAGTGTGAGTTCAATACCCGTTTAAAGCAGTGGAGAAGTTGGAGAGGGGAATTAATAGGAGATAACTGATAACTGACATCTATTAAACATAGCACATGGAACTAGAAAAGTCTACCCTAGTAAGCGAAATAAATGGTTCAGTTCGACCTTTCAAGCTCCTGAAGGCTAGAGCGTACAACGACCGATATATTTTGATAAATATGGCAACAAAGACAAAGACAATGTATATAGTATAGATATTATGCTGACTCGTCTCAATTTTTCAGTTGGATACTTAGATGTCTTTATGATCCGAAGTAAAACGGTAGACGAATACAGAAGCCACGTAGCAAGAGTGTTTGAACGATTAAGAGAATTTAGTTTTAAGCAAGCTCAAATGCGTATTATTTGTCATAATATTTAGACCAAATTATTCCTAAAAAATCGTCGTAGGCTGGATCCTGAAAAAAAAAGAAGTCCATAAAGGTTATGAGAACCCTTCAAACATTTGTACATTACAATCATTTTTAGGAATTATGAATTCAATGGGCTACAAAAAACGATAAACAATGGAATTCTTCGACTAACTTCCAGAAGGCATTTGCAAAAATTTAAAAAACTAACTTCTGAATCTGTCTACATTTCTGAGATTAGGTATTATTTACACGATTTACATTATTTGATATATTGTCCTCATCTTTGTCGCCATGTTTATCACAAGGTTCCGGCCGTTGTACGCTTCGACCTTCTTCAAGGGCACATGGCACATTGGATAAAGGCGTTAGTTAGATCCTGTGACAGAACCCAAAAGAGGGGGAGTTCAATACCTGGTTAAGGCAGTGGAGAAATTTCAGAGGGGAATTAACAGTAGATAATTGAAATCCATTATACATGGTTACGTGTAACTAGAAGAGTCTACCCCAGTGAGCAAAATAAAGGGTTAATTTCGACATTCCAAACAGCTGAAGAAGGTGGTTGGAATGTCGAACTGAATATATATATATATATACATATATATATATATATATATATATATATATATATATATATATATATATATATATATATATATGCATACATACATATAAGTATATATATGCATACATATATATATATATATATATACATACTTATATGTATATGCATACATACACACACAAATATATACACACATACATACATGTATGTATATATATGTATATATATATATATATGTGTGTATATGTATATGTATATACATGTATGTATATGCATATATACATACATATATATGCATACATATAAATGTAAAACTCACGGACGGAGATATAAAAATAATCAAGCATTGCCGCAAATCCCTGCTGTTCCACAACAACGAACCATGGTTAAAGAAACAAAACTACAAATTTAATTGACGTAATAATGGGTAGATACGATTGAGTTCTTTATAGGAATTAGTAGGCATACTCAACCTATCATACCTGGCCAGAATCCTGGAGAGAAAGGACACAGGATTATACAGAGATGACGGTCTTATCTTAATAAGGACATCCAATGGCCCCAAAGTAGACAAATTCAGGAAGAAGATAGTGAACGCCCCAAAAAATATTGGATTCAAAATAGAGATAAATACAAGCACAACAATAGTAAACTTCCTTGACGTCACTCTTACCCTGATCAAAAATACATATGAACCATACAAAAAAGAAAATGACACCCCAAATTATGTACACACATCCTCCAAACATCCACCTTCTATCATCAAACAAATACCAAAATCAATCAGCCGCAGATTATCTGAGAACTCATCTAACATACACATTTTCAATAGCAAAAAAGCACCATACAACGAAGCACTAAAAGCAAGTGGTTACACACAACAACTACAATATATACCTCCACTGCCAAAACGCAAGAACAGAAAGAGAAACATTATCTGGTTTAATTCACCATATAACAAAACCGTTAAAACGAACATAGGCAAAATATTCCTCAACTTAATAGAAAAACACTTCACTGAATTATCAAAAATATTTAACAAAAATAACGTAAAGATCTGTTACAGTTGTACAAAAAACATAACAGAAATAATCAAAACAAAAAAATGACTACCTACAAAAATGAAACCAAGGATCCAATATGCAACTGCAGAAACAGAACAACATGTCCACTCCAGGGAAATTACCAACTTCCAAACACAATATACAAGGCCAAGGTAAGTGCAAACAACAACATAATGCACTACATCGGTGCCACCGAAGGTCCATTCAAGATGAGGTATAACAATCACAAACTTTCATTCACCAACAGGAAATATTCGAACAGCACGAAACTTTCTACATACATATGGCAGCAAAAAGACAAAAATATTACACCAACAATAAGTTGGGAAATATTGAAAAAAGCCCCTGCCTACAGCAACATTACAAAAAAATGCCTACTTTGCCTACACGAAAAAGTATCAATAATATCACACAAACCGCAAAAGAACCTACTGAACAAAAAATCAGAGATAATCTCCAAATGTAGGTATGAGAACAAGTACCTTTTATCCGAATTCATACCAAACGGATAAAATAGACAAACCACCAAAAATCACAATTTAATTTCAAGATACCATCAAAATAATTGCATCTATCATTATTATCATTGCACCACCATTAGTAATCACTTTTACCACTTTACAATAACTATTATCTAATAATATTATCATTACCACCAACACCCAGCACCATCACTTACACATCACATCTACTATTATAAATCCTCTACAATCTTTAACGCATATTAGACCGCCAGTATATTTAACACCTTAAAACAATAAGATCAGATATAATTTCCATATATAACCATGAGAATAAAAACCCATTACCAGGATTCATAATAAATAAAATAAAAATAAACAAATCAATATAAAATAAAATAAAACACTAACAACTACCCTTTAGTTCAAGCTAGCACCACAATAATTACATTTATAGGTTTTATTATTCTTCCACCAACATTACTAATCACTACTAACAATTTACAATAAATATTAACCACTTATATTATTATTGCTACCATCCACCTTACATATTACTATCACACCATATCTAACATTACCATATAATCCTGCCATAATTATTAACGTATACTACCTCCTCTCCCAGCATATTTAATACCACCATAAAAATAACCAATAAGGATTACAAACTGAAATTTCTACCAGCCACATATACACAGTCACAAATAAACAAGGAAATAGCGAGCTCTAATATAATAAACAATAATATTTTTGTAAATTAAAAATTAAAAATTAAAATATTATAGCAATTTTCAACTACCATAATTTTACACAGAATACCTATTATCAGGATTTATACCAAAATAAATTGATACATATAACAAAATAAAATAAAATAAAACACCAACAAACACTCTTTAGATAATACCACTATAACTACATTCATGGTTTCAACATTCCCCACCACCGTTACTAATCATTTCTACCAATTTACAATTTCTACCAATTTACAATAACTATTAGCTAATTATATTATCATTGCCTCCAATCCCTTGCAAAATTACTATCACATCATAACATATAGACCCGTTATTAAATCAAACTACCCTCTCACCCAGCATATTAAATATTAAACATCACCATATAAATAACCAATAAGGATTACAAATTTCTACCTGTTACATATACACAGTCAAAAACAAACAAATAACCAGCTTTAAATATAACAAATAAACCGGCATTTTTTTCAAAATTTAAAAATAAATATAAATAATAATAATTTTTACCTATCATAATTTCACACAAACCCCACCACACGTATATACATACATCCGAGGAAATATTATTCAGCGGAAAAAAAAATATATATATATATGACATGTATACATTCACGAGACATTTCCGCCACACTTCCAATCTTTAAATTTCAACATACAAATGCGTATGTATAGACACACCACCACCCGTATACATACATATGTCATATCCGAAACTGCCCACATATGTTTATATATGTATGAGTCCCGACGGACGACCAAGTATGTATATGTGTCTGCATACATCGATGTTTGCGTTAGTACGATGACAAAACGACGAAGTTTCCCCCACCACTTCCAAAATAACACCAATACACGCAATCTACATAAAACCAAATTTTTTTAAAAAATTAATCAGTTTGTCTGACGATCGCTAAAGCGTGAAACCCAGGATCACAAGCTCACATCTATCCAACCATATATGTTAGCTCAATCTCTGATATTGAGCGCTTTCTAATAAGTACCGCGCATATAATATATAAATAATTATACATATATATATATGTTTATTTATAATTATATACACACACTTTTCATATATATATATATATATATATATATATATATATATATATATATATATATATATATATATATATATATATATATATATAATATATATATATATATATGTGTGTGTGTGTGTGTGTGTGTGTATGTATGTATGTATAAGTATACAGTTTCGTTACAGACTACTGGCATGTTACTGCGGTTAAGGTTTTAATTTTTCTTTTCGTTTGTCAACACTGTTCAACTGTACATTATCGGTGTACTAAGAATAAAAAAAGAAAACACCACGAATCAATAACATTAACACGTCCACAACTTCTTGACCGTGTTTGGAAAACAAAACATTCCTATAACTTCAGCTACATACAGAAAAAAAAACACGTTCAGTTAGAAAAAAATATCGTCTTGATAATGGCTAAAAGAATAGTCGAAAACGCTCGGATATGTAGAACTTCTGGACAGATTTTACACACTTTCTGTCCAGAAAATGAAAACAGACAAAAGAGCAATAAAATAAATAGTTTAACCGCTGTATTGCTCAGTCGAAATTTAACGAAACTTGTATACGCTTTCCAAATACAAGTACATACACAAACACACATACATACGAAAAATAAAAACGTAAGATATGAAACATATCGTGGAATTATTCAGCAAGGCGATGTTACGTTACGATGCTAACATGAGATAATGACATTACTATAAACGCATGGAACATATCTTATTTTATCATAAGGATGGGATATCTCATTAATAAATAGATTAAAACATATTATTATGCTTTGTTTGTTTTTTTCTATATTTAATTTCTTCGGGTTTTCATCCGTAAGAGATTTTTTAATTGGACTACGTTGAACGAAGAAAGGATAAAACACAAGTTAAATTCTCTACTAGTTGGATCCTACAGATTTTATTCTCTTTGGACAATGTACCGTACAAAGATAATTCTAACAAATGTTAAGAATGATCATGGAGGGGGTATGGCAGGGGAAAAGGCAAAAGTAAAAGAATGAATTAAAAGGCGAGAGAAAGAAAGGAAATGAAAAAGAGTCACGGGAAGATTAGAGATAAACTGAGCAAGGTGGTAAAAGAAAATCTTTGGCGACAAACGCTTAGAAGAGAATGTGAAGGTTACGATTGCCGGCGAGGGTGGTAGCAGTGGGAAAAGGTACAGAATCGGAGGTATGGTGATGCGGTAGTAGTCGGGGTAGACTCAGTGTTGATGTACGCGAGGAAAAGATAAGAACGACATTTGCGTGCGAACAGCGATTTCGAAGCAGATAATAAATGTATGACGTTTACTGGCATTTTTACTTATTTTTACTCTAATATATGCAGTTACTTCCCTTTTAAATGCGATCTCTCTTTCTCAGTCATATATATATATATATATATATATATATATATATATATATATATATATATATATATATATATATATATATATATATGATAAAGAGCCAAGATCAACCTACCTAGGTTGCACCTAAACGGATCTTCAGGGTAATCAAGGCAGATTACCCTAGATATCCGTTTAGGTGAAACCTAGGTAGGTTGGTCTTGGCTCTTTATCATTTTTATACATTTATCCCAGCTCTACGTATTTAGCACTCTACATTATATCTAAAAGACACTGGACGATTTGTTTCACCCTCTTAGGATGAGTCCAATTCATTTTTTCCAATTTTTCCACGGGTACCAATTTATTTGATATACCTGCAAGATGTGCCCTTCGAGATTTTTTAGTAACCGAGTATTACTTTTAATATATATATATATATATATATATATATATATATATATATATATATATATATATATATATATATATATATATATTACATTTTGTTTCACCGTTAAAATTAACGTTTCTTCAGGTGGTAAAAAAATGATGTTACTCCATCAGTACGATCATTGTTTGCCACCTTTTTTTAATTTTAATGTTGAAAAATATGTACAATTTCGTAGTGGATATTTACATGTTCTAATGTTACAGTGCATAATAAATATTTATTGCAATAATTTAATTTTAAGAAATGGAATACTTATAGGTTAAAGTGATCAATATCAGGGTTATAGTGTGTAAAAACATAAATGTAGACATTGAAGTCAAAATCCAGAGATTTTAGATGGTTAGGTTTGAAAGGTAGATATTTTAAATCTCAGCATCAGTTTTATAGTTGCGTTTAGCATGAAACGAAGTCGCTCATATATATATATATATATATATATATATATATATATATATATATATATATATATATATATATATATTATAATTATTTATTTTAAAATCATAACATAAAAATCATTAAAAAATTATAACATAAAATCACTAAAAAAATAGCCATTTTGATTCAACACCTCCAGTGTCTTATCAAGTGATGATGTTGAATATATATATATATATATATATATATATATATATATATATATATATATATATATATAACCAAAACAGTATTGAATTGTCGAAATGTACATTCCAGAAACTAAAAAAATAAAAAATAAACATAAAAATTTGCGGTGGATTTCATTTTGATGACATACCTTTTGCATAACAATGGATACTGGACAAAGACATTTCATTTTTAACAGATATATGCACCAAAATTACACAGAAACATCTTCAAATACTAGTAAATATATTCAATACAATCGCCAGTTGCAAGAGATTCCGAAATCGTCTGGTGTCTGTAACACGAGGGAAAGTGGATAAATCAGGCGTGGCTGACTACATATGGAGAGAGAAGGGAGATCACTGTCCTTTGTGGGATCAGGTTGAGATCATAGACAAAAAAAACACCATTGGAAAATCCGTAAGCCTAAGGAATCAGCACATATGCTAGACCCCAAAAATCTCCTGAGCCGACCAAGCATAGAAATGAATACAATATGGGGACCAGTAAAAAGAAGTGCCAGAGAAAAGTGATAATAATAACAAAAATTGCAATATGAGCACTCGTAAAAATATGAAATGATAACAGCAAAAATTGCAATATGAGCAATGGTAAATATAGTTACTGAAAACATTAGGTTTATAATACCCAGAAATTCATACACAGATATCCTCAAGGACACATGGCACAGTGAATAAAGGCGTTAGTGACAGGACCCAAGAAATGTGTGTTCAATACATAGTTAAAGCAGTGGAGAACTTTCAAATTAATAGGAGATAACTATGGAACGTGGAACTAGAACATTCTAGGCGAAAGATGGACACTCCGAGACGGTCTCGCTAAACAATTACGAATGAGTAATGTTCGATCCTTTCAGCCTTGTGCCACATCTAAGCTACGCTTAGAAAATCATTAGAACAATCGACACGGTAAAATGTGTATCAAGCTTATCTAGCTAGATCAATTACAACTTCTCACTGGGTGCCGAAAATTTTCAGCCTTGTCCCACATCTAAGCTACGCTTGGAAAATAATAATAATGAAGCAAGCCAAAAAAAACACGTTTGGCTTGAAGATTGAGTCCATGCATGTAACAGACTGTCTCCGCTCGTTGTTGACCTCAGTGAC
>OZ010605.1:10444958-10464958 GCA_963932145.1 Acanthosepion lycidas
GATGTAGATAGGCCCTGAACCTGTTTATACCGGTTCAAAGGGAATATGTTTGGCCGAGTCTACGGACTTGGAGAACCCACAGTAAACCGGCCTTGTGCCACATACGACCCGCGTGGTGGTGGGGGGGGTGTTAAATATAACAGTCGACCAGAATGATCGTAACTGTCGAACTCTCTGCCTCGGCAGCGAGGAACCAGGACGAGGTTTTGCGGAAGGGCAAAGTTTCGTCCGAGGAGACAGACAGACCCTGAACAGGTGGGTTGGGAGTTTAAATATTAGCAGTCGAATAGATCCGTTCGCACGGTGCTGTTCCATTTATCTGCCTCTAAGCAGAGATGATCCTTAGACGAAGCTATGTTGAATGTCAGAGTCTCATCTCGGGAAACAGCTACCCGACCCCGTTTTATACGGTGTCTATGGGGAATTTTTGGCCGAGCTAACATTTTCGGATTGCCTCACATTAAACTCAGCCTTGTGCCACATCCTTCCTCATGGGGAGGCTGGTAAATATAACAGTCGAATAGATTGAACGCTTGATCAACCGACACTCACTCACTAGTCCTATAATACCCTTCTGTTGTACTTACTGTTTAATATATGATATATCTGCAACACTTGTTTTCTTATTTCTTTAACCATTTACTTGGTCACAACAGTAATATTAAACCACATATATAGCAGTGAATGCTAGACCATCAACTCACAGTCGAGGAATATAATTCAAATGATGAAAGTCTGGTGCTTTTGGGTCAAGATGGGGCTTGTTAATTTGAATATCTTAAAAACGAAACTACTCTCTCATAATCATCTTAAAGATTAGATCTATTAGATTATCATATACATGTCGGATGCCTGAAATCTAGAAACTAACTCGCTACGCTGAGTTTATTTCAAGTTTACCACTGACATGAATCATACTGTTAAGAATTGTTACTTTTTTATTTCATTTTTTTAAATAGTTTTATAATTTAAAATTGTCAAAATATCATTATTTTTCAATATAATTAAAGCCTAAGTATAAAACTGGCATTTGAAACAGTTTTATCCTTTGTTTTACTCATTTGGCGTGGTCGTTCGTGCTATCTTTTTCGCTCTGTTTATAAGATTAAATAACATCAGAAAAAAGAAAAATCTAATTGCGCAGATGTTCTATTTGGATATATTTTATTTTGTTCTCCAAACGAAACAGTTGAATTCTGTCAACATATTACAAAATGTGTTGGCTCTGTTCTGTCAGACGAATCAAACGAATTCTGAAAATTTGCCTGCCAGAGATATATCGTTAAACGTTGATATTAGGTTGGTGCAAAAATAATGACGTAATAATATCGTTTCTTGACGTATTTTTTAACGTCAAAAAACGATATTATTATGTCATTATTTTTGCACCAACCTAATAGAACAATTGAAGTCAATGAAGCTGGAGATCAAATCCTGTTAAATATAAAATAACAAATGTTAATATGACGACCGAGATATTGAGATAAGCAACATCCTCAGAATATCAAAATCAGACGTTGAAAGACAGTTTTAAAATCATGGCTAATGTTATTAGCTTTTATGTACAAATAATGTGTACGCAGGTGAAGAACAGTTTTCAGAATAAAACGTGATGAAAGATGAACCGTTGACAGTTTACAAGAGATTGTGGGTCAGTATGCCATTGGAAATATCAAAAACGTTTCTTAATCCAAAAATATCGTCACGTTGCGTGTATGTTAAGAAAGAAAACGTGATGTTTCTGGAAAGCAAAACGGCAAAAACAAAGATAAATTCATGCAAATTAAGGCGACAATCAGTCAGTTGTGTACCATGCATGATACACGATTAGGAGAGCATGTATCGGAAGATACATGACTGAAGAGTCAGGTTATTTTTCCCCACAGTAGGTTACCATTTCCTTCTATTGTAGATCCAGTTGCCATCCAAGGTTATAGAAGCCGGTCTGTTCTGATATTTACCCATACTATTGAAGAAGAGGAATAATACCTTTCCCAACGGTATTATCACGTAAGTGAATAGAATAGATTCGATTGGAATTCGCACTCATCTCTGGTTCCTCACTCCTAGACGATATCCATTACTGTAACGTGTCACCTAAGACGACAATAGAATTATTTAACTTTAGTCTCTTCAAATTTCATCAGCATAAACATAGTTGCATGCTTCTTTAGAAACTAACCGAAAACGATTACAACTTATGTTTACACACATCGGCCGTATTCATCAGTTATCTCATTTTTTTAAAAAATCATTTCACTTCGAGCATGAAAATAAAGCCGATATGACGCAAGGAATTACCGAGTGTCAAAGAATATAACAAAAACAAAAGCAAGAGTGAGAACAATAAAATATCAGGATAGAAGAAAAGAGGTCATAACAATTGAAATTCTTGAAGATCAATTTTAGATGGAACTGAAGAAACCGGAAAAAACATTTCACAAGCGAGATGTGTGAGAAAATAAACTTTCAGATTGCATCTAGCCATTTCATATTTAAAACGAGTACTGCCCTTACATTCATAGAGTCTACATACCAAGGAGAAATGTTCGCCAGAAAAATAATTACCTTGTAAGTATTTATAGAAATGGCACAGGGAAAGCTACATATCACCAATGTTAAAGTGACTGAAACCGAGATGCCAGTTCAGGACCAATAACACTGCAGAATTGTCTTTAGATTTTGTCAAGGATCTCTAGATTTATGACAATACACATACAGTTCTCATCATAAAACCTTCTCCGATTTTTCGAAAGATTGCAAAAAATCAACTAAATCATTTATTTATGGTTACGATTCTTTCGAATAAGGAACTTGGAAAATTGCTTGAAAAGATGGAATTAGGAAATTCCTTAAAAAAAAAACGATAAGGGATAACTGAACAAAAATGTCGAAAATGAAGGTTTCTCTTTTCGTTTTACTAAATAAACACTTTTCAGTTATCAAATACATTGTAACGTGGTTAGGCATGGGGAACATTCTAAGAAACCAGAAATAACTGGCTACGCAAAGACGCTAAAGTGTGCATACCTGATGCTTGTTTAGTTCCTATTTAAACAGTGGACTTTACCGTTATGTTACTGAAGAATTTTTTTTTTTTTTTTGTAACTGTAATTTCAAGTTTGAACTTTTAAAGCGATTCTTGCTAACAAAATCTGTGCGCTAAACATAAACTGGATAATCCTATTAGCATAAAGAATTTCCTTGCCAGTACCTTCTTTATTTAAAGAGGACGAAGGTTCTTGACATAAACTCAATACCCTCACTAACTTTCGTCTTCTTATATTCTCTGCATTCATGACATCATAAAAACCCTGCGGTGAGCTGGGAAAATGCATAATTTGTCGTCCTCAGCACGTAAATATCACTAGAAAGACAATGATATTTACGAGAATGAAAATGGATTGAAAGAAGGAAAACATTCGGGTATGTAACCTGAAGACGTTGTTCGTTTAACTTTATTATTCAGTCAAGCTTAGGGGTTGAGGTTCACAGAATGCCTTTTCATGAAATTGATACTTTCTTTTCCTTAAAGGTTTACTAAAGCTATTTCGCATAGGTTAACTTGTACCAACGAAGTAGATCTGGTTAAATGCCATTTACTTACTCGTCTTGCTATTTTTAAAGTTTTTTTTTTCTCCACGTTTCGAGACGGGTTTAAAGTAATCTGTTTACTTCATAAACCGACAACAAGCCAATTCTTTAAAACTTGATAATTTGTTTTTGTCTAGCTAATGCAATATGGCTCGAACTCTTATTGACAAACACTGGGTGTACATGCGCATTAACATTTCTCTCTCGGTAACACTTGAAATTTGGTATCGCCTAGGCGTAGGGCAATGATGAGTGAATTAAGGTTATTGATTATTACGAGAGAATAGTGAGTTAGATGCTCAGCTTCATACTTGTGGTGTTGTCCAAATTTAAGAGGAAAAATAACCCTGGGGCATCGGCATGTAGAATTCATTAATAGACTATCCTGTTTGATTATAAAAACAAAACAGTGAGTTCCATCCTAACTGGATTCCACTGCTTGGATCATTGTGACAAACTGAATCTTATATTTATCATTTATAACAAACAATTAAAAACGTCTAATCTAATTCTCAGAAATTATTGACCCGTTTTACAGAATTATTTCATGTTCTCCCGTAAGTACCATTTTCGATCACTTGTGTACTGCCCATCATGCATCGGATCGGACCACTGTAGATATGTCTTGTGAAATCTTTTCACAGGGTCACGCGCAAAGGCAACATAACATGTACTCGAAAACGATGAAGCCGTTATATTATCTGATAAGTTACTGTTTTTTTTTAAATTTTTGTGATAGATCTCATACATTTTTGGGGCTGTATTTCAGTTTCATGTCGTTGGTGTATATCATAGTTATCGACCTTATAATTATCAGTATTCCGCTAACACGAGTACTTGACTGATCAGAGACTGTTTCCGTCTTCTAATATCCAGAAAAAATCGATTCCTTACTCATTGTGATCAATGACTTTCAAGAGTGACATCAATGATTTTATTTACAGAAAACATCCTTTTTGCTCACTGTGTCAGCGTTTTATATTTAACGTTAAACATTATCAGAATTAAATACCCTCTAAAATTATACATTGTCTTTTATCATCGTCATCATCAGACAATTTTCGACTTAAAAGAGCACTTTCTTTCTCATCTTCAAATACTTTATTAACCACTATTATCACCAATTTCCAAATATCCATGTCTTGTGCGAACACACGAAACTGCCACAAGATTTCCAAGCTCTTCAAATCTGTTACGGGGAATGATGAGATTTTGTTGATATTTCTTTCGTAGTTCAGTGTTATTATTATGATTGTTCGTCTAATGTAGATGCATATCATTATACCATTTAGTATTGATGACAAAACCATTTTCATAATATTTACAGAACGTTTACAAAGTTATTACCTTGTGTTGTCTAACTTCAACAATAATATATCTATATATAGAATATTTCTGCCACATGTAGTCAGACGCTCTTACTATTACCTTAAACTCCTTGATAAAATCCAAAGGAGAATCTGCAATATTATCGGTCCTGACCTGGCAATTCGGCTTTATCCACTTTCAAACCACCATAAGGTTACCTTTTTGTGTCGTTTCTATAAATACTTTCATGTTAATTGTTCGGAGGAGCTCTTTTTTTTTCTTCTTTGGTTTCATTCCCCATCCCGTCCCTCGTCAGGTGGTCAGTGATGTCAATTCGCTGGTAGATGCGGGGCGCCTTTCTTTTCGCGTGAATGTTTTTCGTATCTGTTGTTGTGTCCCAATGAGTGCGTGTCCGTGTGAGTGCTTGGGATGAATGAATGTTTTACATTATTATAGTCCTGCATTGATTTCTTCCAGTTAACTGATAGTTCTGCCACAATTAGTGATTGTGGGGTTTTTATTACTAAAATTATCTTGTTCAGTTTCTTGTAAATAGTTTTGTCTCATATTGTAAATACTTATTCGGGATAATTTTTAGAATTGTTGTTTTTATTCCCCTCCCCACACAGACATTAAAGTGTACATATGCGGACTAGTTAGGATTTTCATAGAGACAAGGTGGTATTATGGTGGATAGAGTAAGAAAGGTATGTATGAATGTGTTGTTTTCGTGTAAGGAATATTGTTTGTATGATTGGGTCAGTGTTTGTGGTTAGCTAAGTTATAGTTAAGAGAGAAGAAGACTGTCGTTTTTCCAATACTCATTTTGGCCTTGTGTCACATTTCTGTGTATATATCAGAATAAATATCGCTCTTTTTTTTCTTTGGTTTCATTCCCCATCCCCTCCGTCGTTAGGTGGTCAGTGATGTCAGTTTGCTGGTGGATGCAGGGCACCTTTCGTTTAAGGTTGTTTTTTTCTTATTTGTTGTTGTGTCTGAATGGGTGTGTGTATGAGTGCTTGGGACGAATGAATGTTTTATATTATTATAGTCCTGCATCGATTTCGTCCAGTTAACTGATGTTTCTGATTCATTATTTTGTTTAGTTTCTAGTGAATAGATTGTACTCATATTGTAAATACTCATTACGACTAGTTTTTAAATTGTTGTTTTTTCCCCACTCCTACCTACAAACAATAAATTGTACATATGCGGACTAGTTAAGATAGGAGTAGATAGTCTCTTCTACCGCCCGGTCAAAACTCCTCCCCCTTCTATTGGACATGAGTAGAGACTTACAACTTGTTTCTTGTCTAGGAAGGTGTTCCCGGTACTCTTTCTCTCCCCAGCCTCTGTATTAGTGCAGCTCTGTTTCTTCCGTGATGTGTGAAGTCTGTGGCATCACCTCTTCATTCTGAGGGTAAACGGTTAACAGTTCTCTGGTTGCTGTTTCCCACTGGTAGTTAGGAGCCCTAACTCTTGCGTAGCGTCTTATCGGTCTCACGTTGACTGCTGACCTGAGTTGTATAATACCGGGGTGTTTGTAGTGCCATGTCGCGCATGGTTAGGTGTCCCTGCAGTCACATCCGGTTTGTTCAGCCCTGAGGCCACATAATGTTGCAGATTTTGCCAACTCCTCTCTGCCCGCGTCACGGTTGAAACTGTCTGTTTCTTTTACTTCGGGCCTTCTCATCTTACAAACAAAATTCAACATGAGTTACAAAAACCGAAAGATCAACCCTAAATCAGCCTCTCAAAACCCACCTAAATCCCTCAACATTTCGTTCTCCAACATCCGGGGAATTAGGACAAACTTCTGCAGCATGGAATCTTTCCTCACTGCAAACGGCCCGGATATACTGGCTCTCTGTGAAACAAACCTTTTCTCGTCTATCCCCTCTTCTGATCTCTCGATCCCCGTCTATATTCCTCTCCTCAAAAAAGACTCTCAAACCCACATGCACGGTCTTGGTGTCTACGTCAAGGAACATCTCCCTCTGGCCAGAGAGTCCTCTCTCGAATCGCCAGACCAGTCATACATGTATCTCCGACTCTCTCTCCTCAATGCGGTAAGCTATCTCTTCTTCCTTTACTGCTCTCCATCCTCTCAAGGCTGTGAGATACTCAAAAGTATTTCTGAGAGCATAGACAAGGCTCTGTCCCTTCACCCGTTTGCTCACATTTTTGTGTTTGGTGACTTTAACGCCCATCACACCTTGTGGCTTAAGAATGCTACTACTGACCAAGCAGGCATTCAAACGCTCAATTTTTCAATCTCCCATTCCCTCACACAGATAGTTAACTTCCCCACTAGTTTTGCCTTCAACCGGGAAGGTAAAGTCTCTCTTCTCGAATGTGCTTTACCTCCATACCCGAATCCTGCAGTGCCTCGCAACTCTGCCCTCTTGGTAACTCTGATCATGCAGTAGCATCAGTTAACATCTCTTTCAACTCCGCCCACTATAAAGAACCTCCTACCACTAGAACTTCGTTCTACTATCAACGAGCTGACAACGAGCTGACTTGGACGCGTTCCGTGATTTCTTCCGCGATGTCCCCTGGGATGGAGTCTTTAAGCTCCCCGTCCAAGAATGTGCTTCTGAAGTCTCTTCCTGGGTTAAACCTGGAATCGACGCTTTCATCCCATCAAGGAAATATAGGGTCAAGTCGCGCTCCTCCCCCTGGTTCTCGGCTGCTTGCTCAGCCGCCATCGCCAATAGAAACCACTACTTCCACCTATTCCGTAGCGACATGTATGACAGCAATAGACGTATCTTTGCCTCCGCCCGTAACCAATGTAAGCGTGTTCTCAACGATGCTAAGTCACTATTTGCGGCTCGGATGAAGGAACGTATTGCATCTCGCAAATTTGGCTCCAAAGATTATTGGCGTCTCTGCAAGAGCGTATTGAACAATTGCAAACCCTCTATACCTCCTTTATTCAACCAGTTCGAAGTCCTGACCTCCTCTACCGACAAGGCTGAATGCTTTGCTCGGAAATTTTCATTCAACTCGACGCTCGACTCTTCCGGGGTACACATACCCGACTTCCCTCTTAGAACTGAGGCCATATTGAGTAGGTTAAACATAACCCCATCTTTCGTACTGGGCGTTATCTCCAGTTTAGACCCCAACAAGGCTAGTGGTGGAGACAGGATACCAGCCATTGTCTTGAAGAAATGCGCGCCTGAACTGGCGCCGGCCCATTCTAAACTATACAACTACTCCCTCAAGGAATCTTGTTTTCCTGACTGCTGGAATATTCTTCGATCGTTCCTGTCTTCAAGAACTCCGGCGACACCTCCGAACCTTCCAACTACCGTCCTATCAGTCTCCTTCCCCTCTTCGGCAAAGTCTTCGAAGCCCTAATCAATACCGGGATGATTAACCACCTCACATCCTATAATCTGCACTCAGACAAGCAATATGGTTTCCGCTTTACCCGATCTACAGCCGATGTGCTTACGGCCATCACTGAAACAGTCTACCGAGCTCTTCAAAATAACGGGGAAGTCCGAGCCGTGGCACTCGACATCTCCAAAGCATTTGATAGGGTTTGGCATGCCGGTCTTCTTCGCAAGCTTCAGGGTTATGGCATTATTGATCGATTATTTAACCTAATACGATCATTCCTTTCAAACCGTAAATTGAAGGTCGTTCTCAATGGATTCTCCTCCATTTCCTATCCCCCGAACGCAGGCGTTCCTCAAGACTCCATCCTAGGCCCCACTCTATTCCTTATCTACATAAATGACCTTCCTGACGCAATAACTTCCCAAGTTGGCATCTACGCGGATGACACCACACTTTATTCCTGCCTCAAAAACAAATATAGTCTCACTGACAAAACTCGCCTGGCCGTGCGTCACGTAAAGGACCTCCATGAATTGGCTGGTCAACTTCAACGCTTCCAAGACAAAACTGCTCTCTACTAATCACCACAGAAATCCTTCCCTTCCCTCCATTAGAATGTCTGACGCTCAACTTCTCGAGAGCAACTCTGCGGCTTATCGGTCTCACGTTGACTGCTGACCTGAGATGGAATAAATACATTGAATCAATTGCCTCGTCCACTGCAAGGAAAGTTGGCTCCCTGAGCCGCACCAGGAAGTTTTTCTCCGCAGATCTACAAATCAACAATTCGCCCTTGCATGGAGTATTGCTGCCATATATGGTCTGGTGCCCCTTCTGTTTGCCTCGGGGTTCTTGATAGGCTCCAGAGGCGGATATGCAATGTAGTTGGCCCTGCCCTGGCGTCTCGTCTACAGTCACTTTCTCACAGACGCGCCGTCGCCTCCCTCTGTCTGTTCTACAAATACTTTCATGGAAATTGCTCCGAGGAGCTGCATTCGCTGGTTCCCAGACGTCATGAGTTCCAGCGCCCTACGAGGCTGGCATCCCGCTCTCACCCCTTCACTGTCGAAACTCCTAAATGTAGCCGTCTCTTCTACTCTAATAGCGTCATGTCTCGCACCTCTCGCCTGTGGAATTCTCTTCCCTATTCTTGTTTCCCTGTGAGCTATAATCTCCAGCTATTCAAGTGTAATGTCAATCGACATCTCCAGTTGCCTTGATCTATCCACTACGCTCACTTCTATCTGATCTTGCTCTAAATTTTCTGTAACCACTTGCGTCCCAGTGGCTTCCCGCCTTGCTTGGGGTGAAATGCTTAAAAAAAATGATTTTCATAGAGACATGATGTATTATGGTAGCTGTAGTAAGAAAGGTAAGTAAGAATGCGTTGTTTTGGTTGTAAGAATATTGTGGTATGTTTGGGTCAGTGTTTGTGGCTAGCTAAGTTTAACTTTAAGACAGAAGAACACCGTACTTTTTCCCATTCCCCATTTTTGGCCTTGTGCCACATTTTCTGTACTGAAGTGGAAATAAATATCGCTCTCTGCTATGTCACCAGAACATAGAAAAAACATGGAAAATGTTTTAAAAGTGATGGAAAATGCCACTCGAATCCGAAGGAAGGCTGATTGGAAGAGCAAAATTTGCTTTAAAAAGGTTAATCAAAGTAATAAGAAAAAGGAAAATTAAGTTTAAAACAATGAAATACTAATCAGCTCACAAGTAATATCAATCCTCCTGTATGCCAGTGAATGCTGGACAATTTCCTCACCGATGAAAAACTTATTGATGTGTTATTCTCTGCCACGAATTATCAACCTCTGTAGGGTATTTAAAGCTGAAATATATTTTAATTAAAATAATTATTCTTTTTAGCATGTACTTTTCTTTTCAGAATAACAATGATTTTTCTCGATAGATGTTCTGCTATGTAACCCTTAGATGGGAGAAGTAGTTGAATTCAGACATTTCCCAGGAGTACACACCCGTACGTAAATATAACGAGCACAACTGCTATTTGAACTCGACTCTTCAATCTCTCAAGGGGAAGAAAACCCGAGACAACACACTCCTGGTTCAACAGAGAATGTCATGTTTGGAGCATGTAAGTAAAGAGCTGTGTTCAAAGAAATATTGAAAAAAATTATTTATACTTACACTCAGAAAGAGAGTTTTGAATTTTACCGGGCATAACGAAGAAAGAGGGCTTCGAGAATTTGATACTAAGAGGACATACTCAAAGCAAGAGAGGCAAATAGAAACCGGGAATAACCTAAGTTACGAGATTTGTAAATGGAAATTACAAAATGAGGTGGGAAAGAGAGTGAAGACAAAAATTACTAAGAGTTGAAAGGATAAGAATTCTTGGGGAGATCGCCCAGTATCTCTCGAAGACACGGCATATAATAATAATAGTAATAATAATAATAATAATAATGCCTAATTCCCAGTTCTCTTCCGGTGTCTATGAGTAAAATATGAACTTTAGGCGAATTACTTATACACGTTTCCTTTGGATGGAGATGATCTTGCGGATGCTATGCGAAGTTCAGTACAAAGTAAACCTCCGTAGCTCTGTGATTCGACTGAAAATTACGCTCTGGTAAGATTATACCACATAATATAATGATACTACTAATACTACTGCTACAACTATTGCTACTAATAATAATATTATGATCGACATGTGATCTAAAAAGTGCTTGGAATAAACTGAATAAAAATAAACTCATGAATCTTCAACCCAAATAAGAAACTTTCACTTCCGAGACAAATGTTCTGATTCTAAGCTGAACTATGCCAACAAAGGACGGTGTGTATATATATATATATATATATATATATATATATATATATATATATATATCAATAGTAAGGTACTGAAGACAAGCATATAATAGGTTTCTTACTGTGTAAAATATAATGCAAAACAAAGTATAAAAAATCTATATTTAAAATAACATCAAAAACTAAGTAAAGCCTTTATATTCACTTTTAGTTCTATTAAGCAAATTAATTTCTATTTTCATTACTTTTATATTTTTTCTGTATTTTTCACTGTCTACATGTAGACTCTTGAAATGTCAAGGTGAACGCAAGCACAAAGGAAGGAACCAAAGCTATAATTATGCATTCACCAAACCAAGGCCATACGTTATTGTGTGAACTGTATGAACCATTGTATTGCTGTATATTAAAAGGAAAAAAAAATAGGTAAAAAAAGTAGATAATATGCGCTACCCAAGTAGAAACGTTGTTGCTTTAATATTTTTTTTTTTTTTTTTTTTTTTTTTTTGTGTTCGCCGTTTATTATTATTCGTTTTTATTATTGTTCTTAGATATTCTTATATGAGGCAAAAGGATTGTTCTAGAAAATGACTTAAGTTGTCAAATTATTTTCAATCTATCTACAGTTTTCATAAAAAAACAATGCTGTTTATGAAAAGAACAAAGTGGCGAATTTGCAGCAATACGAGCCGCTCTAAGCAGAGAGACGTAAAAACTAAAACTTACTAACGGCTTTAGACATTTGGGTGGCCTGATTGGTGATAGACAATGCAAATATATATATATATATATATATATATATATATATATATATATATATATATATATTTTTCAGAAATGCAATTTTCAAATGTGAACTATTGTCTCCATATTTTTGTTATTATCACAAAATGTCGGCTGTTGTGCTCTCCAACCTTCATACAGTACTCGTTATTTAGGGTAAACTTTAATAGTATGTCGAATTGAACCCTGCGTTTAATCTAAAAAAGAGGATTGTTCTCGTCCTGCTCATATTGCCTATGGATATAACGTCAAGTATATTTTACACATCTCAACTAATGCTATACTGAGTCCGAATCGCCATTTGCATTGAGCACCTAATTATTAAATCACCAAATTCACGTTCCAACGCGTAATTCCACTAGACTATCGTCGCATGATACAATCCTGAGAGTAGAACTTGGGACCTTAAATCTAATCTGCTTGCGTTTGATATTGTTTGTCTTATTTATTACTACTGACTTATAAATTACTGTCTCCACAGGGTTGTTGTCCAGCGGGACAATCCCGAGTGGGAAAGTTGGAAACGTAAAACTAACCTGCCAACTGATGGCATTACCGCATTGCTTAGCGTGACAAGGCATTTATCTCTGGTTTCCCGATTGCATGAATTTAAGCGCGCTACTAGATTGGCAACTAGGTCCCACCGTTTTACTGTTGCTAAACCCACCCGCCATTTATACTCTACCAGTTTATTTTCTCGCACTTCCTGCCTGTGGAACTACCTTCCGTTTTCTTGGTTTCCTTCTAACTGCAATCTTTGAAAATGTAAATGCAATTTCAATTGCCATCATCTCTCTTCCTGAATCCCGTTCATATTTTGTGCTTCAATCTTCCCTTTCCTCTGTCTTCTCTTTTACTTTCTCTCTCTTCAACCCCCTGCTTACTAACCCTCGTTTAGGGTCAGATGATTAAAACATATGCGGTTGTTTCGCAAATATTAACCGGTTTAGAATGAATTGTATTGTAAGATTGTTTATATTTTATGATAAACTCCATATTTTTGGATCTCGATAAAATTTGAATATATTTTGGCGAATTCACATAATGCTTGAAAAATTGGCAGTCAAATGTCTTGTATTGCAAGTGAACTTCTGCAGTTTCTTCGTTACAACCTGTGGCCAAGCTTTTTCATGAAGCATAATTGTACCTCATCTATTAACTAGTATCGATCGCATTTTGCTTAAATGGATGTGCATTCTAAACAGTTGACAGCAGTAAACTTCGGTAGAGATAGCATCTATATATATATATATATATATATATATATATATATATATATATATATATATATATATATATATATATATATATATATATATATATATATATATATTAAAGACATTTTTATGTTTAACATTCTATTTATAGATACAAATGCTCTGTTTATAATAAACAGAATTAAATAACATTTACCGGCCTGAATGTCCGAGAAATTTTCATAGAACTAAATATTATTCTTTGACAGGATTCGAACCTGCATCCTATACGGAACCGTATTTAGCTTGACGTGCCTAACCTCTCGTCCACAGAGGATCGTTCGGTTGTCAAGGTCGAATTTACTGCTTATAAACTTCAATCTTCCATGAACATCGTACATTCATAACTGCTCATGGCGTATCAATTGTAAACAAATGACGTCACACAGTAAGAAATGGACAAAGTCCGACAATTTATCAAATACATTTTTAGGTTTAACATTCTTTTTATAGACACAAGTATTTAAGTAAATGCTCTGTTTATAATAGACATAAATAATATATATATATATATATATATATATATATATATATATATATATATATATATGTATATATATATATTATAATAAAGAGAAGGAAGTAAGATATATAATCCACTGTTCTTATTAATAGTTTTATTTTTCCAAAACAGTGCTCAATGCAGATCTACAGAGCATAAATATAAAAATTTACTCATTTAAAAATATGATTCCATCGCTACACAGAAAGTACCATGTTTCAAAAACAAAAGCTAAATACTTCAAATTCAGTTATATAATTAAATTAAAGTCCCTAGTACTGTTTCATTTTTAAGCGAATTTTGGAATAACTTATTTTGAAATTTACTGATATTTATAAGAACATACATTTATAATATTAGTTTCTATGGATACGGGGAAATCCAATCATTTTAACAATGGGTGGTAGGTTATGCTTTTTCACTGACAACACTTGTATAAAAAAATTATGAGTTACTTTCGAAAGTGGTTAACACAAGGTAGGATAGGGTGCCTTTTCAAACGAATGATGACATCCGTTTAACCCATGTCGTCTGGTCTTTTCAGACGACCCAAAAGATTTTCGGCACTTATGTTTCGCTCTTAAATTTGTACTTGTAGGGTTGTTTTTATATGAATTCATCGTTTTGAACTAAATATTATTCTTAATTAAAAATAATAATAGACTATACATCTTTTAAAACAAATAAATGTAATAGAATTACTTAAATTATTTAAAAATTATTATTTAATTATCAAATATAAATATGTATATTTCATGTATAAATTTTATATTTTTTTTAATTTTTAAAAATTTAAACATTACTTAAGAAAAATTTGTTGATAATGCCGGTAAAGAATAGATATTTCATTTCTTTAATTAAGTAAATTTGTATTGTTTATAAACCTAGTAATATATAGTTTTCTCATGTATGCACAAAGGTCATGGCTCATTTAATGACCTACGTATTCTAGATTTTCTTATTAATTTCCATTTCACATTAGATGTTTTATTGTTTTCTTTTAAATGCCAGAAATATTTCAATAGGCACATCTGATTTCAGTATTTGATTATTCTAAAAGAACTTTGATATTGGTTAAACCGTTTTTCATGAGTTGTGCATCCAATGTAGATCTTTACGCTTTATTGCATTGGTATACTAATGATTCAGTGCGATGATTCATTGTGTAGCGTCTGAATCCTATTTTTAAATAAGTAAATATATATATATATATATATATATATATATAGATAGATAGATAGATAGATAGAAAGAGAGAGAGAGAGATGAATCAAATAACCAGATATTAGGAAATGTTTATGCACGCGCTAGTGTGCGTACGCATGGAGGTAAAAAAATATTTACTAAATTCATTTTAAGGTGTAAACGTAACAGTGCTCTATGTGGTTTGACAGCGCTAAGAAATATATATTAATAAATATACATATACCTACGTAGGTATATATATATATATATATATATATATATATATATATATATATATATATATATACAAGTATATGATTGGTGTATATGGAATGAATTCCAATAACCAACAATTACTATTCTTAAAAGAGTGCTCAATACAAAGTAAAGCAGATATAATTATTTATTTTTAAAGAAAAAAAAATTTATAACATAAATATGTTATAAAATCACTACAAAAATAGCCATTTTGTTTCAACACCTACGGTGTCTTATCAAGTGATGACGTTGAATGTAAAATAAATGGTTTTAAAAGTTTCAAATTAATTAATATTCTACGTAAGGGGAAAACGTTGTTACAGAGGCTAGGTAGACCAATCAGAACACAATTACAGGAAAATTCAAAAAGCTCGATAACGAAGTCATGTTATAATATCTATTCAGATGTTTAGTATTAAAAAATAATTTATTCCAACGAATAATTACTAAATTATATGATAAAATTTAATATTAAAATTTAAAACTGCTAATTACAAAACCAAAATTTAACATTTATTCGCTATCAAGTTTACAACTATAAAATTACTGAGGAGAAAAGAAGAAATATATATGTTATTCAATTTATTTTTTCATTGAAGTTACTTTAGCTATATTTAATATCCGGTCTTTTTACAATGTATACATTTTAATCCTCATGATGTGTAAATGGGGTCCCAAACTCACGCGTAAAACAAACGCAGTCAGATTCTAATACATAAGCACCAAGACATATACACACACAAAAAAGGGGACAAGACAGAGAACATCTCCACCGTCTGTCATGAAAAAAAAAGAAAAGGGGGGGGGGAAATGGGAGAAGGGAAACCAACACACACGTACATACATACATAATTAAAAGTGGATGCACTTTCCATACACATAGATACATATAAATACATGCACATACATCCACAGACATTGACCCAGACAGTTGCATACCCCAACCGATAAATATTTAAGACAGAAAATGTCATTGCATGAATGTTAACAACCTATTGAAATCTAATTTAAGCGAGTAAATATACAAAGATAAAAATGATCAAAATTAATATTATTTAATATATTAAAATATAGTGTATGTAAAAAAAAAAAAAACGGACATTAAATTCAACACCCTTCGGTAGCTACGATGTCCACCTCATATACATATAAGTATATACACACACACACACACATACACACACATATATACGCATACAAACATATATATATATATATATACACATATATACATATACACACATATATACATATATATACATATACACATACATATACACATACATATACATATATACATACACATACACACATACTCACACATATACATAAATATACATACATACATACACACCGAAACATCTACACATACATACATAAACATATACATACATATACATTTCCATGGTATCAAGTACACATACACATACATACACATATACCTATATGTACCCACAAATATACACACAAATATGTGTACACATATTTACAAATAAATATATATATACACAGCAATACACAAAAATAAACATATATACACACATATATCCTAACTCATGTGGCCGTAATGACATACCCAAGTTACCCTACCTACACGTACACATAAACAATTTCATATATAGTAGGTGTCAACATACATATATACAACTGCAAACCTACATAAGTAAACACACACACACATATATACACATATATACATACATACAAACATATACACACACACATATATATACATATATATATATATACACATACATACACATACATACATGCATACACACATACAGAAATATACATACACATGAATATCTACATAAAAATACTTATCTATAGTAATAAATACACATATATACGTACATACACATAAATGCAACGACATTTGACCAAAAACATATATAAATATACAGACATACATACACATACATATGCATAGACATACTTCGATATACATGCAAACACAAAAATGCACGTATCCTAACATACATGTATATAATAAAAAAAAAAAAAAAAAAAAAAACATACATATCAACATAAATATACGTAAATAAAATTAGGTACACAATATAACAATACACATACAAACATATACACATATATATATATATACATACATACACATACACCTACATACATTCACATATATACATATATACATATACGTACATATATACATATATATATACATATACATACATACACATACATATATATACCCACACATACATGCACACATACACATACATGCACACATACATACATACATATATATATATATATATATATATATATATATATATATATATATATACACACATCCACATACATACACATACACCTACACACACATATATATATATATACACATACACACATACATATATATACACAACTACATAAACATGCAGACACTTACATATATACACACATAAAGAAATATATATACATGCATATAAGGATACATACTCATATATATATACACACACATACCCACATCCACAAATACATATACATACTCATACACACCAATATTTTTAACCTCTTTTCTTCTTATCCTCCTTTTCACCTTCTTACTTTATATATATATATATATATATATATATATATATATATATATATATATATATATATATACACATACACACATATATATATATACATACATACACGCACATACACACATATATCTATAAACACACAAACAAATACACACACATACATATATACATATATATATATATATATATATATATATACAAAACTTAGCAACATATTAATACATTAAAATACAAACATACACATTTCGCAGTACAAACACACATAACTACACATAAATATATACATATATATACATACACATACAGAAAAATGAGTAACATTATGTAGTTATACCATACACATTCATATCGTCAGATTGACCATCAGGTAATAAAAGTTATAATCTATTCAACTTACAGCTACGTATCATTATCATTTAAAGTATACGACCCCTATAATAAGTTAAATTTATAACGGTGTTTACAATTAACCGTTAGTTCATATCTCTGATTTAAGAGATCAGCCTTGTTTTTAAATCTAATAATTTCAAACTTTTCGTTAAGACACAGGTAACACGGGGAATATAGGGATTTACATGTCCGGGATTTCTTAATCAATGTCCAATTAACCGTAGGTGTTTTGTTCTTTTCTAATACACTTAAATTAAGCTATAGTTGTGCAGATAACCTAGAGAAAATCATTAAAAAACATAACAACATAGTCTTTAACAACTATAGGGATTCAAAAAGCTCGATTACTCAAAAGGTTACTGACAGTAATACTAAATATAATGACACAAATAATAATTCATGTAATTGTAGGTATCCTAGTAATTGTCCACTACAAAATAACTGTGGAATACGTTCTGTAGTCTATCTTAGTACTATCTCAACTATTGAGAATCCAAATATAAAGAAGTTTTACATTGGTAGCACAATGAATACATTCAAAGAACGCTGGCGGGGGCATATGCAATCTTTCAATAACTGTGACTATAGGTACATGACTTCATTGTCCAAGTACTTTTGGAACCTAAAAGAAAAGAACAAAACACCTACGGTTAATTGGACATTGATTAAGAAATCCCGGACATGTAAATCCCTATATTCCCCGTGTTACCTGTGTCTTAACGAAAAGTTTGAAATTATTAGATTTAAAAACAAGGCTGATCTCTTAAATCAGAGATATGAACTAACGGTTAATTGTAAACACCGTTATAAATTTAACTTATTATAGGGGTCGTATACTTTAAATGATAATGATACGTAGCTGTAAGTTGAATAGATTATAACTTTTATTACCTGATGGTCAATCTGACGATATGAATGTGTATGGTATAACTACATAATGTTACTCATTTTTCTGTATGTGTATGTATATATATGTATATATTTATGTGTAGTTATGTGTGTTTGTACTGCGAAATGTGTATGTTTGTATTTTAATGTATTAATATGTTGCTAAGTTTTGTATATATATATATATATATGTATATATGTATGTGTGTGTATTTGTTTGTGTGTTTATAGATATATGTGTGTATGTGCGTGTATGTATGTATATATATATATGTGTGTATGTGTATATATATATATATATATATATATATATATATAAAGTAAGAAGGTGAAAAGGAGGATAAGAAGAAAAGAGGTTAAAAATATTGGTGTGTATGAGTATGTATATGTATTTGTGGATGTGGGTATGTGTGTGTATATATATGTGAGTATGTATCCTTATATGCATATATATATATTTCTTTATGTGTGTATATATGTAAGTGTCTGCATGTTTATGTAGTTGTGTATATATATGTATGTGTGTATGTGTATATATATATATATGTGTGTGTAGGTGTATGTGTATGTATGTGGATGTGTGTATATATATATATATATATATATATATATATATATATGTATGTATGTATGTGTGCATGTATGTGTATGTGTGCATGTATGTGTGGGTATATATATGTATGTGTATGTATGTATATGTATATATATATATGTATATATGTACGTATATGTATATATGTATATATGTGAATGTATGTAGGTGTATGTGTATGTATGTATATATATATATATGTGTATATGTTTGTATGTGTATTGTTATATTGTGTACCTAATTTTATTTACGTATATTTATGTTGATATGGATGTTTTTTTTTTTTTTTTTTTTTTTTTATTATATACATGTATGTTAGGATACGTGCATTTTTGTGTTTGCATGTATATCGAAGTATGTCTATGCATATGTATGTGTATGTATGTCTGTATATTTATATATGTTTTTGGTCAAATGTCGTTGCATTTATGTGTATGTACGTATATATGTGTATTTATTACTATAGATAAGTATTTTTATGTAGATATTCATGTGTATGTATATTTCTGTATGTGTGTATGCATGTATGTATGTGTATGTATGTGTAT
>OZ010605.1:10472458-10509958 GCA_963932145.1 Acanthosepion lycidas
ACAAAATAATATAAAAATAATTAAAATAAATTAGCCTAAACAAATAATAAACAAATTAACAAGTAAGCCTCGTTAGAATAGACGAAATAGAATAAATAAAAATAAAAATAAAATACATAAAAAGCAAGTAAAAATAATCAACCGAATTAAAAAAAAAAAAAGTAAATAATTAAGAAGCTAATCACACCAAAATAACAGTTGGAATAGACTACAACAACCAATTGGACGTAAAATACTTATAACTACTATATGACTATAAAAAACATTAATACTTTCCTCAAGAATCGAAAATCAAATAGAGTAAATAAAAATATACAAATAAAAAAAAATAAGTAAATAAATAAAAATCAAATAAATATTAATCCAAATAAATAAATAAATGAACAAATTAACAAAATCGACCCCGAGAAAATAACGGTTAGATCTAATAAATATACGTATAGATGAGCAAAAACAAGTAAAAATGATAAATCCAAATAAATAAATTAAAACTGTCCGCCACCGCCAAAATAACAGAATAGCCTAAGGTAAGCTATCTAAACAATGACCGAATAAAAAGCCTTAATTATCTTCCCAGGCCAAGACTAACCTTTAAATAATTGAAATAAGCAAATTGCACGCCATTTATTTATTATGTTAATAAAACATCGAAAACCAAAAAAGAATAAATAATACAAAATTAAAATGAAAAAGAAACAAATTAACTCAAATAAATAAATAAACAAACCACTCCCGCAAAAATAACCGCCAGAATAGATTACCCACAAGGCACAACTGACCCATATATATATATATATATATATATATATATATATATATATATATATATATATATAGTCGAGGAAAACACCAACATTCGCGTCCTGACGATTGCGACTAGAATGAAAGAGCCTGTCGCCTCTGAGAATTGGCTTCATTGTTCACTTTTATATTTCTTCATATATATATATATATATATATATATATATATATATATATATATATATATATACATACATATATATATATATATATATATATATATATATATATATATATATATATATATATATATAAACTGTGTGGCCCAATGTTAACTATCTGTGCACATGAGTATAATAAGTTTTTCAAGATAAGATAATCCGGTCTCCAGCAGGGTGCGAACCTGCCTCTGATCGTTGGAAAACCACTGCCTGATCAACCAGGTTTTAAAACCCTCGGTCTCAGGGAGCTTCATAATCAAACACTGTTCAAATGCCGGAGTAGAAATGTCTCTGTAATGAGAAAACCAATGAATATTATTCACACTGCTTGAAAATACAACGTGTAAATTAAATCCTGTCTATCCAAAAACCAACGTTTGGAGTAAATAGAAATATATACAGGAAAAATGTCCGTCTACTCTTGTTTTCCCAGCATACATGTCTGTCAGGGAGGCTTGTCAGTCCCTTTTGTAGACGCCAGCTGAGTCATATTTTTTCTTCACAGAGCGAATCTGTGGCTTATAATGCAGCTATCCTGAGCTGATCTTTATTGCAGTTTTGGGGTGAGAGGGCGTTTTCTGTGATGATCAACAGTACGCACAAGCCGTCGGTCTCCGTGACTTGCGAGCAAGACATTTGACGTCTTTCGACCGGTTCCGTCTATCCCGATGCTTTAATTTAATTCTTGGGACCGTTACCACGAAGAAGTTATCTTCCTGGTAAATCATCCTTCTCGGCAGGAGGATAAACTACATCCGGCAGCAAGGCCTCTGATCAAGGCCTCTTAATTGCTATTTTTCCCAGGTCCACCCTGACTCGGGGTGGTAGTACTTGTTATTGTCGCAGCTATGGGCAAATAGTTAACCACCAAACTGGAGTCAAAGCACTATAAAAGTACAAATATACATTTTTATAGTAAAAATTCCAGCAATATATTAGGTTGTTGCAAAAATAATAACATATTAATGTCGTTTTTGACGTATTTCTTAACGTCAAAAAACGACATTATTATATTATTATAGATAGATAGATAGATAAGAATAGGCCAATATAGATTGATAGATAGATAAGAATAGGCCAAGATAGATAGATAGATAGATAAGAATAGGCCAAGATAGATAGATAGATATGGATATGAATAGACTAAGATCGATAGATATGAATAGAGGAAGATAGGTACACACATACACTCGTATATAAATGAATGCATACATGAATTTAGATAGATATATAGATAGATAGACAGATAGAGTGAGTGTGTCTCCTTTTATGCATGGTTCTTTTTGTATAATTTAATTCCTGTTATGTCCGTCAGATAGAAATATATTTACATTTTTGTTTTGTTTCCGCTAATTCTGTTTAAAACCATTCTAAAAAAAAAAAAAACAAAAAAAAAACGGAAAGTTCGAACTTAATCACGTTCGTTTGTTTCGATTCAACGCCAGTGCACTGGTGGATTTTGTTGATAAGCGCAAGAAAACGTCGCCATTGTCCATTGCCATTGAAAGTTTATCTAAATTCCCCGATGCAGACCGAACAAGAAATGACGTTGAACTCTGCGTGGGCTATTCGACATGTTTCCTTTTACCCTGATTTTGAATACACGTCCAAGAAAGACCCCTATTCCGCAAAGCAGTGAACTTTCCGATTTGATCAGAAGATGTTTCCGCTACTCGACAAGCTTTGAGTAATTAGCAAGCATCGAGCCAGGCCTTTGTAAGATATCGTGTGGCTATTAATTCAGGATCATTATTTTGCGTTATGGAAAATAAAAATGTGTGGATACAGCAGGAAAACAATCAGTTCATCCTTGTTTTCTATTTAGAGACACCGGTGAAAATAAGGCACACCCATTTTTATAAAGAGACATTCTCTCGATATTATCTTGTTCATATGTGTGTATATTCTATTTAGAAAATAATGATTATATTCGTTATTTTATCAGAACAGAAAAAAAAAAAAATATTAATGTTATATTGATATATTTTTTCTGCACATTTGTAAATCTTAATTATCATACTAATATAGATTATTTGAATTGGTAGCCTCAGCAATATTGCTATAGTTACAATTTTTCAGTTACTGTACTCTTTGGTATATTCTCCTTGTCAGGTGGCTTTTCTTCTTTGATTCGTCTACCTTTGGAATGCAGGTCACAATGCCTCTCTCTAACTTCATGTTCTATTTCCCTTGTCAAGCGGCTTTTTCTTCTTTGTCTTCTTCTTCTACTTTTCCTCTTCTTCTTCCTCCTCCTCCTCCTTCTCTTCTTGTTCTTCTTCCTCTTCTTCTTCTTCTTCTTCTTTGTTTCGTGTAGCTTCGGAATGCAGGTTACAATGCCTCTCGCTAACTACCAGTTCTATTTCCCTTGTCAGGCGGCTTTTTTTATTCTTCTTCTTCCTCTTCTTCTTCTTCCTCCTCCTCCTCTTCTTTTTCTTCTTCTTCTTCCTCTTCTTCTTCTTCTTCTGTTTCGTGTACCATCGGAATGCAGGTTACAATGCCTCTCGCTAACTACCAGTTCTATTTCCCTTGTCAGGCGGCTTTTTTTCTTCTTCTTCTTCCTCTTCTTCTTCTTCCTCCTCCTCTTCTTTTTCTTCTTCTTCCTCCTCCTCCTCTTCTTTTTCTTCTTCTTCCTCTTCTTCTTCTGTTTCGTGTACCATCGGAATGCAGGTTACAATGCCTCTCTCTAACTTCCTGTTCTATTTCCCTTGTCAAGCGGCTTTTTCTTCTTCTTTTTCTTCTTCTTTTTCTTCTTCTTCTTTTTCTTCTTCTTCTTCTTCTTTGTTTCGTTTATCTTCGGAATACGGGTTAAAATGCCTCTCTCTAATTTCCTGTTCTTTGTCCCACTTATTAAGTTTTTTTGTCTTTTTGCTGTACCTTCTGCCAACCATTTATAGGATCTCGTTGTTGAGATTACTCACATCTTTACTTTATCTCTCCCGACTTCTCTATATCCGGTAACCTCTCTTTATTCATTATCTGCCCTAGAAATTTCAATTGTCTCATTCTGATTCTATTTAGAAGTGTCTAAGTAATTCAGTCGACCATGCTTATTTTTATTAAAAATCCAGGCGTCCAAATTTCAAACAATAAAAAATAAATAAATAAATAAAACAAGAAAATAACTGATAAATCAAGCATTTCTATTGATAAACATATGTACAGGAATTAAAATGAATCGAAATAGAGTAAAAAGAGTCTACTTGAGCTAAAATCTGAAAGGGAATTTTGTACACAGAAAGAAAAAAGAACTCAGTTTAAAAATACTCTTATATGTTTGGTACACAGAAAAAACTCAGATTGAGAAAAGACTTTTATCGTTCGCGAAGATTCACTGACCGTTTTTATTGTTGTTGCTGTTTTTGTTGATGGGGATTTTTCGTTTAAAGTCTTCGTTTGACCGTCTAGGCTATTGTCGCAGATTCATTTGAAGAATGTTTCTTTAAGCACGCGCTAGGTTGGTAGAAAAAGCAGTGTAGACATCTCATCTCATTGGCTAGGAAACAGTCCCACCTCACCTCTGAAAGTCGAAATCTGTGGGTTTTTATAAGATTGTTTGTTGCGAAAGTAAGCTCGAGAAAAATAATGTTTCAGTTTATTCGAATTGATCAAATATTTTATATGGTGATGGTAATTTCTAACCACTAGACACGTTGTAATCTTTTTTGAAATGATTGTAATAATTTCTGTTATTGGGTAGAGAATAATGTTTGATTATGGTATACATGTATGTATATAGTTGTGTCTATTTCCTATAAGTGTCTTTTTTGTTTCCATTTCTCTTAAAACATCTTTACTTACATATTAAGTCAATGGTAGTCTCAGCATATTTCTGGAAACCTGATATATGTTGACTCAAGCCTCTTCTTTATCTGCGATGACATTGTTCAGCATTCACTGTCATAGATCTATATTATATAACTGACCAGCTCACTCTTCTTTGTTTCCTTTCTGGTAATATCGAATTTAACACTTTATCAATCTCCGGAGAAAAGTTACTCAATTCATGTCTCAAACATGAGTGTACATGATATTTGCTAAATCTCAATTTATAACGTGGATATTGTTGATAATAAATTTGTTGTTTGTTTAAACACGACACACAAACTTAAATTACTGTATTTGCTTGAATTTTAAATTGGCAAATTGTAGTTTATTTCTAGGTGGGTTCATCTTACTAATATCCTTACCTTCTTTTTCTTATTTTTTCTATATGTAGTGTCCATACAGGGCTTTAGCAATCATGTCTCTTCACAATCTTCTGTCCTATCTTAATATTTTTTTTCAATTGATCATCATTCCCAAACCACACTCCGCATTCCATTCACTCAGATCGCCAGTTAGTTTATGCTTTAGTATCCACTTTATCGCTTGACGCCAATCAGTCACTTGAGTACCAAATTTTCCAACTCCTCATTTCTCATGTCCTATAAATTTCAGCAGTCTCTTTCTGATGTTAAGTTTGTATCATGTTTATTTACATTGACTCTAGAACATCGTTGTTGCTCGCATTTTCAGTCTATGGCATTGCCAGCATCCTGTAGAACCAGAATTCTATTGCTTTAAGTCTATTCTTCACTTGTGAGGAGAATGTCCATCATTCTCTATCATATAGGAAGACTAATATTACATTCCAGTACTCATTTCTTCGTTTCTAACGACATTTTTTCTCTTTTTTAATACTTTGCTTAGCTTTTGGAAGGTATATTTCACTTCGACAATACACATTCTGGTTTAAATGTTGCACTTTTAACTTTCTGTTAAAACACTTCCCCGATAATTAAATTCTTGTACTCGTTTGATTTCGGTAAGTTCAATTTGTAATTTGCAATTTGATCAGTTCAATTTTGGGGTCGTCTTATTTGCTAATAAGCATGCATCCTGTCTTCTTGCAATTTATGTTTAATCCTTTCTTCACGCTTACATTCAATGCCTTCTGTCAGACTTATTCTTGTTCAGTTTCTGTATACGCTATCAACACGGCGTCATCTGCATATCTAATAGTGATACGATTGTGTCGATCTATAATGAAACCTAACAGAAATATCTTATAACTGATAGTTAATCTTTTTCATTTCCTCTTTATTTTCTACTTTGTCTTGAAGATCCTTTATTTTATTTGAGTTTGTTACCAACACGGTGTCTTCTGCGCATGTTGTTAATATATCCACTAATATAAAATACTGTTTGTAATTCCAGATCTTTCAGTGGAGTCTTCTGAGGTTATTTACCCTTGTTCGATGGCGTCCCTTTGGATGATTGGCGTCTCGATTAAGGGACGAGCCTCACAAAACGGAGTGCCTGTTGCAGCGTGTCTCACTGGCGATAGTTCAAGGTAATGCTTTTTCAATCATTGTGGATGGGAGGGGATAACAAATAAAAAACATTTTTTATAGTTAATTTGTTCAAACTTTTTTTCAATAAATTCCTTCGTCGAACATTTAAAACAGACTTAAAACAAATAAGTGATGAATATATGAAAGAAAATGATGACGTAGAATTCTATAATGTTTATAACTTCGAAGGGAATCATGAAAGTAGACATTGCTATTCGAACAAAATTCTAGGACTCTCCTTCCTTGATAAAGTCTTGCACGGAACTACAAATTCTTCATGATGCGTTTGAATAAATCCGCTGGGACGACGTACATTAATAGAGATTATTTTTCTTGAATTTTCTTTTAATAATTTGCAATTTTATCTTTGTTTATTTTTTTTATTTTGAAAGTTTGATTCATAAAAACATCTTTTTGTATTTCATTATTGTGTCTTAACTGAATTCCGTTCCTTATTATGATTCTAAGGCATGGGCTTCCTAATTTGATCTTTGCATTCAATCTAGATTAACGTAGCACGTTCTCCATTGAATTTATTTCTATATATCACCATTTATAAAACTGTAATAGCTTAATAAATCTGTAGCATAGAAAACCTGATGGCTTTGACGCTAGGAGGTTTTCACTCTTCAATATCTACATTAAAATTTCAAGAGACAACATCAATAAATTAACGAAACATAATCAAACAAAATGTGTCGAGTAGACATCAGATCCTCTTGAGTCAAATGAAATGCTGTCACTCGATGTAGTATAGATTTTTCAAGTGATCGGAAGATCTCGCTAGAGATTTGACCTATGCTCTAACTACTGATCCCTATATTTCCCTGATATCTGTAATTGCAGAATCTTGTTGGAGTAGAGACTTCTCCGGCAAATGTAATAAATATTCATGTCCAGTGATCGTGGTTGATATGAAGGGGCTGGATGTAATGGTCCATGACATATTTCGAATAGGTTATATATATATATATATATATATATATATATATATATATATATATATATATATATATAAATATAAAAGTGAACATAGAAGTCAACACTTAGAGGCGATAGTCTGTTTCATGCTATATGCAATCGTCAGGTCTGACGATTGCATATAGCATGAAACAGACTGTCGCCTCTAAGTGTTGACTTCTATGTTCACTTTTATATTTACACACGCTCTATCTCTGATCTCTGATATTGAGCACTTTATTCCATAAATATAGCACACCTTAAGACTATATTTCTTTATTTATATATATATATATATATATATATATATATATATATATATATATATATATACTTACAGAGTGACTATGAATGGGGAAAGCCGCCAGGAAACAGTGCAACATATTCCTATGCTATCAATGATATATTCATTTAGTCCAGCAGATTCCACGTATGCGCCAAGGCAGCCATAAGTTTCATATAATGAACAAGAGCTTGCACGGTATCTGTGTAACATTTGGGATCCTTGACCTCATGGAATATGTTTTAATAATTTCAATCCAAGCAAGGTGATCATGCCACTGAGACATCAATGATTATTGACAGTGAAATACAATCAGAAGAATTTAGTGAAGAGAACAATAAAATAAAAGAATATATTTCAGAAATGAAGAAGATGGCTATTGACGTTGCATTCAAATAGTTGATGAATTTAGGCAGCAATGTAGCAAGACAACGGGAGAGAATTCCAGAGGTGAGAAGTACTATGAAATAGACTATTCGAATAAAACTCACTGTTGCAACTAGTTATTTCACTACTAAAATGATGAGAAGCACTATCTGTTCTAGCACTACGCTAAAAATTCACGTGGTCGGAAGAGCAATAATGCAAGCTTGGTAGAACAACTCACAGGAAAATATTTATCGAAGATAAATAGGAAAACACCTTACGGCGATCGGAAAGAGACTGGTTGAGATGCTAGGTGAGGACTGATAAAATTACAGACGCTTCTTTAGATTTCATCGAGAATCTTGAGAAGGTAACCCAGTGTTTTCAAAATTGCGCAACTGAGGAACAAACGGTAGGCGATTTTGATGAAATGTTGTGTATTAGAAAGGTATTTCAACATATGCTACTCGAAAATATATTTAAAGGAGATATGCGAAAGTCTGTATACTTCCTCCCCTATAAAAACAGGAGACTAATTGGAAATAAGTACGTCACATTCTTCGATAAGATATAAATATATCCACAAAAAACGAATCTGACAGAGGACGGTAAGTGCGACGCTGAGATCAGAAGACGTATTGGGATGGCTTCAGAGGAAATAACATTTTTTTTCGGATATAAATCTAAGAATAGCGAAAACATATTCACTGAATTTCCAGTAGCGTATATATTTTTAATTTTATAATTATGAATAAAAATCGTTTATTTTTTCGTAAACACTTGCAATGCAAACCATAATACTAATCTTGGCCATGATACAAAACTATAACATATCGTGTAACAGCAAAATTGTACAAAACGTGTAACAGCCTAATTGTTCATTCCACAAAATGTTTAATCTCTAAAAAGACACTAAACTGAATGAGATTATTTCCAGGTTTTCAGATAAGACGTTTAGTAATTTTGGCACTATTTGTCGTAAGAATCACCGAAAACCATTTGATTTATTCAACTAGAAAGAGAACAGATTAAAATCGTTTTGTGTTAGACACACTATCTTCTCAACTGTGAAAAATAAAATCATTGAGGCCTTCAGTAATGGTACCAATATTCATAGTCTTACTTTCATCTTCATAGTCCATTCAAGAACCATCAAGAAAACGGTGAATACGTTTTAAAAAAAGAGAGGAAACAGTAGAGCGGAAAACTGACTCCATACGCCACACCAGGAAAATGGAACATCATTTCAACTTAGAACTTAAAAGATCAATTAGAAAATATCCAACTGAATTCATAAATCCTTTGACACGTAAAAGAGCTATGATAGTCCAAATAGCAGTGAAAAAAGATTTGAAAGTCAAATTGTATGTGGAACGTTTGAGGCTGCTTGTTACTCCAGAACAGAAAATTAGAAGGGTAAAGAGGCCGAAAGTCATCGTGAATAAGTTGGAAAATGATCCTGGAATACACACACACACACATATATATATATATATATATATATATATATATATGAAGAAAATCTTTATCCATATATTTGCTTACATACATATATATATATATATATATGAAGAAAATCTATATCCATATATTTGCTTACATACATACATACATATATATATATATATATATATATATATATATATATATATATATATATATATATATATATATTAGAACTTTATTTCAATCCTTCATTAGCTTCCGATTCTTATATACCATTAATTAATGATGAATATGTCATTTTCGTTTATGATCGATTTAATCACGTTTTTTCAGTTATGTTTACGGAGTAATTATACATTCTTTTTGCGCAAATTAGATTCAAATATTTTTATAAAATCATCGGAGAATTCCAATAAAACATATTTAATCATTTTATCTCTGAATAATTATTGATGAACATGTCATTTTCGTTTATGATCGATTTTATCACGATTACTCTGTTAAGCTTGGAGAGTGATTCTTCATTCTTATTTTTCAAATCTAAGTCTAATATTGTTATACAAACCTCAGGGAATTCCAGTAAGATGTCTTAAAATTATTTCTAAAATATAGCTGTTCACACAGTTGGACAATTTTGCTGTTACACGAATTATATGATTTTGCTGTTACACCTAGCATATAGTTTTGAATGGTCAAATTTTCTTTCGTATGTTTTATTTTTAATAAGGTAGCAGCAACAGAATCCGCTGTATTACGCGTTATTTGTTATCTGCTTATCTCCCTTTGGTGTGTTTTATTACATGATCACTTTACGTATTCCAAAAGCAACAACAACAGACGTGAATAACAGATGTAGCTAGAATTGAAATTGACTTTCCACATATCAGTACGGAAACTCATTATCAGTAGTAAAAAGAAGGGTAACATTTATTAATCAAAAGAAAATTATTTTATAAAATTTATCTTTTAGTAACGTCAACTTTTTCAGACAATGAATGCTGAATTATTATCTGTGTGAAAAGCAGCTGATATCAACCAATTAGCATTAAAATCGCACCAGAACCCTAATGTCATCCGAACCTTGATGAAATTATGGCTTTCCAAAAACCCTAATTCTTGTAGACTTTCTAAGGTAAAATTAGCAATATTATGAACACAGATTAGGCGTTGTGTCTTATGTCATATTGCCTTAAATGATTTGCCGGTAGATTTTCATATCTTAAATATCAACATCTTTTTAACTATGACTCAAAACAAGAACCATATTTTTCATTGCGACCTGTTATACACGCGTGTAATAAATCAATGACAATCTCTGTTTAGTAAGTTAATTTATTTAGCATCGACAATTTATATGTATATTTCTTACAATCCGCAAGTATGAAAATTGCATAAATCTATTTGTCTTATGTATTTGCAGTAATATAAAATTATTACTTTTAGAAAAACGAATTTAAAGAAAATTCCCACACAAAAGTAAAGTAAATAAAATTTCAAAATAATGTCATTTAATGAGATCGATGTGTTTGTTTGTTCATAAGAAACTGCACACTTTCGTAGCTACGTTTTGGTTCGAGGTCTCTTTGTGGGAGAGAACTAATTGTCACTCATTCCACAACGAGTTTGACGATCAATATATATATATATATATATATATATATATATATATATATATATATATATATATATATTTGAATTTGTAGGTCTGATTATTTGGATCGTGATTAAGATTCAAATATAATAAATTATAACCATGGAATATTAGTGTTTGAGCCTTTTATATGCCTTTTATATGATAATCTTACTCTTTCCCGGTCATTGAGTGCTACCTGGATTTTATCCTCTTGTGGATATATATATATATATATATATATATATATATATATATATATATATATATATATATATATATATATATATATATATTGACCCCTTATATTATATATATATATATATATATATATATATATATATATATATATATTGACCCCTTATATTATATATATATATATATATATATATATTGACCCCTTATATTATATATATATATATATATATATATATATGTATATATATATATTGACCCCTTATATTATATATATATATATATATATATATATATATATATATATATACATATATATTTAAAAATAAAATATAATATGAGCTTACCTCGTTGAGAAACTACCGAGTATTTATGATTTGTTTTATCAATTTATACATGTTTGACATTAAAATGTGAAAAAGGAGACAATCAATCCGCTCTCCGTCAAAAGAAAGAACGAGATCATAAATAAGCCCACCCGCTTAGGAAACGAATATAATCATATCAATTCCGGTTATATTTTAGTTACCCGCGACCCAGAAAGCCATCCGTTGAAATTAGTTGCTTGTCTTAAGTAAGGGCATGGGTAAATATCAATTGTTCAATGAACCAGGTATTTCGACGAGGAGGCCATTTTAAATCAGGTTCGCACATGCGTGCGACGATCACAACGCATTTTGATGCATACCTTTATTTGGTTTCTTTTTTTAAAAGCTTCTAAATAATACAGACCTGAAAAGCGAATCAGCCCATATATATATATATATATATATATATATATATATTGACCCCTTATATTATATATATATATATATATATATATATATATATATATATATATATATATATATATATATTTAAAAATAAAATATACTATGAGCTTACCTCGTTGAGAAACCACCGAGTATTTATGATTTGTTTCATCAATTTATAGATGTTTGACAGACATGTTTTTCGCCTTTAATATTTCGGATGATCTGTTTCCCGCGTTTTGGAAAGGAGATATGTAATACCTTCAGTGATCCATTCTGGGATTTCGTTGGGATTATTAATAAGCACACATAATGTTTGTGGAAGCGTTTTCTGGACTGATGACAAATGAGAGTGCTAACGGTTGGGTACCTTGTCATTTCCTGGGGATTTCCATTTTGAGGATTTCGTTAGACCGTGCATAATATTAATCGTGGTGATATTTTCCCATTTTTGTAGAGGTTTATTCATCATTCGTTCTTCTCGTTGGATCCATTTAGCATTTGGGTTATATTTCTTTGAATTACTCCAAATATTCTCCAAATATTCCTGCACTTTTTCAATAGAGGATATCTTTTAGACATCTATAAATGATTTTCAGATTTCTCTGTAAAATTTCTAAAGATCTGTTTACTGTGCTGGGGCGTGGGGTTAGCTACCCTATGAAGTTCTTTCTTCTCGTTGGATGCATTGGGCATTGGGGTTATATTCTTGTGGATTACTTCAAATATTCTCCAAAAATTTTTGCACTTTTTCAATAGAGGATACCTTTTTGAAATCTATAACTGATTTTCAGATTTCCCTGGAAATTTCTAAAGTTCCGTTTGCTGTACAAGGGGAGGGGTTATCTACCTCTTAAAGTTTGACTATTATCACTCTTACTGGCGTCAGCACGTTGAACATTTTAATCTGTAGCTCATGTCATTCTGGATTTGCCTTTCAATATGTAAGCTATGTGAACATTTATACATTGTATTATAAATTGCATATCTCTTATGCAAGTTTATTTTAAGTATTTTTGACTTTATTTTGCTTTAATTTTTAAAGTATTTATATTTACGGTAACCCCCAATGTAGTCCACTTCTGACCTATCATCTGGTGTTGTTCTTTGGGATTTATGCTAAGTTAAATCTAATTATATTTAGTAACATTTCCATATCTCTATGTTAAGTCCTGAATTTAAATAAGAGATATCTCTTCTATTTAATGGGTAGGAAGAGCTCGTTATTTTTGGTTAACTGTCCTTGTAGTGAACAAAATTACACTTTGGTCGTCAAGGATATAACACCAAAAAGGGACAAATGTCTACAATTATTCATGCAGCACCGACCGTCATCCGGATCAACAAGAGCCGAGACCCTCAGAGAGAAACCAGTCTGGGATTGAAAAATCTATCACTGGAACAACATTTTTAACAAAGATGAGATTCTTTGTCAGCAAGCTTAGACTGTTTTCGACCTTGGACCATGTGACTCAATTCCCAATCGAGTCATCGAAAGCGATCGAAAGCGATCGAAAGCGATCGAAAGGCATGACATCCTTTTTCACCGCACTGGGAAATCCAAAAGAGAACATCACGGATCAAATATACCGAATATGGAGGACGATGGTAAAAACAGGAATGAGACCCTATCTCAACCGAAACATGCTTGCTAATATCTGCAGGGATATCGCTCGAAATAAAAGACTCTCAAACGTAGAAATAGATCAGATTAAAATGAATATAGAACAGAATACAATAACTCATCACTGAAACAATAACGCGATGAGATTGAACATGAATAAAATGACAGAGAATGAGGTAAAAACGAAAAATAAATGCGATACGAAAAAACAATTCTGTCAGGAAATAAAACTGAAATCTACTTGCAACAAAACCTGTAGTTATTCAAATTATGTCAGTGAAGAACAAAATGCATTGAAAACAACAGAGATGAAATCATCGAATGAAAAAACCAAACCATTTAAGTACTCAGCAGAGTAACTCACACACAAATAACAGTGACCAGCTCTCAAAAATTCATATGACAATGTCCAATAAACATATTGTGCAAATATACAACGTTGCACTGCAAACTCGGTTGCCGGACAAAACACAGGGAAACATTACAGAAGTAAATATTGCCGTATCCGCAACAGCTTTAGCAACGAATGGGAAGCTTGGTGTTAAGAGAAATGAAACATCAAACAACAGATAAAATGAGCCAGCTTGGAAGGCAACATTGAAGCAAAAAATAAAGGAGAATCAGATGTAAGTTATTGGTACTATATGAGATTATGAAACAAGCAAATACAGGAAGATCACGCCCAGGTATAAAATTAAATTTCTAAATGAAATTCTACCAATCAAGGGAGTGCGTAAACTGAAGATATAATTAAAGGTACGATACGAAAATAATAATAATAATAATAATAATAATAATAATAATAATAATAATAATAATAATAATAACAATAATAATAATAACAATTATAATAATTATAATTATTATTATTATTACTAGTAGTAGTAGAAGTAGTAGTAGTAGTAGTAGTAGTAGTAGTAGTAGTAGCATCATTGAGTATGCTATTATTAATAGTCGTAATAGGAACCATTTATTCTCAGCCTGGTTATCTTTCTTCACGTAGTTATTAAGTGTTGCTTATTCGTTTTATTTTCTCTTCTGCCAGTGATTCGATTACAGCGTCGTCGGCAATTTTCTTTTCTTTCTTTTATGTGGTGTATTTAAATTTCAGTTTATCTTACCAAATTGATGGAGGTCTGGCATCTTTCTTTTTGCTATATACAGGGTGCCGTCAAGTGTGCGATTGCCTCTAGTCAAATGAAACCATTATCGGTTGGATTGCGGGGCGGAGACCAACAGCTGGCGAACCCCAGACAGCTATTCCACGGTATTTCTTTGTTTTTATATAGAAACTTTGGCGGAGAATCAGCAGACATCATTAATAGTCGACGTTAAAATTTCAAGAGATGGCAAAGCCCTTTACGTAAATAATTCCGACAATTTATTTGTGTCTCGTTTTTCTTTGCTTCATCTATTTTCTTCTTTTATTCTTCTTGGTGTAACAAAGAAAAAAGCAGGTGGGCCTGTTCGTATGCGGTAAAATAACAGACTAAGAATCAGAAATACTTGTATGGAAGTCTGTGAGGGGATGGAAGTTTTACTTAACGGGTTGGAAAGCAACTTCATCTTCTGGAACCAACATCACCACCATCACCACAAGGGAAAATAACAGTAAGACAATGCAGAAAGTGCTAGTGAAAAGTTCTCTGCCCAACGAAGAGAGGATTAAAATATAAATGTTCTGAGCAGATTGTGGGAATGGCCTCATGCAGCACACACACATACATACACACACACACACAGGCACGCATACTCATTCATATATATATAAATATATATATATATATATATACATATATATATGTTTGTGTGTGTATGAATGTATATATATATATATATATATATATGTGTGTGTGTGTGTGTGTGTATGTATGTATATACATACGCACACACACACACACGAGTTAGATTGTTTTTCTGGTACACCTGGTATATATATATATATATATATATATATATATATATATATATATATATATATATATATATATATATATATACACATACACACACACCATGTGTAGCAGCAAAATTGTCTCACTCGTGTAACAGCATACGATAATTGTCTACGTTATAAAATTAATATCTAAAAAAAACACTATACCTATTGAGTTTCTTTTTCCCAGGTTTTCAGATTAGACAATTAGCCAATTTGCTATCAATTTTCCTATAAGAATCACTGTAAAACCCTTTGAGATATTAAGCTAGAAAGAGAATAGTTTAAAATTGTTTTGTGTCAGAGACATGATGTCTTCTCAAGTCAGAGATGGTGAGAGGAAAAAGATCATTAAGCACTTCAGTAATGGCTCCTATCTACAAAGTCCATTCAAGACTCACCAAGCAACGGCGTACCTATTGTTTTTGCTGCCAGAGGCGGCCTTCAATTTTGTCGCCCCTACCCAGAATGAATACAACAATACATACATATATATATATATATATATATATATATATATATATATATATATACAATCAATGACGAAATTATTGATACACTTATCAATTTTTAATATTTTTATCCATTTCTCAGAATCTAATAATGCCAGTATGATTTCTTTCATGTTTATGTTAAAGTGGTACTTATAATTCCTCACTCATAAATTTTGAAATAAACGTACAATTGTGCTTATTTTTTTAAATTTTTAATAAAACTGGGGATTGGTAAAAAAGATGTAAAGATGTTACGTTTTTCTTTCTAAATCTTTTTACGATATTAAAAGAAAGATAAATTGTTTTTGTTTATATGCCCTCTGTTTTATTTAAAGAAATAAAACAATAAATAGAATAGCCCATTCTACATTTAATTCGTAATTTGTCATTTTTTTCCTATTTATTTCCATTCTACTAAACTAAATGGCACATTAACAGAAATACGGTTCGTTTTTATTTTCAGTTGAACTTAATCCGAGTCCAACATTTTCATATTGTCGCTGGACATTCTAGCAGGAAATATAAACGCACGTGTTTCTTTTCATCTCCCTCCCCCACCCGGTCTTCTACAACTTTTTTTATTTAATCTATTTTTCACTACCAGTTCACAGACTTGAAAAATGCAAATCAAATATTGACGCCAATATCAGAACTTCTTACAAAGTTGTGCAAAAAGCGTGGATTCCCTAAATTTACACAATCCAACCCCACATCAAGGTCTTTATAGATGTTCACATATTTCCAAACCTTTTGTTCACGTCATGGAAGTTGGGTTTATCTTCACCAGCTGACAGCGATTTTAGGAGACAATATTTTTTTTTTTTACTGCTGGCTGGCTTTCAGATAGTCCTATCAAAGACATTTTGGCTTCATCTGAACACTATCTTTTTCATTACCGCTTCTATTTTTGCAACAATTTTTAAAATTATCCTATTGTTTTTTTTTTGTTTTTTTTTTGTTTGTTTTTTTTTCTTTTCTAAAAACTCACAGCGGACACGCCACTGCCATCATGAAGAGAACGGTGAATAAGTTTATAAAACGGGGAACAGTGGGGAGGGCAAAACTAGATCAGGAGGTAAAAGCAGCAAGATGGATCATCTTTTCAACTTCATGCTAAATACATTCTTATTTTTCAAAGTAGAGTCGAATTTTATTATAAAAAAAGTTCGGATAAATTCATTAAGATATCTTAAATCATTTCTAAGATAAAACGGTTCAATGCGTAATCTAACAATTGGACAATTTTGCCGTTACACGATTTAGACAGTATTATGTTATACTCGTTATATATATGTCCGAAAATTTGAAAAAAAAAATAATAAATAATGCAACGCAAAGAATTTGCCGATTCTTTTTGATCAGACATATTTGGATGAATATTTGCTGCCTAATTATAATGACTCGAAAGTCGAAATTAGTGGAATAAAAATAATAAAATATTAATTTCGGACATTTTAACCACGACTTCGAGTGAAATACTCAACAGTTAACGAGAAAATTGTAAAAATATTAAAAAAAACCTTGTTGATTCTTCTTCATCAGCCTTCAATGGATGCTGCCTAATAAAACATTATTTAAATGTACCATATTCAAATACATACATACATATATATATATATATATATATATATATATATATATATATATATATATATATATATATATATATATATATATATATCCATAAAATATAATTAACATTATCAATTTAACATGACAAAGACGATGAACTTAAGAACAAGGCTTATCCAAACAGATAACTGAAAGTTTTATGACCAGCGTTTCAGTTATCTGTTTGGATAAGTCTTGTTCTTATGTCCATCGTATTTGTCATGTTAAATTGATAATGTTAATTATATTTTATGAATATGTCCTGAAGATGGTTTATTAGACCAAATATATATATATATATATATATATATATATATATATATATATATATATATATATATATATACCCACACACATCTCTGTGTGTGTGTGTTTATCCTTTACACCCTATCCTTTATAGCTCGAATCAAATTTTGTTTGCTTAATATTTATCCTAGTTCTTGTTCTGCCATCCAGTTACAAAATCTCTTTTTTTATATCATCCAATTTTCCTTTCTTTTCGTCCCTTGTGCCTTTTGCGTGTGCCAAATACTCTTAGCCCTCTTTCCTCATTATGTTTCCTACAAGTTCCGTCTTTCTCTTTCGGATCATTCTACTATTAGTAGCGCGTCTTTGGAAAGTAGACCTGGTGGAGCCCATCCCTCTACAGCTCAAACCAAATCCTATGTCTTCCAACTTGAAGCATTACTTTGGTCATGGTCACGTGGTCGTTGATTCAGTCGGTTGGTTGAGTATCCTTCGTCTTGGTTTGTTATACCACAACTTAGGAAATCCCCTGCCCAGTTACACCACGTTATCAGCGTAATGGCTGTATGCATATCATTTCAAACCAGTTTGCAAGACGGCCGTCAACCATACAAGATGATTCATCCGTACTTTATCAGGTCTGTTTTGTATCGTGTCTAATTATGCCCCTCAAAAAAAAAAAAAAAAAAAGCCTGGTGGTGGAACCGGTTTTGTCGCCGAGGACCGGACCGTTAGATAGATAGTGTTACAAGATTGCAGGGGCTTTATATGCTATACTCTAAAGATGAATAAAATGAAACATCGCAGTTCTTTATGTTACAAACTTTTAATAACTCGAACTATGGTCAGTCTCCATTGTTTAATTTATGCCAAAACCAAAATAAAATAAAAAAAATAAAACAAATATTCTATCAGATTTACGAACAATTTATTTCCTAAAAGAATAACGATATCCATCATAAAAGTTTATGATGTTACTACTTATGATAATATCTCCATAATCATTATGCTTATCGTTTTTGATAATATATAATTACACTTTTTACAGTAATGGATGTGAAATGTTCAGCACACTCGACATTTTGACGTGATCACAATATAGTAATTCAAAAACACGCCTCTCTTTCATTTCACTTCACACATGCGCAAGAAACCATCTAAAATTTTAACAAAAATCCAGAATCATTAACTGAAAATCGAAATCAGGAAGTTGGCAAAACAAAGATATGTCACTTGCATATGGCTGTCGACACAGACATTTTCTTCTTTGTTACGGCCTCGATATTAAGTTATTCGTCCATCGCGACTTCTTTTTCAAAATTTTGTTTCCAGTTTTTATTTTTTTATCGAATTTTATTCCATTAATTCTTCTGTTTCATTTTTATGATATTTCCTTTTATTTCTGGGTGTTATTGATATTTCCGAAGTCCATTCGATAAAAATTCGGCGAGATGGGACGGAGAAAAATAAGTCAGCAACAACAAGAAAAAATAGTGTCAATTAAACAACCTAAGAAATCTCCCTCGGCTGTCAAAAGCGTCTGTCATTTTTCGAAAAGGTCTTAATAAATATCGGCATTAATTTGCAAGTGTGGGAACATGAAAGCGTGAGAGCAAAATAACAAAACATAAAGTGTGGGGAAGAGTTATTTTTTAATGAGATAGCGGAAATAAGAAAGAGGGGGAGAGGGTAGAAGCATGTAAGTTTAAGGGTTTAGGTGAGATGTAAAGCCAGTGAATAGAAAAACGTTATAAAATGTCAGCATGTAGGGTTGTCTTCGAGGAACCTTAAACACGAATAGTGACATATCTGCGCATGTGCAGATATATGCATGATTATGTAGCTGTTTTGAAATGTCTAAGAAAAACCGCTGATGCTCTACTGAAACTAATGAGTTATTTTCAAAAAAGTAATTAATTTTTTATAGAGTATACTTCTCAGTAAATGTTATAAAACACAATTAATATTTAAATATATATGTTTTTCAATTATCTACTGTACAGGTGTAAATAAATAACTAGTACAATTAAAATACGTCCATAAGGTGTGCTTGGAAAATTTTTGTCTAACATCGCGAGATAATGCAGAAGCAAATAATAGTACTCAAAATGTGTATTAAGAGACAGAAAAACTTCGTTAGAAACAAATTTAAGGAGTACTGAACTATTACGCGATATATGTCTTCCTATATGGTAATAACTGCGGAGCAATCACCTCAAAGAAGAAGAAGAAACTTGAATCAACAGAAATGTGATCTACAGAAGGATGATGTGGATACCATGTATCCAACATAAGAACCACGAGGTTTTAGAGAAAGTATAAACGAAAAAGGTAACATACTTAACATCAGAAAGATAGTGTTGAAATTCCTGGGTCATGTAATAAAGAAGGAAGGCTTGGAAAATCTGATAAACAGAAGGCAGATAGAAAGTAAATGGCAGAGAAGAAAACAGCGCAAAAAATACCTGGTGGACTTGAGTAAATAGTTGGGAAACACAGGGTTTCGGGGAAGTAGAAAGAATCTCAAAAATTATTAAGGGCTAAAAGGAACAAGAAATTGTGGAGGAACATGTTCGAATACGCCCTTAGGGAATACTGTATATAAAGAAGAATATATCTTCATATGACTGCCATGATATCCAGAAAAGTTCAAAGTAACATCTTTACCACATCCTATTAACTGGCGGGAAATAATCAGAACGGCTTTACAAATGACAAAACCTAGATCACTTTAAGGCTTCCAACACGAGCATCAAAAAGTACAAAAAAGGGTGAATAATGATATAATGAAGATGTAATTTGCCACACTATCAAAATCAAAATAGTTAAGAAGAAAGCACCAACACGACTAGAAAATCTGTCTATATTTCTGAGATGAGGTATAATGTACATTATTTCCATTATTCGGACTATTACCCTCATCTTTGTCACCATATTTATTACAACGTTTCGGCCCTTCAGTATCTGTCTATATTTCTGAGATGAGGTATTATGTACATTATTTCCATTATTCGGACTATTGCCCTCATCTTTGTCGCCATATTTATTACAACGTTTCGGCCCTTCAGTATCTGTCTATATTTCTGAGATGAGGTATTATGTACATTATTTTCATTATTCGGACTATTGCCCTCATCTTTGTCGACATATTTATTACAAAATTTTGGCCCTTGTACGCTCCGGCCTTCTTCATGTAGTTGGAATGTCGAACTGAACCCTTTATTTAGCTCAATGGGGTAGACTGTTCTAGTTCCGCGTGCCATGTTTAATGGATTTCAGTTATCCGTTATCTCCTGTTAACTACACTCTCCACGTTCTTCACTGCCTTAACCAGGTATTGGACTCACGTTCTTTGGGTCCTGTCAATGGATCTAACTAACGCCTTTATCCACTGTGCTGTGTGTCCTTAAACGTGGCACGCAGAATTAGAACAGCCTATCCCATTGAGCTAAATAAAGGGTTCAGTTCGACATTTCAACCACCTGAAGAAGGTCGGAGCTTACAACGCCCGAATCGTTTTAATAAATTTGGCAACAAAGATGAGGACAATAGTCCGAATAATGGAAATAGTGTATGACTAGAAAAGTTGATAATATATCTCCCTGCTACCACTTTTCAATTTTGGGGCAAATCTGTGCCATAAGTGGATCACAGAACCTTGATATTTTTCTCACTTTTTAATGGTCAGTTAATATTTAAATCACGCTCTCAACTCCGAAAGAATAACATCGACCTAGTTCCTGGCCTGGACGAAAATACAATTCCGCCAAAAATCTGTCAATATTTACCGGAGCCTAACACCTAACTACGTTTATTATAAATACTGTGACACAAGTTTTTTGCTCCACTTTTTCATTTCACTCGCTTACTAAAATGTTGCTGTTTAAGAAATCGGGCGAACGTTATGAAAACATATTCACACATGCACACATGCACACATACACGCGAGGACGGGAACTTAATTACAAACCGTGCGAACGTTACAGATCATTACAAGCACCAACTTATTAATTAAGAATATTCAACTACAATCGATGGAAGTTAATCAAACATTACGGAACATTCACGCTATAAACTCTTCTGAAGCAAAAAAATTATCAACCTATTCTCAGCTTTATAGAATTTTTTCAACTCTCTCACAGTGAATATTTTCAGCGGCAAGTTCATTCAAATTTCTATGAGCTCAGATATTTCCTTCGTTAAGACATTAATTTCTGTCAAAGGGAAGTAACTCCTATTAATTATGCTTGTATATCATTGACTTATTATATGAATATTGTTCTTTTTTTTAAAAGGAGTTTTTCGTGTTGTTTCTCTTGTTTAGTTTAAGTTTGCTTACACATATGTAAAGTAAAAAGAAAATGTACGGAATGATTTAAGTAGTCAATAACGTTACAATAAAATTATGGTGAATTGAGGAGACAAATTTTCTTAAAAATCAGCTTTAAGTTTAAGATTTTATAAATTTCCACCAGCATTAACAATAAACATTAATGAGTTCTGAATGTTTCTTGTATGTTTACGGCTACTTCAACTTGAAACACCAGTTCGCGTAAGATAGCCAAAGTTAAGCAACGTTGAGCCTAGTCATTACCTCAATGTGTGAATGCTTAAGAATAACAGGTGTTGTAAGCTTGGATACGCAGGTGTTGTGATGGATAACGGCTTGAAATTGCTAAACTCAGAGATTTCCAATTCCAGTTCGGTATGTTATATTCACTTACGCACAAATACTGTAGGAAAGAGTATGAATCCAGCTTTCCCCCAGCTATGGGTTAATTAATAAAACTTGTATCACTAAATAATTATTACCTAGAAATAAATATGAAGATCTAAAATATTTTCTGGTTTTAAATAAACTATTGTAAACAAATCAGTCGATTTCAGAATGAAGATAAATTAACCGATGCAGACAAAACACAAACCTGAAATAAAATAAAAATTTCTAACCAAAAAGAAGACATTAAAACTGTTTTAGGTTAAATAGTGAAAGAAAGTAATATTTTTAAAAAATATTAGTCAATCCCAAAGGGCAGTAACTGAATTGGGTTGTTATCAATAAGTGTTTACCGAACTTTCCTTATTGATAGAAGTACTGCAGGTTAAAACTTGTTCAACATCTAAGAATATTGATTTTGATTTCAATTATCCAGATGCACCTTGATTTTAATCACCTGTCCTCAGTGGCGTGCAAAGGAGAGGATAGGGTGGTGGTTTCTGGCGGCAAACCCTGGGGGGCACATCACGGGGATGGGGGCACATCACGGGGGAGGACAGCCGGTGAGCGGCACACACTGGAGGCACTTCCGATGGAGTATATTATTTTGTTGCAAAAAAGGCAGTGATTAGGAAGGATATATATATATATATATATATATATATATATATATATATATATATATATATTATTATTATTATTATTTAGTAAATACACTTAAAATTAGATATTAAAATAAATAAAATATATATTTTTAATTTTAGTTTTAAAACGTCTATATTTGGCTGCTGTTACCTACTTTTATCCAAAGATTTTCACACCTGTTTGAAAAGTCCAAGATTTTTGGCGTCAGTTATTTTCATTTTGATTTCTCATGGCTGTGAACTGGTAACGAAAAAAAATGTTCGAAAGAGATAAAGGGTGGGTGCAGAGACAGAATACCATAAAATCAAAGACTACGAAAAGTTTCTTCGTTGAAACAATTAGTTACATTTTGATTCTGGTAAAGTCAATTTCTTTAAGATTAAAAACTGAAAAACTAAAGGAAATTTGATATCAGTATAAACGTAAATTTATTTTTCTTTTCTTTTCGTTAACTCTGTTGGATTCAATTGTATTTCTTCTCCTGGAATAAAATTCTAATTTTCTTTTTAAAGTGTTGAGAGTCGAACTGTAATTCAATGTATTAATCGATAGCGGCCATTAATTTTATGCCTTTTTTTCTTAGAACAAACATATTTTTATTGTTTCAGAATTTTATTACACACAAGAAATAAACTTTTTGGCATAAAAAATAAATGTTGGCCATACATTTTATACACAAACTCAAGTTTTAACGTAAATTAATGAATTTAAAAGCAAAAAATGAAGATGTTAAAAGATACTAGTCGAGAATTGAAGAATAACAAAATGTCGCCGATTTCATTTCGATGACAGGTAAAAAAATTGGCATAAAAGTTCAATTTTATATATGTTCAAAAATAAATTAGAATTTTTTTGTCAGGAAAAACAAAAACATTTGTAACCAAGAATCGATTTTATACTACTTTTGGGCTAATACCCAGCGAAATGTGTGAGTAATTCTAACAATTGTACCTCTTTTATTATTTTTATATTTACGCACTTCTAAACCAAACTGCAAATAAGGTACATCAAATATCTCGTTAAAGTTGAAAAAAATATCATTATTATTATTATTATTATTATTATTATTATTATTATTATTATTATTATTATTATTATTGCCGATATTTTGTTTTTCTTTGTACAGTAGAAATATAAACTGCAAAGTATTATTAAATATATTTTATTGACAGCACCAACAATATAGCAATAAACGACCAAATCTTTATAATTAAAATAAAAACGTTAAATTACTTTGAAATTATGCATAATTATATTTTGCAAACATGATGCAAATTTGGGATGGTAATGTGGTTGCCATTCCATCCAAAAAAGATGCAGACATGTTTTAAATCATTGTTGTTCTAACTTCCCACAAAGTTAGGTGTACTCACACAAAGGAAAACAGTAAACAAGTCCTGAGAATATCTGTAAGGCAATATCCATCACTAAAATAAGTACACTTTACTTATTTGTTTATACATTAATATAAGTATGTAAATTTTAATAGAAAATATTTTATTTTTGCTCAGTAATTTCCCGTGCATTTTATTCTATGCAAGATCCAAATATTCTATTTAACTATTTATAATTTTAATAAACAAACATACATTAAAACTGATTTTAGTTAATTATTAATAACCAACATAGGAGACATAGCAAAAATTTCAAATGAAACTTAATATTCGCTTATTTTATGGGAGCATAATAGTATAGTTTCTCTTTTCTTGCCATATTAACCAAATTCACGAAAAAATTTCTCAAAAGCATTTGCAAAACATATATCAGACAAGAAATATTTACGCAAAATTTTATCTAATTACTCTACTGAGTTGAAATTGGTTTCCAATTATTTTTATTAACTATCAGTTATTAGATTTTTTTGTAATCGGTATGTTCAACTTTCTGAAGTTGTAGTGTTAAAAACCCATACCAAACTCGATTTTCAACCCATACCAAACTCGATTTTCAACCCGTACCAAACTCGATTTTCAACCCGTACCAAACTCGATTTTCAACCCGTACCAAACTCGATTTTTTATCTAGAGCACTATCATTCCGAGTAACATGAAATGAGCACGAAGAGATATTTATGCTGTAATTACTGAGTCAACAGTCATAAAAAAAAAGAAAAAGTTTCAGCAGAAAATGAACATCCAAAATATGATAACGGATTCTAACATAAAAAGAGATTCTAATGTCATAACATTTCTAGATGGAGTCACCATTGTCACTTGCCAAACATCACTCGGAGCATATAGGTGACAGTTTAAAATATGGAAGTATTTCTGCGGTACGATGTATTTTCAGTGTCAAATTTGCAAATTCATTCTGTCATTATATATATGGGTGCGCGAGTTCAGTTAATTTGTACTGGCAAATCTATGATACGCCGAAGACAGATAAAGGAAGAAATATTTACAAATACGAACGGGATATCACAAAAATGAAAGGCAGATAAAAATGTAACAAACAACAAAAAACATTCACTGAACTTTAATACACACACACACAAACACACAAAACACACGTACACGCACGCACACACACACACACACACATATATATATATATATATATATATATATATATATATATATATATATATATATATATATATATATATATATATATCAACAAAACGGACGTCATACTATATTTTAGGTACCTTTCGACCAATACTTTTTCAAAGGTATACGGTGGCAAATTTGAACAACAAACGAAGACACACTCAATATAATAAATGAGGAGGGAAAGTTGGAATGCAATTAAAAAGATAAATTTTAAATGCACACAATTAAAATTGAACAGGCGGATGAAAAAAAATAATATATATATATATATTTATATATATATATATATATATATATATATATATATATATATATATGTATATATATATATATATATATATATATATATATATATTTATATATATATATATATGTGTGTGTGTGTGTGTGTGTGTGTGAAAAGTGCGTGTATATAAATATAAATAAATATATATATATATATATGTGTATAATTATTTATATATTATATGCGCGGTACTTATTAGAAAGCGCTCAATATCAGAGATAGAGCTATCCAACCATATATATATATATATATATATATATATATATATATATATATATATATATATATATATATATATATATATATGCATGTATGTATTGCTGGCCACTCGTATTCGAGTATACCCAACTACTAGAGTGGCTAGACAATCCGTATTGCAGACGTTTACTCAGGGGCATTTGTGTCTATTCAACATTCACAGCCTAGTTTGCACTGCAACTATGCTGCGCAGACCTTAGTTAGAGTTTCTGGGAAAGACCATGTTATCTAGCGTGATCAATAATACGAATAAGTATAGCACGCTCAAGCTATCAGCCACGACGACTTGTGACTTTGTGCTAGCACGGCTATTGACGCCCCCCACTCCAATGGTTCCCTTTCACCAATTTCGCTCATAAGACTTGTGTCAACGTGAATATATATATATATATATATATATATATATATATATATATAGTATAAATTGCACAATGTCCGACAATTATTTTAAGACGTTTTATGTTTATACATTCTTTTCTTTTATAGATACAAATATTTAAGCAATTGCTCTGTTTATAATAAATAGTAATAATGACATTTCGTGCTAGACGCAATCGTCAGTCCACGATTGTGTCTAGCATGAAACAGCCTGTCGCCTCTAAGTATTGACTTCAGTATTCACTTTTAGATTTTCACACGCTCTATTTCTTGTATTGAGCACTTTATCTCATAAATAAACCACACCTTGAGAGTATATTTCTTCATATATATATATATATATATATATATATATATATATATATATATATGTATTAAGAAATGCACAAAGTCCGACAATTTATTTATTAAAGACATTTTTTATGTTTAACGTTCTTTTTATAGATACAAGTATTTAAGTAAATGCTCTGTTTATAATAAACAGTATTTAATAACATTTACTGAATGTCCGAGAAATTTTCATAGAAAATATTTGTCCTTTGACAGGATTCGAACCTGCATCCTATACGGAACCGCTCGGCCACAAAGGATCGTTCTGTTGGCAAGGTCGACATTAAAAAATGTCTTTAATAAATAAATTGTCGGACTTTGCCCATTTCTTAATGTATGACGTCATTTGTTTACATTTGATACGCCATGAGCAGTTATGAATGTACGAGATTCATGGAAGATTGAAGTTTATAATCAGTAAATTCGACCTTGCCAACCTAACGATCCTTTGTGGCCGAGCGTTAGGCACGCCTGGATAAATGGAAGTTCCGTATAGGATGCACGTTCGAATCCTGTCAAAGGACGAATATTTTCTATGAAAATGACTCGGACATTCAGGCCGGTAAATGTTATTTAATACTGTTTATTATAAACAGCATTTACTTAAATACTTGTATCTATAAAAAGAACGTTAAACATAAAAAATGTCTTTAATAAATATATATATATTCAATTTTTAATCACCTTTCTTTGTTTCTCCGCCCCCAAATCTTTTTTCCGTTACACCAAAAATGGTATAAAATTAAATTTGTTCCGTGTTTTGATTCGAACGTCCGATATTGAGGTCAGCGGCCAAGTAATATGCGCACAAAATCAGCGTCCCGCTGCCTCAACAGCAGAGTACTATGTGTGTACATGTACAATGATTATATTGGACATTTTAACGCGGCAATCATCATATATATGCAAACAGATTTAGTTATGTAAGTTAGATGCATATTTCCAACCGACAACATATGGTAACTCTTCATTCAATTCAAAAAATATGTGGGTGTAAAACAGTGATTTTCAAAACAACTCTAAGCCGGCCAAGTTTAGAAATGAATACAATATAGGAACCAGTGCTACGGTGTGCTAGATAAATAAAATAATAAGAGCAAAATTGCCATATGTATTCTGTTAAAAAATGGCTACTGAGAAATTTGTTTCATAATTCCTCAAAATCCATACACTAATGTCCCCAAGGCCAAATGAACCAGTGTTTAAAAGCGTTGATTGAATCTGGTGACTTGACACAAAGAGTTGCGAGTTCAAGCGGAGGTGAACAAAAAAAAAAAAATTAAAAATTTAGTTAAAATGAGATACTGGGACATCCGGAGGAGGCATGGCACGTGGAGATAGAGAAGACGAATCTACTGCGGAAATAAATGGTTTAGTTCGAAATTCCAATCACCTGAAGAAGGACGGAGCGTACAACTGCTGAAACGTCGTGACTCTTGCAACCAATACGATGACAACAATCCGAACAATGTAAATAGTGTAAATATATTCACTGAGATTAAGCAACGACAGAAATAAACTTCGTTGAAATTCTAATAGATTTATCAGAAGCAACAATGTGGCAGGTTGAGCCAGGATGATTGCTAAAGAAGCCATGACAGTGTGACAACATCATTCAGTTGGGAAATATGTAAACTTCTTGTATTCGAGTTTTTAATTTTCAAATAAATCGTGTCGGAATTGACTCATCCTTAATTGTCCAAATATTTCACTAGGCCATGCACTTCCTACACAATAAATACTGGGCGACTTTCTACTTTGCATTTCAGCGGACATATTTAAAAATGTGATCTCTCATAGAGATCATCGTTTTTGACCACTTGGGGAAAAACGCCATAGAACACACATATACATACATAAGTATGTACGTACGAACATTCACCAATATACAAACACTTTGCGTTCATGCACAAACACAAATGTTGATGTCTTTGTCACTTGCAAGTTTGTTGTTTATATATATATATATATATATATATATATATATATATATATATATATATATAGTTTCAGAAAAACTAGGTATTCCGTATGGGTAAACCTAAGGAGGATAAAAGTAAAGTCTGATGATCCGCTGTCCTTTTAAAACGGCTGTGGTGAAAAAATTTATTACATGGAACCTTAAAGAGGCCTGTTTTTATGTAATATATGTATTTTATATATATATATATATATATATATATATATATATATATATATATATATATATATATATATATATATATATATAGCAGTAGCGGCCGGCGTTGCCCAGGGATGTTACACTAAGAGATAGATCAAGTATCGGCCATCATAAAGACTGAAAAATAAAATTGACAAAGATTATTGTTTAAGGTTGACGAACACGCATGTCTTAATGATTTTTTTTTTTTTTTACGAATTGGTCAAACCCAAACTCAAACAAAAACATTGTTTTCAATTGTTATGAGTCTACCGATTGAATAGAATTTTATTATAAACAATTGTCTTGTAAATGGAATTTTTAAAGCATTCTGAATGTAAAAATAAAGAAAAAAGTGAAGTTTTGTTGAAATCGGTTGAAAATTGTAGGGAATCCGATCCCATATATAAACGAATACACACAAAACCTGGGTTTATAATAAGTATAAATCGAAGTAAGTTGTCCCCCTTTCATTAATGCCTCTTAATCGTGTTTTCAAATTGATTTCGTGCAAAAACAATTGTGTTTTTCTAATTTTTGGCGCTGTCAGAACCACCGCAAGTTAATTTTACGTAGTCCTGTGATGTTTTGTTGAAATCGGTTGAAAAATGAAATCGGTTGAAATCCGATCCAATATATAAACACAAACACACACACACACACGCACGCACGCAAAAGGCACACGCACACACAACCTGGATTTTATAACAAGTATGATATATATATATATATATATATATATATATATATATATATATATATATATATGGTTGGATAGATGTGAGCTTGTGACCCTGGGTTTCACGCTTTAGCGATCGTTTGTCTGACGATCGCTAAAGCGTGAAACCCAGGGTCACAAGCTCACATCTATCCAAACATATATATTAGCTGTATCTCTGATATTGAGCGCTTTCTAATAAGTACCTCGCATATAATATATAAATAATTATATATATATATATATGTATATATATATATATATATATATATATATATATATATATATATATATTTATATTTATATACACACACTTTTTACACACACACACACACACACACACACACATATATATATATATATATATATATATATATGTATGTATCTATGTATCCGTCTTGTTTGTTTGTTTACATCTTCGCTTGGACTCAACTCCAGTCCGGCATTTTCTTAGAGATGAACCTTCTTCTACCAAGAATAAACGGCACTTGTTCTGAATTCAACAACACTCAAACCGATACGGTCCTCTACATGTGCACTGAATTCACGGGATACATTTTCGAGCATATATAAATAAATCCATCATTTTTGACGGGAAGTATGCTAGTGCTTTAATAGGTAATTGCTTGACCATCAAGCAAAAGAGATCTTGTCATGTTATTAATAAGAAGCTAGCTTTCCGATGAGACCAGCAGTATTAAATTGCAAAGGAGACGAAACTTGTGACCGCCAAAAACGCTAAACGTATTATAAATTCATCATCTATGAAAAAAAATCAATGAAAGATAACGTATATTCGGGGAAATATGCCTCAAGGTGTACTAAGGATGTCTATCAAAATTTCGATACTTCTTTTCGAGGTGGCGTGTATTTATTCAGGCAATGAATAACATCCCACCATTTTGGAAAATGTCCTCTAAACTTCATATGGGCATGCGTGCAGGAGTGATGGAAGAAAATGATTTTGTGATATTGTTTGTTTGATTTTTTTTTATTTTTAATAAATTACATGGACTATTAGTAATTTCTTCTTATTTTTATTTTACGCTTGTGTACAAATACCATTATAGAGAAAGCCTTATCTAGAGAGTAAAGACGAAAAGCAAAAATCACATGTTCAAACGAAATACAGACGCATATGAACATGCAACAACTGAGAGGCGAATATAAGACAACTCAAACATTTAGATATATATATATATATATATAGTTATGTTTAATTTTATTATTTATCTAAAAAAATTATTAAATTATATATATATATATATGAGTTTTATTGGGAAGACATGGTGTTTTTATTGGATTTTTACATTTTCAGGATACATGTTTTTAGCTCAAAATTTTATATATACTGTCCGAAGTTTATATGTTATTGATTTGTTGAAACACGTTTGTTCAAGACTTAATGTAGTCTCTCTCTCTTTATCTCTCTCTCTCTCTTTCTATATATATATATATATATATATATATATATATATATATATATATATATATATATATATATATATATAGGTAGCTATACTCGTTTCGAAAAACCTTCGAATTTTTGATTTGCCAGCTTTCCCTGACGATCCGCTTAGGTGAAAACTGGGTACGTTTGTCTGGCTCATTAGGTTTATCTATCTATCTATCTATCTATCTATCTATCTATCTATCTATCTATCTATCTATATATATATATATATATATATATATGAGTGTCTGTGTGTGTATGGAGGCATGGCTGTATTTATATGTATATATACAGGATGTGATGGATAAAGTGTCTTCTAAAATACGCCAAAAAAATAACACTTATTTTGTTTTAACAGATTTATTTACCAAAACTAAACAAAAGATATCTTGAATTTGTGAAGAGTAAATTTGTTCAATGAAATCGACATGAGCTTCAACAAGGGCTTACAGACGGCTTTGTAATCTCCTGCAACACTTTTGGACGGTTTCCTTGATTAAGTTTATGAATACTCCCATAATCCTTGCCTTCCATTCACCTTTGGTGTAACAAGGAGTTTTCTGGATTCTCGTTCAAAAGTGCCCGATTCATATTAATCAAGTGGGTTGCAGTCTGCGGAGTTAGGTGGCCAGATGTAACGAGTGATGTAGTCTCAGAAATTGTATGACAGCCATGGCAGGGTTCCCTGATTGTGCAGCGTGTTGTTGCCAGGTATAAATTTTTCCAGCAGCCACCCTCTTTATCCAAGTCAGCACTATCTCCACACGGCAGTTGATGTAGGCCACCGTGTCGAGTCCTCAAAAACAAATTCGAGACTTATTTTCTTATTAGAACGATCAGAGTGAGTTTTTCGAGCTAGCGTTCCTTCGTAATCACCAACAAACTCACCCAACCCTGCCGAATTGTTTGAACTCTCCTCAGACTGACACCCAAACACTCCCAAATATTCGTATTGGAGCTTCCAACCTGAAAGCCAAGTAGTACTGCATGCCGTTTCCAAATTTTTGGGGGAGTAAATATGGTTAAAGGTTTCTTATTCTCATAGACGGTGACCTACTCTACTGTGTAATCGATAACATCAAACAAACAACGCGGATGCGGAAATAAGAATATAAAATGACGATGATGTACCCAATACACCCTGTATATGTAAGTATATATACATGTATATACGTGTGTGAATACACGTATATATATATATATATATATATATATATATATATATATATATATATTATATTCAAGTATAGGATTGGTGTATACGGAATAAATTCCAATAACAACTCTTCTGGTATCTTATCAAGTGATTTAACAAGAGACACCAGAAGTGTTGAAACAAATTTTTGAATAAATTATATATATATATATATATATATATATATATATATATATGTATGTATGTATATATGTGTGACGGGTACACACCTGGCCCAGGGTCGGATCCTTTGGTTACGGCGCCAACTGTGACGTCGCTCCTCCTGGTCGATCCTCCTGGTTCCAAGCGTGCCGCTCCAACCTCTTGGTTAGATGATCACCAGCCTCGTCTTTCCCAACCCGCTTCCAATACCTGGTTGCTAAAGCGACTGTACTGATCTCCGGTCTGTCTACCCACGCTGTGTTTAGATCTTAGACAGACGGGACCAGCAGGGATTGGGACGTATGCAAGCTGAGTCCGACGGGGGTGGCAAAACACAAGTAAAAGAAGAAAAAAAAAAATCACGAGACAAAAAATTACTGATAAAAAAGGGTGACAACCTTTTATATCTAATGTCCGTTAGATAAAGAAAAATTGTTCTCATTCCCGACCCGCTCTGTGGACGATGGCACCAAGCTTCTATCATACAACTTAACGATTTCGAATTGTCTACTCTCTAGAATTGTGTATGTCGGAGTGTAGTTTAGTTCGACACTGGGACTAATTTCTATCAATCATTCGCAGTTGATTCTTCTCTTCGACTTGAGTTGTATTTCTTCACTTCGATCTGGTTGGGTCGAATTCTGTTCTCTGCTGGGCTTGATTTTAACTTCTTCTTCTTCTTCCGTCCAGTAACTCTTTGGCCTTGTCTTCGACTTGGCTGCAACTTCTCCGCGGCTTTCGAGTAATCTTCTTCTTCGTCGACTTAGATAGAACTTCTCTTGTCTTTGACTTGGGCCGGAAGGATTTCTTGTTTTCGACTTGGGCTGGAAGGATTTCTTGTTTTCGACTTGGGCTGGAAGGATTTCTTGTTTTCGACTTGGGCTGGAAGGATTTCTTGTTTTCGACTTGGGCTGGAAGGACCCCCCGCCGCAACCCTCCGTCGTCCGAGGTGATCTCTTCTCGCTGCCGTCCGGGGCTGAACTCATTTTTTTTTTGTCGATTGGGGTCCTGCTTTTATTGACGCCGCAGCAAACCGGGGTGGGTCTGTCGGCGTCAGGGCTCTCTCGATAATCCCAAAAGTCGCATTAGTTCTGATTTCCCATTATCGCTATTATTTTCACCCCTACTTCCTCACAGTGCCTCTGGGGGGAGGACGCATGCCCATCTCTCCCGGTCTCTCGTATGTCAGGTGACCGTTTTCGACCAATGGTTCTTGATCGAGCATTCTCCCTCCTCTTTCCGCATATCACGTGACCGCTTTCGGCCAATGAGACTGTGGTGGGACGCCACCCGTCTCCAATCGGGCGTGGCTTACATCGTTCTTGTTCTAAAAAAAACAAAATCTAATTTGGCCTTTTTCACACGTACGAAAAATGATAATCTTGGCTTTTTCTCACCTGGGTTCTGTCAAAACAGCCTGCCGCTAATTAGATGTGACTTCAGGAAAGAATATTGGCGCTATCTGTGAGCCGAGACAATCGTTTTCTTTCCTTCTTTGTTTTTGGTCAGACCTGATAGTCAAAAATCTTAATTATCTGAATTGAAAATGTCTCCACTTCATCATCGTGGGGTTCCAATTTTTAACAGGTCAGAATCTGTATACAGTTCCACCGGTCACCACCTCAACACAAAAAAAACACCTTTCCTCCGATTAAAATTTCGTTTTCATTGTTCAAAAAAATCTTTATTGTTTCAGCCAACCTTAACAAAACTTCCATCCTACGCGGACACGGAATTAGTTCAAGTGCTTGACCTGATAATTTTGACACTTGTTAGGTGCTGGTCGTACGTGTGTGTTTTCGCGTACGACCTGGTCTCGTATTATGTTTCTGTCTTTCCTCTTCTTTTTGTTTTATTCCACCATCTCCAAACTCTATTTCTTCAACCAAATATAACAATTTCTATTTCCCTGGATTTCGGTCAGGTAATTTGACCTGATATATTTTGACACCTGTCTTGTCTTAGTTTTACTTATGACCGGGTTTTGTTTTATCTATTCCTCTTTCTCTTTCTTTTTATTATTTTTTTTTTCTTCTTCTCTTTGGATCGCCTAAATACAGTTAGAATTATTCTCAAAACTCAATTATTCTTCGTTTCTAAATAACTAACAACTGGTTAATAAACCGAATAAAAATTAAATCATATTTCTATGAATATCTCTTTTTAGTCTTTCTAAAAATGCAGGGTGCCACATATGTATATATATATATAATTTATTCAATTTTATTTTTGTTTTGTTTTTAGAAGTGCTATCTGATGATTCGGCGTCCTTTAAAAAGGCTCTGGTGAAATAAATTATTATAATGGTACCTTAAAGTGATCTGTTTTTCTTTCATATATATATATATATATATATATATATATATATATATATATATATATATATATATATATATAATTAATATCCTCTCTTAGTTTCAAATTAAGACCTCATTTATTATATAATCCCAATTTAATGTCATAAAGTTAATATCCGGACTTTGATACTATAAAAACTCTTTCCTTTAAGGCTAATAATTTACACCCTCCCCTGTTCACACTCTCGTGCCTTTCGTCTCAGTGAAACATTGAAATTGATGAATTCTTTATAGATTTGTCAACTAACAGTATAGCAACAAAATTCATAAATGTTTGTAACAGAAACGTTTTATATAAAATACTAAATTAAAATATTATAACTAAAAAAACTGAAAATATTTTTCATTTTTTAAATATTAAAATAAAAAATACACAATATTTGAATTTTGTAACACAATTAAAAATAATTTGAATTGACCGAGCCATTGTATACACATGCACAGATATATAACCACCTGTAGATGGTCTCAGATGAGATTGAAAGTACTTGAGTAACTAAAAATTGTGCAAGAATATTTTTGAGTATTTTTCTTAATCAACTTTCTACACCCACCCAGAAATTAATTGGTCAACTTGAAAGGCTTAAAACTAAATTAAATAGACATAATACGTCTCAATTATTTAACCAAACTGTTTGAATGAAAATGTGCTGCCTATATATATATATATATATATATATATATATATATATATATATATATATATATATATATATAACTGGACGGACCGTTTCATACTAAAAGCAATTACCAGACAACATGTGTTGTGTCTTTTCTCGACTATTTATATATACGGTTCAGTTTATTTATAATGCCTAAACAAAAACAAGTAAAATTAATGCAAATAAATAAAGAAACAAACAATGTAAATAATAAGCAAATTAACAAGGAACTGTTGTCTAAAAAATCTTTACAATAGACTACGCACGATGAAACAGACAATAAAAACAATGTCTCACTAACAAGTATATATAAATAGTCGAGAAAAAAACGCAGCCCATGTGGTCTAACGATTGCGTTTAGCATGAAAGGAAAGGTTAGCATAGAACTTACTGATGCATCTAGCCATTTCAACTGGAGAGTAATGAGACTTTACCTACAATCCAGTACTGCGCTTAAATTTATAAAATATAGGCACAATAGCAGAAAGTTTAGCAGAAAAATTACCAGAAATTACTTCTAGAAAAAAATCAGAGAAGCTACGTTAGAGCGATGGGAAAGAGACAAAAGCCAATATATCAGGTCAGGACCAATATTATTGCAGATTTTTCTATGGATTTTATCAAAAATCGATAAATATATAGCAGGAGCACCACACCAGATTTATCAGTAGTATTCAAAGTAAAGACGAATGAGAGACTTATTAATATATAAGATATTTTGCCGACAAAAAATTTTCTAACACAACATAGCGAATCAACTTTCTTAGCTGTAGACTTATCAATTGATTTAATATACTCTTCCTACTTCATGTCAGTTGAAAACTTTAGTTTGAGAATGATCAATGTGTCACCCTCCTGGAGGTTATTCTCAGCAATGCTGTGACAAGTTATAAAGGGTTCTCTCAGATTATTAAAAGAGAGACGTTTCGTTTTTAAAGCTTTAAAATTAACAAGCCACTCCTTGCCCCATTTGACAACAGATTTTTGCTCAATTTTTAGATCTGCTGCGAATTTGACCTTATCGAAACGCTTAAATAGCTGTGTCAACATCATAGGTAGCGAACTAAATACTAATGACATGAGGAAGGTCATTTATGAAAATTAGAAACAATGTAGGTTCAATGATAAAGCCCTAGTGAACAACTGCATTTATGAAAAAAGATCTAGAAGAGTGGCCATTATTGACATCTCTTATTTCATGATTTGAGAAGAAAGGTCAAATCAGTTCAAAAATTCGTCATCGAATGGCACAACCTTTCAATTTGTGAAGAAAACCCGTATGGCAAATCCTGTCAAAAAACTTCAAAATGTTTCATTGCAACAACCCGAGCTTCAGTATTTTTATTTAAAGCTTGAGCAAGCATAGAAATAAATACAATATGGGAACCAGTAATAAGGGAAAAAAGCGATAACAACAAAAAAGATTGCAATATGAGCTCTGGTAAAAAAACAAAAAAAAAACATGATATAATAACAGCAATAATTGCAATATCAGCAATGGAGAAAAATGGTTGCTGAAGACATTACGTTTATAATACCCGGGAAACACCTGAAGAAGGCCGGAGCGTACAACGGCCGAAACGTTGTAATAAATATGGCGATAAAGATGAGGACAATAGTCAGAATAATGTAAATAGTGTACATAATACGTCATATCAGAAATATAGTTTATTTTGAATACTACGTTAGGAACGTACCAGAGATCAACTGATGATTTGTTAATTATTATTGCTGAAAGAGTCTAACAATATTGTTAGACTCTTTCTGCAATAATACTCAACAAATCAG
>OZ010605.1:10512458-10522458 GCA_963932145.1 Acanthosepion lycidas
AAGATATGTAGTTCGCCTGATCACTTTCCATAGTAATAGCGACAGAGTAGTGAGAGACTAGCCATATCCCGCTTGGGTGAGAGTTAGAGTTTGGAGCGCGGAAAATAATTTTTTCTCCAACAAGGACTCAGAGACGCATTTGAGCTCTATCAAGACTTTAAAGTGAGGGCTAGACAGCTCACGCCCAAATATGACAGCAGTAATCCATTTTGTGTCGGATCTAGTTCTTATAAAGAATATCATGAGGTGGCAGGTACTTACTGAAACGGTAATTGGAGCCAAACATTTTACCCGTATCTCTAACGATGGATCGTATATAAGGGTTTCACTTGATGTTAGGTGTGGGTTTGGGGCCCAATATTCTCTCAAGGCGCTGAACCTCCTCGAGGGGACTTCCGTTCATCCTGATTTTCAGAAGTTCGGCGTCTGGTCAGCGGTGATGGAATGGAACTAGTTTGGTATTCGACAATAGGGACATTGTTTTATGCATTGCCATTTCATAACAGAATCTCTCGAAATTTTGAAATAAAAAAAACAAAAGTACCAATATTATTCTTAAAATTTAAATACCAAATTTTGATTATGGCCAAAATATTGCGATTGTGATATTTATTTTTTTTTTAATTCCAGTAAAAATCTAAAAAAATCACCCGAAAAGAATGTGGGATACAGTTGAATCGATATAGAATTCTAGATTTTAAAATTGCAAATATTTTTCCGTAATTGGAGGAAAATACATGGGCTATTATATAAATATCTTTCAGTTGTCCAACCATTTTGTGTTCCGGCAGTATTCCTGATTTCCTTCTCTAAACGAGAGAGCTAAAGATCAGATAGTAAGTTTCCTACAAAGAGAAACGCAGCTTCGAACCATACGGAATACAATTCAAAAATAAAAAAAATGGCGACAACTCCAACACGTATATCGTCTAATATATAATATTTGAGGTAATATGGAATACTGTCGGATGAAAAATGAAAAAGTATATCTATAAATTTCCTTAGAAAATCTGTAGATGTAAACTTGTAGGTAGATATGTACGTTCGAGAATGTACATCCCTTAAACACACACAGACACAAAATAAGTGTGTATGCGCATAAATTTTAGGTCAAGCAAGGTGATAAAGTCTCTAAGACTAAAGGTGTTACTGAGCCTGAGATAATATGACGGAATGAAAATACTATCAATGTATCAGAACGATAAAATAAGAGGAATTAAGAAGACAGAAGATAACCACTGACACTGAATTTCAGTTTTTCAAGGTCAAGTGATATATATATATATATATATATATATATATATATATATATATATATATGAATCTTTGGTAGAGCACGCTATTTGATATAAGTTTAAATCAACATTGCGTTGGTGAAATTGTTTTTTTTCACGAAGAAATAATCCTTTCGATAATCTGGTTTTATGTAAGCGCGTCAAATGTATGGCTCTTGCCTAAAAAGGAAAAGCAAAACCCATTGGAAACATATACTTGATGAAAAACAAGAAAAAATTACTTGTACAAACGAACGCATGTATAGGAATAACAGATAATTGGTTAGAGAGGTATAAGTTATTAGACACATAGATAGATAGATAGATAGATAGATAGATAGATAGATAGATAGATAGATAGATAGATAGATAGATAGAAAAGAACAGACTGACACATGACATTATATTAGGAAACTACGAGCATAATAAGAAATATGAATTTAGGTAAAAATGGCAGCGGTAAAAATGGCAACGGAAAAAATGGCCAAAATGGATAAATAAGAAAAAAAGGGAAGAGAGAAAAAAATAGATGAATATCTCAGAATGAGTTTATTAAAATCTTGGATACAATACATAATGGAAAAACATGAGAAGTTTGTCAATTTAAAAAAAAAATATTCAGCTAAAGCTCCCCACTCCCATCAGATTTTACTTTTTAAGCGATTACGTCTGAACACACTGAAAAACTTGTGAAAAAAACAATTATAGGTCCACTTGATGACGGCTTCCGGTATTGAAATCAGAAACCGACATTAAGCGGTGTTTATCCTAAAAAGTTCCTCGTCAGTTTTGTAAACTTAGAGTTGTTTTTTTTTTAATTTCACTAGTTTGAACACGTGGTAATCAGTAATGCAGTCGAATAAAAAAAAAACATATATTGGATACATTATTTCTATGATGTTCAATATATTTAAATTTTGTTACATTTCTATTTATAAAAAAACTATTAGACTATTTACAAAATAGAATGAAGTATTTAAATATATTTTCAATATAAACTATTTAAAAAGTATTTTCACACAAAAAGAAAACATTCCAATTATAAAAAAATAATAAATAAACTATTTAAAAAATATTTTCAAAGAAAACATTCCTATTATAAAAAAAGTTTTAATTCATTATTTGTAAGAAAAAACATTCCAATTAAAAAAAAAACCGCTTTATTTGATTATGTGCAATAGAAAATAAAGATTTCAAATTATAAAGAGCAGTTTTATTTTGCTATTTGTTAATATTAAAAGAATGATTAAAACACATTTTTAATTGCGCCGCCAGTACATCCGACATATAATACTAATAATAGGTATTAGTTTTTTGATAAACATTGTTTGTTAACTTCCGAGTCCCAAACCAGAAGCCACCATCAAGTAGACCATTTCTAGCTTTTAATTTAATGTTAATGGGATCGGTAAACATCAATTTTTTTTGCCTATTTTCTGTATAATAACATTTTTTTCAAATTATACACTAATACACTCATTTTATATATGTATATATACACACTAATACATTTATTATATATTTATATATATATATATATATATATATATATATATATATATATACATATATATATATATATACACTAATACACTTATTATATATATATATATATATATATAAATACTAATACACTTTTTTATATATATATATATAAATTTATACATACATACATATATATATATATATATATATATATATATATATATATATATATATATATATATATATATATATATATACACACACACTCACACACATCTAATCCTAATGTCAGCTATCAATTATAAAAAATTCATTTAAACACGCTACGAATTGTGCTTGTACTCCAATTAGGAGTAGGATGCTAGCTTCCCCCCCTTCAATAAAACTTCTAAAAATCGATATCGAGAATTTAAAATAAAATGTTTTTAATACTAGGAGCGAGAACTTAGCCCCTATTTAAAACAAGAGGAGAGGGAGCCTAGCTCCCCCCCCCAAAGGGTAAATATCTATTTAAAATATTTAGTGGGGGGACCTATTTTAAACTAGAGGGATGGGAGCTTAGACCCATCCTTCTCGAACGGTCATAATTTTCTGTTATCGAATTGCGATTTTTTCCTATTTATCCACTTTTGCCATTATTACCGTTGCCATTTTTACCGAGCACAAAGAAATATGTGAACAGATTGTGATAGACAGATAGATAACAGACTGTCACAGATAAGCAGATTTCGGGGAACGCACTGTCACAGATAGATAGATAGATAGATAGATAGATAGATAGATAGATAGATAGATAGATAGATAGATAGAAGACTTGGAATTATACGAATAGATTGTGCTAGATAGATGGGAGCAGGTATGAATTATATGAACATATTGTGATAGATAGATAGATAGATAGATAGATAGATAGATAGATATTAACAGACTGTCAAAGATAAACATAGATTGTAAGGAACACACTGTCACAGATAAGGATAGATAGATAGATAGATAGATAGATAGATAGATAGATACATAGATAGATATTAACAGACTGTCAAAGATAAACATAGATTGTAAGGAACACACTGTCACAGATAAGGATAGATAGATAGATAGATAGATAGATAGATAGATAGATAGATAGATAGATAGATAGATATTAACAGACTGTCAAAGATAAACATAGATTGTGGGGAACCCACTGTCACAGATAAGGATAGATAGATAGATAGATAGATAGATAGATAGATAGATAGATAGATTTATTTCTACAAAAACACATAGAATTAGAAAGATGCATTTACACAAGATTCTTTGTGGTTGTGATTGATTTGCCTTAAAGCTATTCATTTACAATATAGATGTCAAATGGATTTGATCTCCAATCTCATGTAGCGTTAAAATTAAAATCTTTGTAAATGAAAGCAAATGAAGGGATAATCGTATGCATATATCTCTCTGTTGCTCATAAATTGGTTTAAATCGATGAGATCAAATCCTGGAATGCTGTCCTTTTGTCAGACTCTATGAAATTAATAAATGTTATCGAAGTGTCCACTTCTTTCGTTACTTTCCCTTTCCAATTCTTTTACTCCTTGAACCTTACGCATTTGTCATTCACTGAATTTCTTTCTTCAGTGCCTTCTGGTGTTTAAATCATACAATGGCATTATGCCAACACCTGACGACAGGTTTTCATGTGAAATTTCAAGAAGCATGCCGAGTTCATAGTAGATTTCGCACCCACCCGTTGGGGCCGTCCACTTTTAACCCGGTTGACCCTCAACACTAAATCTTGTCAGGTGACACCATTTCTCAAACATACACGGTCAAAGATACCTCTCCTGTAACTTCACCATAGGGTGCTTAAAGTTTTTATTTCGCCTATGATTTGTTTGTAGATTTATCTTTTTTTTATATATATAAATTACTAGCCTGTACTTGATAACATAGCGTCAATCCTTAAAAACGGTAATTTGATATCCTTAAATAAATTGGTCTTCTTGATGATTTTTTTTTTCTTTTTCTCTGAATGTTTTTCTTTTATAATGTCTGATGATTCCTTCCTTTAATATTTTCATTCTTTCTCATGAAATTTTATTTTCGATTGTTTCTCCTTCTCCTCAATATCAATTCATTTTCCGGCCTTCCCATTTTCTTACGTTTGTTTAATCCTCTGTCCTACTCTATTCTTCCAAGACAAATAAAAGATTTCAAGCAACAGAAATATGATTCTACAGAAGGATACTGAGGATATCATGAACTGGATACGTGAGCAATTTAGAGAAAATGGAAACAAAAAGGAAACTTATATTTAATGTCAGGTAGTGACAGTTGTAATGAAGAAATTGTAAGAAAGAGTGAAACTTCTAGAATTCATTATCACGCAAATGAAACAACTCGCATTTGATAGAAATATATTTCTCTATAGGAGATCGTATATTGATATGTATATAAAAACGTATAGATATTGAATATATGATTTTCCGTTGAACTGTTATATGGCGTTACTTTGATAGTTTCTTGAAAGAAAAGTGATCCATACTTGCCAAAATCTGACGCCCTATATCTGTTTTCAAGTACAACTAAACTTAAAAGGACTATGAGTATACACTTAAACTAAAAAGTCATAAAAATATGTTGATTCTGAAATAAAACACTTTAATTCATTAGAAATTATTTTGTTCACGTTGCGGAAATGAAACTGAACAAACATGACTTCCGATAAAATATCTGAACGAGTGAATGTGCATAACAGAATCCTGCATTATGCTGAAAGCTCTTTCTTGTCGAGGTATAAAAGTAAAAGGTAACAGAGGTTCGAATCCTGCCGGAAGGTACATTTTCTTTATTACGTTTTATCGATTACTCAACCCTTTAAACGAAATAAATACTTAAAAAAAAATAATCAGGGATCTAGAGAAATACGGATATCCACTAAAATTAACGTTTAAAGTAATTTATTTCTCAGGTGAAGGATCATTATGGGTTTTTGATATGTCCCCAAAAGGGATATATTTGTTCGAAGTAGCAAAGTGGTTTTGGACTACTGTAACCGAGTAGGAAAATCTTGCATGTAACCGCAATGGACTGGTCCTCGTCGTAGTGGTAGGCAATAGGCGTAGACAAGGACACATGGCACAGTGGATAAAGGCGTTGGTTAGATCTAGAGACAGACCCAAAGAGTGTGAGTTCAATACCCGGTTAAGGCAGTGGAGAACTTTCAGAGGGAAAATTAGCAGGAGATAACTGATAACTGACATCCATCAAACATGGCACGTGGAACTAGAACAGTCTACCCCAGTGATCGAAATAAAGGGTTCAGTTCGAAATTCCAACCACCTGAAGAAGGCCGCAGCGTACATCGGCAGAAACTTTGTGATAAATATGGCGACAAAGATGAGGACAATAGTCCGAATAATTTATATACTGTACATAATACCTCATCTCAGAAATATAGACAGACCCTAATAGGGGAAGACTATACGCGTAGCCAATAGGCGTCGACCTTGTACTTCCACATCAGTCTGTATTTATGGCTAACACCAGCCAATCATGTGAGGGGGAACCTAGGTATATGCATATTCATTACATCAGTTTGCAAATATTTCATGAGACTACAGCAGCTCTTGCAGACATTGCAGCATTCGTCACATGCATGCGGGTGTGCAATAACGAATTGACTAAAATCAATTGGAGGGTTGTCTATGTAACTCCTGGTTGCTTTGGGATCTTGCGTTCGGCTACGCCCTCGGTAAACAAGCTAACGGAAGTTCATATTTCTTAATGTCTTCACATATTTTATTCTTTCATAACTGTATTTCTTTTTTCATTCATTTCATTTTATTCAGTTGGCTCATTTTGCACCGGCGTGGTCCCAAATCCCCTCCATCTCACAACTGTATCTCATGGTGACATTCAAGGCAGTATAGTGCAATGCCTTGTCAGTTCCTTTTGCATCAAGGATGTCAAGGTTACTCCAACCCTTCTCTCATTTGTCGATGTTTTTGAAGTTACGTTCTAATTTTTTACCCGGCATTCTTCTGATGCTGTCGAACCCTGGAAGATTGAGGTATTACCAAACTGAACCCTTTATTTAATCAAATGGTGCATAATGTTCTTTTTCCGCCGGTCAAGTCTGGATAATTGTCTAGTGTTTTAAAATATTGGTGAATTTACTAATATAGTAATTGCAAGTTAAATTCCTGGTTAGAATAATGCCTTTGTCTAAAAAGTCAGGACCCACAACGGAGCAAGTAGTTTGAAATCTGAGAAACCTTCTCATTGGCTGGTTTCCATCCAATGCTCTTAGTCTGTCCTGCTATTTTGTCCATAGATTAGGAGAGAAGAGATGGGTTTATAACGATCCCAAGGATATTAGCGCATAAAGGAATGTAATGAACTCGACTGGAATTCGAACTCGGCTCTGCGATTTATCAATCGGAGCCGCTAAACATTATTCCACCGTGTCTCCTTGTATTGAATTTATACGCCGTTATTTTCGACTTTTCTTTTTTTCCCCATTTAATTTTTTCTACTTACAACTTCGTTGCCAAATTTATTATTGCACTTTTCTTCAACATTTGTTTTTTTCCATCTTAATTCAAAATGCCTTTTCATTTCAAGACTAATATTTCTTCTCGTGACCCCCTCCAACATTTATCGCCGTATAGAATTGAAAAAAAACAAAAAGAAAAAAAGAACTTCATAATCACACGTTTAGTTAGTAATACACTTGTGACACTAGTAAATTTAATATTCTAAAATAGCCATCATTCGCACTAAACACACTCCTTCTCGTTAAGTCACACCTGTCCCAGGACATATTTAAATTATCCTGTACCTTCAGTCCACTGACACACAAACTCTCTTGTACTCGTTCATGCTCACCTGTTGTTTATTGATGTTTGCGTTAAATGCTGGAAAACCGGAAAACATTACCATGGAATAAAACTAAACAGACTGAGGCTAATAAAAGTTGAGCCGATTTAAGTATACTTCTCCTTAAAGTGAATGTATTACTGAAATATCATTTTCGCAGGCTGTAACCTGATAAACGCGCTTTCCAACTGGGTTCGCTTTGCAATTTTAATTTTAGAGTGTGCACTGACCTATCCCTTTTTACGATTTTTTCTGCCTTTCTTTATTTCTTAAAGCATAAACCCAGAAAACTGTTTGAAAGTACGAAATAGTGTGTTTAAAAAATTACTTGGCTTGATCGATTAAAAAGTGTCAAATTTCTGAATCTTAATATATTTAGCTGCACAAAATGTAAATGTAAATTTATTTTATTGCTTTAAAATGGTAAGTATATTTCTGTGTACCGTGTCCCTTCAGGACATAGGCGATCATGTTTCTCCATATTATCCAGTCCTTTGTAGCTCTTAGTAAAGTTAAATACCTGTTCTGTCAACATTTTACGCTTTTTAGGTGGATCATCCGCTCGTTTTCTCTGCCTACTTGCATCCAATATGTCCTTTGAGTGTTAAATCTTCTAAGTCTTCTTTCCGCATTATGTGTCCTAGCAACTTCAACCGTCTCTTTCTGATTCTAAACAACAGTATACTTTTTACACTATTTAAAATATTCGGACTATTTTTGTCGCCATATTTCTTACAACGTTTCGGCCGTTGTACGCTCCGGCATTCTTCATGTGGTTAGAATGTCGAACTGAACCCTGAACTGGGATCAGGTTGAGATCATAGACCAAGAACACCATTGGTAAATTCGTAAACTTCTGGAATCAGCACATATGCTAGGACACAAAATTCTCCTGAGCCGACCAAGCATAGAAATGAATACAATATGGGAACCAGTAATAAGGAGTGCCAGAGAAAAGCGATAATAACAACAACAAATGCCGGAGCGTAGAACGGCCGAAACGTTCTAATAAATATGGTGACAAAGATAAGGACAATAGTCCGAATAATATAAATAGTGTATATAATACCACATCTCAGAAATATAGACAGATACTGAAAGGCCGAAACGTTTTAATAAATATGGCGACAAAGATGAGGATGATAGTCCGAATAATGTAAATAGTCTACGTAATACTTCATCTCAGAAATATAGACAGATACTGAAGTATCCTTCTTATTTCCATTTTCTCTAAAGTTTCTTCATTGGTCACATATTCAATCGATGGTGTATTCTCGGCATCGTTCTGTAAAATCACATTTCACCAAGTCTATTCTTCATCTTCGAAGAGATAGGCTATCATTCAGTGCCTTTTACGACCGACATTACATAATAGATCAATACTGTGTTTTTTTTTATTTTTTTGCTTTTTTCTAAAGAGATTTTCCTGTATCTTAATATTTTACTTAGGTTTTGGAAGGCTTTTTTCACTAACCCGAATTTTTCGTCTTCAGTTAAAATAAAGCAATATTTTGGCGTCCACAATTTGTAATTCGCATCTTGATATGCCCCTTTTGGGGAAAACCATAGATTCTGTCTTTGTACAATTGAGGTTTAGTCCTTTCTTCTTGCTTTCTTTTACTAACTTCTGCAGGAGTTGCTGAAGTAACCTGTCTGTATCTCTTATCAGAACTAAATCCAGAATTAGATATTGACAATTTTACATATCTCATTATATTTTTGAATTGAAAATTGTTTGAAAATGTCATCGCAAAATGAGTCCGTAAGTAGAGGAAATGTTTCATATAAATTTAATGTTTAATAGAACAGATGTAAGGAAGACAAAAGATGGCGGTTCGCGTCGCATTGTAGATGAAAAGGAAGGAAGAAATTGGAAAGGGATTCTTCAGGTGAGAAATGCAAGAGAAGAAAAAATGAAATAGAACATAGAATGATACCTAGTTTCCATTTTATTATCTTGCAATAATTGTCATGACAATATTTTTAGAAAAGACAGGGAGAATCCATGTCATGTTGCTAAGAAAGTAACTGAATTCGAGATGCCAGGTAAGAATCGATTACATTAGAAATTCTATATTGAATTTTGTCAAGTATCACGGGATATATATTAGGAGCAACAGACCATATGTGTCGGTAACATCTAATTCAAGGGCGGATGGTAGATTTATAAATGTTCTAGATGGATTCTGACGCGAAAAATTATCTGACACGACACAGTGAACCAAATTTCCTAACCGTAAACCTAGCAATTGATTCAATAAAATCATTCCAATTTATATCTGTGGAAAACATGAGACAAATAAGACTCAAATAGATTATCTTTTGTAGATGAAAATAAGCCACATTTAAGGCAGACAGAAGAGGGTTTATATAGT
>OZ010605.1:10529958-10539958 GCA_963932145.1 Acanthosepion lycidas
TATAATTAATTATTTAAAAATATGATACCAACCGTTTTCGAGTTTTATGTCGAACTCTCTACTGCAGAGAGGAACTCGGAGGAAGCTTTGCCGAAGGGCAAGGTTACCTTCGGGGAGGTAGACACGACCTGAACCCGTCTAGGCGGGTTCAAAGGTCATATTTTTGGCCGAGCCTACGGGCTTGGAGATACCCACATTAAACCGGCCTTGTGCCACATTTAACCCACGTGGGGGGGTTGATAAATATCAACGCTACATAAAAGTACTCATGTTTCAAAACCAGAGCCGAAAACTTCAATATAATTATTTGAATTAAACTGAATTAAAGTACTATATATATATATATATATATATATATATATATATATATATATATATATATATATATATATAAGTAAATCGAAACTGAACGAATATATGAAAATATCACGTGATAACAACAAATTCATCAACTATATAACGACAGGCAAACGAAAAAGAAAAGAAAAGTAACTTACAAGAAACACGAAGATGATCGCATGAAAATACCATTTCGTATTTCATTTCGTTTTTGGAGTCGTTTCGTTGCTATTCCTCACTTTTTAATAACTCCCTCACAGTTTGCAGATCTTCTAATGGAGTCATTGAGAACAGCAAAATAAACACGTAATATAACTTTACACGCGAAAGTACGTGTTTCCATCTTTTCGTGCAGCATAAAGCATCGAAAGTACATGTGTAGACAATAAGATGTCACACATTTACACAGATAATTGCTGGGAGCAACCTAAAGGCGTGCACGAAATCCGACGTATTGGATGAGAGCAGATTTACCTGATCGTTAAAATGAGGAAGACACGATTCGTCAAGGCGGATATTTAAGTGCTACGTAAGGAAAGAGTGATATGTTTTCTACTTAAAAATATGATCAAAATCGTTTGATTTTTATCATATACAATATATATATATATATATATATATATATATATATATATATATATATATATATATATATAGTCATCTACAGACAGACTGTTGCACAGAATCAATGGCTTTCAGTGTGGGTAGACGTCCGATTGATTCAAGCCGGATCGAAACCCGATCGATTTGGATATATGTCAGATATACTACTCCTATGCTATCGTCGTACGGCAGAGATAAATTAAAATTTTACTGTTTTCTATACAAAATACGTCAGTGGCCGGATATATATATATATATATATATATATATGGGAGTAGGTAGGCTTTCCTACCGCCCGGTCAACACTCTTCCCCCTTCTCTTGGACATGAGTAGAGCCTTACGCTTTTTTTCTTGTTTAGGAAGGTTTTCCCGGTATGTTCTCTCTCTCTCTCTCTGGCCTCTGCATTAGTGCAGTTCTGTTTCTCCCGTGATGTGTGCAGTCTGTGGCATTCCTTCTTCATTCTGAGGGTACACGTTTGACAGTTCTCTGGTTGCTGTTTCCGACTGGTAGTTAGGAGCCCTACCTCTTGCGTAATGTCTTGAGAGGCCGCTCTGATCAACAGTTGTATAATACCGGGGTGTTTGTAGTGCCATGTCGCGCTAGCTGGCTACATAATGATGCAGGCTGTGCCAACTCCTCTCTGACCACGTCACGGTCGATAACTGTCTGTTTCTTTTACTTCGGACCTTCTCATCGTCCAAACAAATTTCCATATGACATACAAAGACCGAAAAAGTAATCCTAAACCAGCCACTCAAAAATCACCTAAACCACTCAACATTTCGTTCTTCAACATCCGTGCCATTAGAAGAAACTTCTGCAGTATGGAATCTTTCCTCGGTGCAAACTGCCCGGATATACTGACCGTCTGTGAGACCAACCTTGTCTCGTCTATTCCCTCCTCTGATTTCTCGATCCCAGGCAACCTTCCTTTCCTCAGAAAAGACTCTCTAAACCATATCCACGGCCTTGGCGTCTACGTCAAGGACCATCTCCCTCTGGCCAGATAGTTGTCTCTCGAATCACCAGAACCAGTCATACATGTGTCTCCGACTATCTCTCCTCAATGCGGTAAGCTATCTCTTCTTCCTTTAACGCTCTCCATCATCTCAAGGCTGAGGGATACTCGATAGCATTTCTGACAGCATAGACAAGCTCCCTCCCTCCACCCGTTCGCTCAAATATTTGTGTTTGGCGACTTTAACGTCCATCATACCATGTAGTTTGAAAATGCTACTACTGACCACGCAGTAATTCAAACACACAATTTTTCAGTCTCTCAATCCTTCACGCAATTCCACACTCGTTTTGCCTTCAACCGGGAAGGTAAAGCCTCTCTTCTCGATCTGTTTTTTACCTCCATCCCCGTGTCTTGTAGCGGCACAAAGTCTGCACTCTTGGTAACTCTGATCATGCAGTAGTATCTGCTAACATCTCATTCAACTCCCCCCCTGCAAAAAACCTCCTACTAATAGAATTTCGTTATACTATCAACGATCTGACTGTCCCCTGGGATGTTGTCTTTACGGTCCCCGTCCAAGAATGTGCTTCTGATGGCACATCCTGGGTTAAATCTGGAATCGACGCTTTCATTTCCTTAAGGAAACATAGGGTCAAGTCGTGCTCCTCCCCCTGGTTCTCCGCTGCTTGCTCAGCCACCATCGCCCATAGGAACCACTTCTTTCACCTATTTTGTAGCGACATGTCGGACTGCAATAGACGTTTCTTTGCTTCCGCCCGTAACGAGTGTAAGCGTGTCTTCAACGATGCTAAGTCACTATTTGGTGCTCGGGTGAAGGAGCGTATTGCATCTCGCAAATTTGGCTTCAAAGTTTATTGGCGTCCCTGCAAGAGTGTATTGGACAATTGCAAACCGTCTATACCTCATTTGTTCAACGAGTTGGAAGTTCTGACCTCCTCTGCCGACAGGGCTGAATGCTTAGCAACGAAATTTTCATTCAACTTAACGCTCGACTCTTCCGGTATACACATACCCGACTTCCCTCTTAGAACTGAGGCACTATTGAGTGGGTTACACATAACTCCGTCTTTGGTATTGGGCATTATCTCCAGTTTAGATCCCAACAATGTTAGTGGTGGAGATGGGATACTGCTGGAAGACCTCTTCGATTGTTCCTGTCTTCAAGAAATCTGCCGACCACTCTGAGCCTTCTAACTACCGTCCTATCAGTCTCCTTCCCCTCTTCGGCAAAGTCTTCGAAGCCCTAATCAATACCGAAGTGGTTAACCACCTTAGTTCCCATGATCTGTTCTCAGACAAGCAATATGGCTTCCGCTTTGCCCGATCTACAGCTGATGTGCTTACGGCCATCACTGAAACTGTCTACCAATCTCTTCAAAATAACGGAGAAGCTCGTGCCGTGGCCCTTGACATCTCCAAAGCGTTTGATAGGGTTTGGCATGCCTGCCTTCTTCGCAAGCTCCAGGATTATAGCATTACGTGTCGATTGTTTGACCTAATACAATCATTCCTGTCAAACCGTGAATTGAAGGACGTTCTCAACGGATTCTCCTCCAGTTCCTACCCCACGAACGCAGGTGTTCCTCAAGGCTCCATCCTAGGCGCCACTTTGTTCCATATCTACATGAACGACCTTCCAGACGCTATAAATTCCCAAGTTGGCATCTCGGCGGATGACACCGCAATTTACCCCTGCCTCAAAAAAAAATGTAGTGTCACTAACAAAACTAACCTGGCCGTGCGTCTCGAAAAGGACCTCCAATCGGTTGTGAACTGGGGCGGGTATTGGTTGGTCAATTTTAATGCCTCGAAAACAAAACTGTTCTCTATTAATCACCACAGAGATCTTTCCCTGACCTCCATTAGAATGTTTTTCGCTCAACTTCTTGAGAGCACCTCTCTGCGGCTGCTCGGTCTCACGTTGACTGCTGACCTGAGATGGAACAAATACATTCAGTCAATTGCTTCGTCAACAACAAGAAAAGTTGGCTCCTTGTGCCGCGCCAGGAAATTTGTCTCCCCGGAACCGTTCCTCCAGATCTACAAATCAACAATTCGCCCTTGCATTATGAGTATTTCTGCTATATATGGTCTGGAGCCCCGTCTGTTTGCCTCGGGGTTCTTGATAGGTGCCAGAGGAGGATATGCAATATAATTGGCCCTGTTCTGTCATCTCGTCTACAGTCACACTCTCACAGACGCGCCGTCGCCTCTCTCTGTCTCTTTTACAAATACTTTCATGGCAATTAGTCCGAGGAGCTGCATTCGCTGGTTCCCAGACTTCATGAGTTCAAGCGCTCTACGAGGCTGGCATCCCGCTCTCACCCTTTCACTGACGAAACTCCTAAATGTAGCCGTCTCTTCTACTCCAATAGCTTAATGTCTCGCACCTCTCGCCTGTGGAACTCCCTTCCCTCTTCCAGTTTCCCTGAGAGCTATAATCTCCAGCTATTCAAATGTAATGTCAATCGACATCTCCAGTTACCTTGATCTATCCACTATCCTTCTCCTCCTCAATTCCTCTATCAATCCTATCTGATCTTGCTTCAAATTTTCTGTAACCTTGTGGCTCCTCGCCTTGCTCGGGGTGAAACACTTAAAAAAATTATATATATATATATATATATATATATATATATATATATATATATATATATTGATAAAATTAGTGTAAAATATACACAAAGATTTGGAAACATATATCTAAAATATATATATATACATACATACACATATATATATTTGTATAAAAAATAATTCCAAGAGGATTGAATCCCGGTAGAACTCAATGCCCAGGACAGAGTAAGGGTATAAAAAGGCTTAAACACTAATATTCCATGATCATAATTAATTCCATTGGAATCGCAAATACGATCCAATTCATCAGACTTACAAATTGAAAAAGAAAACAGAAAAAAACAACTCCGGAAACAAAAAATTAAATTGAGTGAGAGTATGTATGAGAGTGTGGGACGAATGTTAGAGCTAAAGAGAGGGGTAAGAGACGAGAGAATGAGGGGGATTAAAATTTAACAGAGAGAAGTTTTAAAGAGGAGAGTCAAACTTCTCTATCTTACATTTTAAGAGAGACAGAGATAGAGAGAGGGATAGAGAGAGAGATCCACATTGACTCACACACGGGAAAAAGGAAATCAAAATGTTGCAGATTATGACAAATGGTTATAGGAACTTATTCCGTATGCAGCAATCCTATACTTGGGTCTATATATATATATATATATATATATATATATATATATATATATATATATAGAGAGAGAGAGAGAGAGAGAGAGAGAGAGAGAGAGAGACGTTAAAACACACACACACGCGCAAAAAAATGAATTCAAATTGTTGCAGATTATGGCTATAAATTTTTCATAATGATTTAAAAATGGTGTTTTGATGTGCCACAAGTCCAAATGCATGAAGCACTTGGAGAGGATCAAACAAAATATTCATGACTAATTGTGCGAGCAAGTAAAGCTTGTTAACCATTATACAATTTAAAAGTAACAACAGATGTGGCACAACACCGAAAGTATTGTACAGTTCAGTTGTAGGTGAACTAACGAGTCAATCGTACAAAATATTACACTACATTGAAGAGCCCAAAGATATTTATTATTGAATGTCGTATTTTTTTTTTTAAATTGTAAATCTGAAAATCAGTTTCTATTTTTTTTTAAATACAAAAATCTCATCATTTAATTTCAGTGTATACATACTACACGTGCCGAGTTAAAGAAAAAAAACTGCCTGTGATTGATTTCGCATATATACAGAACGTCTACTCAGATATGATTATCAACTATAATGAAGTTTATATGATGAATATATTTGTCAATATTTCTGGTTGTTGTGGTTTCAGTGATTTTTAATTTTTTTTAAATGTATCTATTTTCATAGCTATAAGTATATATCAGTTTCAGTGAATTTAATATGTATGTTCAGTCTATATTTTCCTCATTTTCACTTAATAACATATTTATGTATATAATTATGTATGCAATTATACATACCTTTATATAAACAATAATATATATATATATATATATATATATATATATATATATATATATATATATATATATATATATATAGGCGACAGCCTGTTGCCTTCAATTTTCACTTTTATATTTATAATACGCTCTGTCTCTGATATTGACCACTTTATCCCATAAATATAGCACACCATAAAACTATATTTCTTCACACACACACACATACACACACATACACACACATACACACACACATACAGATATATATATATATATATATATATATATATATATATATATATATATATATATATATATATATATATATTAGATAGATATATAGATAGATAGATAGATAGATAGATAGATAGATATTTTTTTAATTCCGCTCATGGGCGGTGTTTATTTCGGAGGTGTCGATTGTACTGTATAGTAGGGTCAGGGGTTCGTCGTCTGTTAAAAAACAAAGAGCACCATGACGCAATTCATTCCGCCGGAAATCTGGAAAAGGCATACTGTAATGCTTTGCATTCGTGTATGAACTCCGATACGAACATTTTAGAGATTTTGGTTGTAAAATGTGAATGGGAAGAACAAAGTCTAATGGTGATTACGAATATACGACAGCTCGGAAAACTCACTCTGATCGTTTTGATAAGAAAATAACTCCAAAATCTGTTGCTGAAAGCCACAGATCTAACACGGAAGCCTACATAAAGTGCCTTGAGGAGGTAGTTGCTGCCCTAGGTCAAGAGGGTGCCTGCTGGAATAATCTATGTCTGTAAACCTGAATCTGCACTAGGCCACAAACGCAGGAGTTCCCACTCATGTTTGTCTGGCAATCTCTGCGACTACATTTTCCCTTACATCTGGCCAACTAAGTCCGTAAACTGTAAAATCCTTGAAGTGGGCCTTAGTTTGATTTTTTTTAAGCATTGCGCCTAGAGCAAGGCGTGAAGCCACTAGGATGCAGGGGGGTTGCAGAAGATTTGGAGCTAGAGCAGATAGGAGTGATAGAAGAAATGATGATGGGAAGGAGAGTGGGTAGATCAAGGTAACTGGAGATGTCGATTGACATTACATTTGAATAGTTGGAGATCATAGCTATCAGGGAAACAGTAATTGGGAAGGGTGTTCCACAGGCGAGAGGTGCGAGGTATGAAGCTATTAAAGTAGAAGAGAGGGCTACATTTAAAAGTTTCTACAGTGTAAGGGTGACAGCGGGATGCCAGCCTCGTAGGGCGCTTGAATTCATGGAGACTGAGAACCAGTGAAAGCAGATCATCGGAGCAATTACCATGAAAGTATTTGTAGAAGAGACAGAGAGAAGCGACGGCGCGTCTGTGAGAGAGTGACTGTAGACGAGACGCCAGATCACGCCCAATCACATTACATATCCGTCTCTGGATCTTGTCAAGAACTCCGAGGTAAACAGAAGGTGCCCCAGACCATATATGGCAGCAATACTCTATGCAAGGGCGAATGGTTGTTTTGTATATTTGAAGTATCGATTCAGGGGAGAAAAATTTCCTGGCGCAGCACAAGGAGCCAACTTTTCTTGTTGTTGACGAAGCAATTGAATCAATGAATCATCTCAGGTCAGCAGTCAACGTAAGACCGAGCAGACGCAGAGAGTTGCTCTCAAGAAGTTGACTATCAGACATTCTAATGGGGTGCAGGGAAGGATCTCTATGGTGGTTAATGGAGAGTAGTTTAGTTTTTGAGGCGTTAAATTTGACCATCCAATTGTTGCCCCAGTTAACAACCGATTGGAGGTCCATTTCAAGAGGCACGGCCAGGTTGGTTTTGTCACCGACACTAGATTTGTTTTTGAGGCAGGAGTAAATTGTAGTGTCATCCGCGTAGATGCCAACTTGGGAACCTATGGCGTCAGGAAGGTCGTTGATAAAAATAACGAAAAGAGTGGGGCCTAGGATGGAGCCTTGGGGGACACCTGCGTTCGTGGGATAGGAACTGAAGGAGAAACCATTGAGAACGACCTTCAGTTCTCGGATTGACAGGAATGATTGTATTAGATGAAACAGTCGACCAGTAATGCCATAACGCTGGAGCTTACGAAGAAGGCCGGCATGCCAAACCCTATCAAACGCTTTGGAGGTGTCTAGAACCACGGCACGAACCTCACCGTTATTTTAAAGTGCTTGGTAGACGGTTTCAGTGATGGCCGTAAGCTCATCTGCTGTAGAACGGGCGTAGCGGAAACCATATTGCTTGTCTGAGAGAAGGTCGTGTGAGGTAAGGTGGTTAACCACTTCTGCGTTGATTAGGGCTTTGAAGACTTTGCGTAAAAAGGGTAGGAGACTAATAGGACGGTAATTAGAGGGGTCAGAGGGGTCTCCAGATTTCTTAAAGACAAGAACAATGGATGAGGACTTCCAGCAGTCAGGAAAACAGGATTCCTTGAGGCAGTAATATTTAGAAAGGGTGGGTGCTAGCTCAATCACGCATTTCTTCAAGACAATGGCTGGTATGCCATCTCCACCACTAGAGTTGTGGGGTCTAAATTGCAGATAATACCCAGTACCGATGACGGGGTTATGCGTAAGCCTCTGAATAGGGCCTCAGTTCTTAGAGGGAAGTCTGGTATGGGTACACCGGTGGAGTCGAGCGTCGAATTAAATGAGAACTTCCGAGCAAGGCATTCAGTCTTGTCGGTCGAGGAGGTCAAGACCTCGAACTGGTTGAATAAAGGAGGTATGGAGGACTTTCCATTGTTCAGGACACTCTTTCAGATCTGCCAATAATCTTTGGAGCCAAATTTGCGAGATGCAATACGCTCCCTCATCCGAGCAGCAAATATTGACTTAGCTTCGTTGAGGATACGCTTACACTCGTTACGGGCGGAGGCAAAGAGACGTCTATTGCAGTCCGACATGTCGCTACGAAATGTGTGAAAGAAGTGGTTCCTATGTGCAATGGTTGCTGAGCAAGCTGCGGAGAACCAAGGGGAGGAGTGCGACTTGAACTTAAATTTCCTTGAGGGATGAAAGCGTCGATTCTAGCTTTCACCCAGGATGAGACCTTAGAAGCACATTCTTGGACAGGGAGTATAAAGACAACATCCCAGGAGACGTCGCGGAGGAAGTCACGGAACGAGTCCCAATCCGCTCGTTGATAATAGAACGAGTTCTAGTAATGGGAGGTTCTTTGCTGGGTGTGAGGTTGAAGGAAATATTAACAGATACCATGGCATGATCGGATTTACTAAGAGGGCAGAGCTGTGTGGCACTACAAGATTCGGGGATGGAGGTAAAACACAGATCGAGAAGGGAGGCCGTATATGCCAGGTTGAGGGCAAAACGCGTGGGGAAGATAATTACCGGCGTGAGGGACTGAAAAATTGCGAAGTATTTGAATGCCAGACCGTCAGTAGTAGCATTCTCGAGCCACTTGGTATGATGGGCGTTAAAGTCACAAAGCACGAATATGTGAGCAAACGGGTGGAGAGAGGGGGCCTTGTCTATGCTGTCAGAAATGCTATCGAGTATCCCGTAGTCTTGAGAGGATGGAGAGCGATAGAGGAAGAAGAGATAGCTTCCGGCATTGAGGAGAGATAGTCGAAGACACACGTACGAATGGTCTGGCGATTTGAGAGACAACTCTCTGGCCAGGGGGAGATGATCCTTGACATAGACACCAAGGCCGTGCAACTGGATTAGAGAGTCTTTCCTGAGGATCGGAAGGTAGCCGGGGATCGAGAGATCAGAGGAGGGAATAGACGGGACAAGGTTTGTCTCACACAGAGCCAGTATATCCGGGCAGTTTGCACTGATGAAAGATTCCATACTTCAGAAATTTGTTCTAATGCCACGGATGTTGGAGAACGAAATGTTGAGGGGTTTAGGTGATTTTGAGGGTCTGGTTTATGTTTATTTTAGGTTCATTTGAGTCTTCATGTGAAGTAATTGTTGGAAGATGAGAAGGCCTGAAGTAAATGAAGCAGATGGTTATCGACCGCAACATGAGCAGAGAGGAGTTGGCACAGCCTGCATCATAATGTGGCCTCAGGGTGGCCCACCGGAGGTGACTGCAGGGACACCGTTCCATGC
>OZ010605.1:10544958-10559958 GCA_963932145.1 Acanthosepion lycidas
CCTCTATCTATATTCATATAAAATATGTTTAGATATTTATCAAAAGCGTTTATTTACAAATCTATAAGTGTTACGATACAGTTTAAATATATATAACACACTATTCATATATATATATATATATATATATATATATATATATATATATATATATGAATATATATATGTGTGTGTATATATGTGTGTATGTGTGTATACACACACACACGCATATACGCACACACACACACGCATATACGCACACACACACACACGCACACACACACACACACACATATATATATATATATATATATATATATATATATATATATATATATATATATATATATATATATATATAATAAAAAGGCTTAAACACTAATATTCCATGGTCATAATTTATTCCATTGGACTCGTAAATACGATCCAATTCATCAGACCTATAAATTCTAAAATAAAACGGAAAAGAACAACTCCAGAAATGAAAATAGTATTTAGAGCTCTAAATTCGATTTTTATTTCCGGAGTTGTTCTTTTCTGTTTTCTTTTTGAATTTGTAGGTCTGATGAATTGGATCGCATTTACGATTCCAATGGAATAAATTATGACCATGGAATATTAGTGTTTAAGCCTTTTTTATTATATCCTTACTCTGTCCTGGACATTGAGTTCTACCTGGATTCTATCCTCTCGGAATTTTTTATTCAAAACATATACATGTGTGTATATGCACCTGTGGATTTTGCATATATATGTATATTTACCACTAATATTATCTATCTATCTATCTATCTATCTATCTATCTATATATATATATATATATATATATATATATATATATATATATATATATATATATAACGGGAAAAAGGACACAAGGAAAAATGCATGTAGTTTTAGCCGACGCTTTTCGTCCAGTATGGACGTTTTTAACGTAAAAAAAAAATGAATATAATAAAACAAATTATCTATCATGAAAAAAAAATTACCTTAAGTAACTAGAATTATTTAGAAACACTATTATATTGATTGTATATATGTATGTATAAATGAGACAAAATGTAAAAATATTTTATTGTCTACAGTTAAGCATTTTTCCACTTTGTTTCATCAAACATTTGTTCCGGTCTTATATACTAACACAGACTTGAGACTTAGGTAAACGCCCTATTTACGTATTCAGACATACACACATCTAGATATATATATATTGTGGGGTATCCCCTCACACCATAGGAGTAATGACAGTAGAATTTAATCTTGTTTTTACAAAGATAAAAACAAGTAAAATAAATATGCACAGTAGTACTACTACTAGTAGTAGTAGTAGTAGTAGTAGTAGTAGTAGTAGAAGGAGTAGCAGTAGGGGTAGGATTGAAATTTCAACAGTATATTTTCTGTGCTTTTGATGTTTGATTTTTAGTGTTGATTCCAATTATTAAATCTAGAACGCTAACCATCAATCAAAGTTACACCCCTACTAACCATCGGTATTTCATACCCGATTTTCAAAAAGTATTAAATATAAATCTTCATTTGAAATATTTTACATGCAGACACTTCAAACTTTGAGTTAACATTAATATGAACTGAAAAACATTATTTAGGTAAGAAAATCAGGTACTGAAAATTGTAATTAAAAATAGGAACATTTGCGCTGGGTACTATATACCCATGGTTAGTGTTCTAGGGTTAAAGTGTTTCTAAAGATGGTCTGGAATCAGACCCACAGGCTTCTACGATATTTACATTCTCAGAATCGCATATAATCTTTTCAACTGCAATGAAGTTGAAAAGAGGGTACTCCTCATGGTTTAGGATAGATTTTGAGAGTATTATTATTATTAGTAGTAGCAGTAATAGTGTTGGTGATGGTGGCAGTATTCGTTTTGTAACAAATACTTCTCGGATATAATAGAAAGTGAGATGAAATAAGAAACGTTAAACCTAAAATATAGCATATCGAAAAACGATATCGAAGGAAAAGGGACATTTGTTTAATCGAATTCACCCCATGAGAGGAAGTAAAATCAGTAGGACAAAAGGGATACCTGGGATTAAAAAAATTGGAAAGCAGAAGCGTTCTTGACGAAGGAGAACAAGAGAAGAGTAATCAGGAAGACAGTAGATAACGATCGACATTGCATTTACATTTCTAAAGGTTAAACTTGAATAGAAAACAAGAAACCGGAAGAGACTTACACAATCGAGACGTGTCAATGAAAAAACCGTTAGCACAGAATTTACGGTTATATTTAGTCAATTGAAATATAATCTGATTAGATCTTGCCGCCAATCTAGTACTGCGCTTAAATTCATAAAGACTTCGTTCCATAACGAAGAGTTTCTCCGAACAATTACCATGAAAGTTTTTATAGAAAAGGCACAGGTAAGCAAATTTACCGCGGTGGGTAAGGGACCGATGCCAAGACGTCAGGCCAAGACCAATAATACTGCTGATATTTTTTTCTTTTTTTATAATTTCTAAATATATAACAAGAGCATGGGGCCATATGTCGTTGAAATATTCGAGGCTTCGACGAATGGTAGACATATAGATATGTAAGATAGATTCAGAAGAGAACGAGTACAACACAGTGAAAATCTTTATAGCAGAAGACTTATCAGTAGATTTAATATAGACTTTTCACATCACGTCAGCCGATAATGTTAACCAAGAAGGCGCAATGAATTAATTTACTGGAGGTTAGCATTTGATATGGTGATGGAAGGAAGAGTGATGGAAGGAAGAGTGATGTCTCTCAGATGATTAATATAGAGCTATTTTGCTTTGGAGACGTTAAATTAACAAGCCGTCCTTTGTCCCAGTTAATAAAAGACTGTACGTCTTTTTTTTTTTTTTTAGATCAGCTTCCAATTTGACTTTATCGATTTGGTAGTTGTGTCATCAGCATATATAGAAAGTTGCAAGTAGATGTCATCAGGAATTCATTGCTAAGCGTAAAAACTATTATTATTCTTGTTTTTTTTAAATATTAGGTTGGTGCAAAAATAATGTCGTTTTTGACGTCAAGAATAATGTCGTTTTTGACATATTTTTAACAAAAAAAAAAAGACATTATTTTTGCACCAACCTAATATAATCTTGGAGTCGATGAGGATTAAAATATTCCTTGAAATAGTCTACAACGTTTGGAGACCATTTTCCGTTGAGGAAAATGTTTATAGGTTCCATGCTTGTTATCTCTTGAATGAAGTAAATATTTTTAGAAGTATACGTTTCCTTGCTTCTTGCGAACTGAGGATATGTTTGGTTGAACTGCGTAGATACCGAAATCTGATTCGGCTATTGTTTATTCTGATTTCGCCTATCATATGCAGGGAGATTTCATGCCCTAATGTCAAGTTCCTTGCTAAATTTTCCCCCCAAATCTAGGAACACACAAAACGAAAATGGTGCGACCACTTTATTTTATACAACATCTTTATTGATAGTCGGGTGGGTGGCAAAAATGAAACATCTGTCATGAATTTTAATTAATTCTTTGTCCTCTGTAGAAACGATGGGGTAGTTTCACTTAAGTATAAACAACGGACTCGTAAGCGACGGCTGGAAAATTTAAATAGAAAACAGTAACAATTACCAAACCAGAATGGCGCACATACAGCCATAATTCAAAGAGCGTTATATATACAACTGTTCAAAGGATCTACTTAATTGAAGGCCACTGGATACAAAGACAAAGTTTCATGGATCAAACACTAAATTTGTATAAATTTAAAGCATTTTATTTATGGTCGCACATTTTTCTGCCGGATGGGACATCTTTTTAAACAATATACCGATTGATTCGGATGAATTTCCTGTAGGCTTTTCAACTTTTTTCTGCTCATCATTTTGTAAGTCACTCTTTTGACTAGCTATTTTTTTTCTAATAGTTTCAGACAATATTTTACAACTGTACTTATATAACATTTTTTGACGATATTTTTAATATCGCAGTCTTTTGATATACCTATAAAGAACATGATCATTATTTTATGATATATTATAGGCACCGTTCGAGGAATCATACTCTACTGTTTTTTTAGAGATACAAATTATATTCGTGATATTCGGGAAAAAGAATAAGACATATCATTATACAGTTAATGCTGAAGAAATCTCATAACAGTACAGTCATTATATACTATATAGATTTATGCGAAATATTAAATATAGTAGAAAAGAAATAATAATGCTCAATGTATATGTTACGTATTGTTGCAGATTGCGTAGTAAGAATTTTTGTTTCTTGTCTACCATTAGAAATGTGTTCTGATAAATATATATTACCTGGAAGGTATACACTTATATTAAAGTTTTAAAAACGCTCATTTGAAAAGCGTATGTATGCATACATACATACATACATACATACATATATATATATATATATATATATATATATATATATATATATATATATATATATATATATATATATATATATATGTATGTATATGTATGTATGTATATATATATGTGTGTGTGTTTGTGTGTATGTGTTCGTGCGTGTGTATGTTTGTGTGCGTTTATACACAAAAATGAGAAAGTGCAAGTAAAAGAAAAACATAATCATCGATAGGTAATGAATCTAAAAATTATAACATTATAACAAAAATAAATAAGATTAAATTATTAAACGATTATTATAATTCAACGATATATATATATATATATATATATATATATATATATATATATATATGTGTGTGTGTGTGTGTGTGTGTGTGCGTGTATATATATATATATATATATATATATCGTTGAATTATAATAATCGTTTAATAATTTAATCTTATTTATTTTTGTTATAATGTTATAATTTTTAGATTCATTACCTATCGATGATTATGTTTTTCTTTTTATATATATATATATATGTGTGTGTGTGTGTGCGTGTATATATATATATATATATATATATATATATATATATATATATATATATATATATATATATATATATATATATATATATATATATATATATATATATATAACGCACATATAGTGCTGGTTTTAAACAAAACTGTGCCCCATGTAACAAAACAGAGCTTTTAATGAATATATTAATAAATGTACATATTATCCCTCATATATTACTCGACTCGAAGATTCATGCACAAATCAATCTTCAGGTGTTGTGCATAGACGTAATTTTAATTTTAAAATATGTAATTGTTTATCGCAATGCGGGCGCATTTATAAATTATTCTGGGATTTCGTTTTTTTAATTTTTAAAATTATTTTGGGCTTTAGAAATAAACGGGTTAATTTATATATGTAAGACAAAATAAAACAATTATTTTAGATTTGTGAATATGAACTTTTTTTAATTTTTAAATTAAAGGGAGATTACTTGTTCTATTTTTATAAAGAAAAATGAAAACAACAAACCTTAATTTACGTCAAAAATAAAACGCAATTTATATTAAATATTAAGCTAGATCAACGGACTTCAGCAGATAAATATTTTGATGCTTACATGTAACCATCAATTCATTTCTCTTATTTAATGTGCACCGGTTAATTAAGTGTTTTAATATAACCAATTATTCAACAAGACCTAAGCCACATCTATTTCCTTTCCCATTGTAAGGTTTGAATGAAAGTCGAATTATCATCATTTTTTAATTGCCAGAAATATTTGGAGAGAGCAGTGTTGTTTTTGTATTTTTCTCTCTCCAATATTTCTGGGAATGTGTGTGTGTTTGTGCGTGTGTGTGTGTGCGTATGTGTGTGTGTGTGTGGATATACGCAAAGATAAACACAAGAAAATATAATAAAAACAACTAACAATAAATTAAACAATAATAAATAAAAAGTTAACGAAAAACAATATAAATGGCCCAAAAAAATTATTCCCACATAGAATAATTCGAAACACTACCGTTAACGCCGACCAAAATAATCGGTAGAATAATACAAAAATCTACCCACAATGCAATACAATAAACTTTCCACAATGCAATACAATAGACTACCCTAAAAGTATCATTGACCTGTATATAAGAATACACGAGAAAAAAAAATGGCATATGGCTGACTGCCGCCTCTGTCCATTATATATATATATTTTTTTTCAAATATACGCATACCTACACGCTACAGTTTGAATTTAGACCCCAATAATATAATAATATTAAAATATAATAATAATAATATATTAAGTCTATATTAACTTTCAGCTTTGAATTTGCGTTTAATTTAGCCTTCCTCCCATGAGCCCCAGCATTTAAGCAAAACAATCGTAATAAGTAATTCATTTACCAGTTCCTGCTTGACAACCTGGCAAAACAATGGAAATTTAAGTTGCATTACAAAAGTAGGTATATGTTTATTTATTAACATGTACTTCTCTTCTTAGCTCTGTGAAACTTCATTGAGTACTGTTTTGTTTACAACTTATGTTAACTTATCAGTGTATGCATGCTAACGCACTTATACACAATTGCTAATATATATTTATCTAATTTATATCCACAGCAATATATATATATATATATATATATATATATATATATATATATATATATATATATATATATATATATATATATATATGTATTAGAATCTCACGATGGTTCATTTGCCAGTGAAGTAACTTTTTTATGATATACGCCTTGGGAAGCATTTCCAGAGCGTGGCAACTTAGAAAAGTGGCCGAAAACCGCATCGATCGGTGGTCGTGGATCGTCATTTTAAACAAAGGCTAGAATTGATCACTCCAGATTATTGGCTCACTATCAGAAAATGTAGCTCAGGTCTGCTTAGCATGTTTTCATTATAAACCACCCGGAGACGGCTGGGTAAGCCGGCGTCAGCAATATATATATATATATATATATATATATATATATATATATATATATATATAGAGAGAGAGAGAGAGAGAGAGACCTCCGTCTACGTCTGCTCTTCTGCTACAGTTATCGTTGCATAGCAATCTTCTAAGTAAACATGAGAGGATATCATCTTTGATGGTGAACATCTCTGTTGTAATGTCCATACAACCATTCTGAGGATGGCTCACGTGAGCCAAAAACTTAGATCGAGGAACAGCATAATAAATAATTGGCAAAATATTGGACATTTTTTTTGTCTTTAAATTCTCTCAAATCTAAAGTTACTATCCGAAGCTTAGAATGGACAAAGATCCAATATAATAGATATTCATTAATAATGATCTGCTGCCCCAATACAAAATATACATATATATATATATATATATATATATATATATATATATATATATATGCATATGCACATTTCGTATATGCTATAGAGTTTTCTTTTGGGGGATGAGTTTATATAATGTATGGCGTCTGCAATTCAAGGAGAGCCGGTACGTCCTTTCGAAGCCCAAAAATTAAATTGGATATTGAATTGACAATGAAATTAGACAAAATTAAAATATTATAATGAATTTTTCTTCTATCTATCTATCTATCTATCTATCTATCTATCTATATATATATATATATAATTAACAGCACTCGTGGCCTGATGATTGGGCCTCGCATGAAACAGACTCTCGTGTTTACTTTTATATCTACACACGCTCTATCTCTTATATTGAGCAAGTTATTCCATATATATCGCACACGTTAAGACTTTATATATACATACATACATATATATATATATATATATATATATATATATATATATATATATATCAGATTCACTTTGTTACTGAGGAATTAAAGTAAAAGGAATGTATGAATTGAAATTAAAAGTGAGAATGCCTGTAATTCCTGCACACGAATCATTTTTCTTATTCCTTACTAGACATTGGTGACATGTTTCCGTTTTATATTATTCAGGATTGAAAAGAGCTTTTTGTCAAAAGCAATTATATAATCTAAGAAATGCCAGTGTAAAATTTGTTGTTCACTACTTGGAAATGTTTATCAAAGAAAATCTCTGAAACTATGGCCATTAATCTTGTTCGTGCTTGTCTGTATTAATTTAATTATATAAATCTATTTTCTCTGCTTCACAATTATGTGCAGGGTGTGGCTAAAATATTTCCCACAAATCGTCCCAGAAATACCTTTTACATAATGGTAAAAGAGTAAGACGTATTCATTAGACATATATAGGAGTTATTTCTGCCGCACCCTGTTTGAAATATCAATTGAATAGACCTATCAAAGTTAAATAGGAACTAACCATTTAGTTTAGGGGTTGATGTGTTATGGTTTGTTTGTACAGTTTATCCTCTTTGCGTGGACATTCAAATAACAATTATTTATGACCATTATGAAATTTTTAACCATACGAATCTTTTACTCTAATAAAATAATAGATGATAATATATGGTTGGTGCATAATTATCAGGCGTTTTTTAAAACAATATTTACTATGAAAAAAGAAATATAACAATTCAACAATAACAATTTTGAAAAATTATTCCGGTGCGTGTGATTATCGACACGCATTTTTGTAATCTGAATAGAAAATAATATTTTTTATTAAAAAAATTAAACAAAACAGCAAATTTTTACTAACAAATATCTCGCCTACAAAAACACCTGATAATTATGCACCAACCCAATACTATCACCTATTGGGTAAGTCACCATTTATTGTGCGTGCTATAGAAGAAACGTTTATACCCAGGTAATAATTTTCCCAATTACTGGCATTGTTATATAAATGGTATATAACGCCTTATTTAACGGATGTAGCAAAGTAGCTGAAAGGAAAGAAATGACAAACATTTTTTGTTCTTTGAGAGAGTTTTATACCGCTAACTCAAACACAAAATCATATACATTTATTTAAGCGTGTCCCACGAAAAATAAACCATAACATATGTCTACCCAAACAGTTTGAAAAGGAAACTAATATATAGGGTCTTATAATTCTCAACGGAAAATCCTGAGATTCTTCTGTGCTTCTGGAGGAGACATATTTCGGATTCCAGATTATAACCATTACATATTCTTCTCAAACGGAAAATGCCGGGTCATTTTTTTTTAATATGAAACCTGAGAGCCGAATATAGTTTCTCTATGTGGTGAATATATATTTCCAAAGGGGAATGGCGCCAGTAGTTTTAAGCTGCATCACGTGACAGCTAGTTAGAGGAGTCTGATATAGACTCCGGTTTTAAAGAAAACCGTTCGATTTGACTCCTGGAAGCTGACTAGTCTCTTTCGTCAATCTATGAAGTGACATCACTAAGCGGCCATTATGTAAAACAAGTGACTTGATATTGACCAAATGGAGATAAATGCCCTTTGTATACCAACAAAAGATTAGCTTCATTTGTTTAAAATCTGCTTCTTATGAATACCTCTGACTGAGAAAACGTGGTGAAATTTCTGGTCATCTTTGTGGCTTTGTTTTGTGTGTGAGAAAGCAAGAAATAAATATTAATTTTAGTGTTGGTGCGCTGTCGATTAAAAAGTAGACATCTTATGGTAACTGAGCTTTTTATTCTATCATTTTCAAGTGTTCCACTGTTTCTGTTTTAAACGACTTGGATTTTAAGGGTCAAATATCATTTCCCGTCTATCAAAATCTATTTTCCGCACAATATTTTTGTCTCACCAAAGGTTTATAGAAGTTAAGAATAAGTTTTGTCTGTGTTGACAAAATTATTATCCTAATAAATGAGTTGAAAATTTATAGTATATGGGCATAATTTCATGGCCATGAAAAATTACAAAGCACTTATATTTAGACGAGAACATAGAAAGTTATAAATGCTACCGAAAGAATTACTCGGTTGCACACTGTAACCCTTGTAGGAAATTAAGAATTTACGGAAAATAGGTAGCATATATCCTGGGTACCCTTTATTTGATCTGTTATCCACTGTGTGACGTTTTAAATCCTATTATGACAGTAAATGCTGAAAAATCTTCTCGCAAATAAAGAAGAGACTTGAAGCCAGAGAAATGGTGTTATACAGTTTGATTTTGAGGATACCATCGAACGAAAATTTGAGTGAACGGCGAACTTTTGAAGAAATTCCAAAGAAAATAGAAAATTGTACTTAACATCATAGATAAACAGTTGAAATCGTACAGTTTGCACTCTTCCCCTATCTTTTGAACAGGAGTAGATGTTTATTCTGTGTTTATTCTTTAGGATTGGGTTTATGGATGCTTCTAAAGTTTACTTCAAGTTTGTATTTCTAAAGTTCAGCCTAAATCACTGAAATTTTATTTACTGTTTATTTAATTTTCCTTTCCTCGATAGGAGTAGATAGCTTTGCCTAACGTACTGTTCACATACCTCCCATGTATTTCGAAGAGATTTAGAGGTTTATCACTTAATTCAGGAGTAGTTCTGCAAAGCACGTCCGAGAGCTCTGCGTTGGAATGTGGCAAGAGAGCGGGAGATTATAAAATTGCATACATGACCAAAACCCTTTTTCTTGTTCTTTTAGCAATTGCATCATGGGAAAATATATTTAATTTTTTTTTATCATATTTATTAATTGTATTTCCCAATCCCAGAATGTTTTATACTAAACACCTTGTAGTTCGGTGACAGTTTTATTCAGGAGGGTTAAATTGAGAACAGATCTCGTAGGCATATTTAACGTTATTTATTTTATTATTTATCACTAAGGCAAAGAGCAGATGTTTAAAAATATAAGTCAGGCTTTACGAAAAGGCGGGATTTAAAAAAAAAAAAAGAAACATTCTCGATGCCCATCTACAGAATTCAGTGAATGGAATGTGACTTTTGATAAAGAAATAAGATTTCTAAAGAAGAGTGGCTATTTCTTTTACTCTGAAAAAATTATGTTTAAAAAAGTTTATCATGTCAGTTTGGTTGGGGTATGGATGAAAACCCCGCAGAATCAAGATATTTATTCGAAAACCTGATACTAGTAGCACCGATAAAGGGTATAATATATTTTCCCGTGTCAGAATAGATTTAATTATATCTCGTGAATTTTACAGATCTTAAAATGGCGTCTTGTAGATCACTGCTTTGAGATCCCTGAAGCGAATTAAAGCGTTGACATGATGATGACGAATCAGGTTATCAATGAGTTAAATTTGATATTTATAATACATTTTTAAAGCTAGACTTAAAGATAAAAAGCAAAGTTTTTCAAAAGTCAGATTCGACGTTATAATAAAAAGATTGAAATTGAGGCTGTCAGGCACTAATTTTTCTCTCTTCTTCTTTTCTTCTGCTATGTGCCTGTACATTTTTCTCATTACAATGATGTTCACTCTGCACAATTCCCGATAGTCACTTAAGATAGAGGGTTACAAATTAAAAAGCACGGATTATTCGGATGTGTGTGGAACATAACGATTACACCTAAATTGAACAGATTAAGATTGCAGTGATCGGAGAAGCATCCTCTTGGGAGTCAGTTCCACGAGGCAGTTGTTCGTAAGAAGAGGCTGCTCGAGTGGAACTTACATTTCACCAAAAGGATACGAAGGATGGTTCGCTAAATTGGAAGTGGTATGGCAGATTGTTGGCGTGAAGGTTAAGACTGGTGGAAGTCAAAAGTGTAGTTCACCTTAAAAATGTTCCCTACAAAAAACGACAGGGCAACGAGAGGCTTGCGACGTCTCGTCTCTGAGAAAGGGCTTGTAGTGTGGAAAATAATTTGTCACTCACAAAGGCACCAACAGGGTTTGGACTCTATCGAGCGTAGAAATTGAAGACTGAGCACCTCATGACCATATATGTTAACATTACTCCATTTTCAACCTAATCTACATCTTGTGAAGGTTATGGATAGCTGGAGATGTGGATGTGAGTTTGTGACCCTGGGTTTCACGCTTTAGCGATGGTCAGACAAACTGTCGATCGCTAAAGCGTGAAACCCAGGGTCACAAGCTCACATCTATCCAACCATATATGTTAGCTCTATCTCTGATATTGAGCGCTTTCTAATAAGTGCCGCACATATAATATATAAATAATTATACATATATATATATATATTTATTTATATTTATATACACACACTATTCACACACACATACATACATATATATATATATATATATATATATATATATATATATATATCATTAAATATGACGGACAATGGAGATTTTATTTATTTTTTTCACCAACACCAAAAACAACCCTCCTTCAAAATGACAAAAGAATTGGGCCACACGCGCTTGGGTGAGTAGACGATAAGGACAGTTTTTGTTGTTCTTCACTGCCAACAAACCAAAAAATGTAAGAATGATGAAAAAAAAATGAGAAATTTAATCAAGCGGAAATATAAATTAAGTCAGTAAAATTCCAGTAATAAAGAAAATTCTGAAACAGAAACTGCATTTAAAGACACATAGAAGAAGACGATACGAAAAATGTTGTAGGTTCTATAGCCAAAATAAAATATTCCAAACAAACCTTAAGCTAATTTACAGGGAAATTTGTAAAGCAGCTCTACATGTCAAAAAACCACCCTCTATTGAAAAAAATGCAGAAAGTTTGGGAGAATATTTAGAGTAGCCCAATGGATTATAATCCCAATACAGAATGGATCCAACGTGAAGAAGAACGAATTCTGAAAACACCTATACAAGAATGGAAAAATATAACCACGTTTGATGTTACGCATTCTATAAAGAAATCCCCAAAATGAAAATCTCCCAAAAAAGACAAGGTGCTCAATTTTTGCCTCTATCACCAGACATCAATCCATAAATCCCTTTCACAAAATCTATCAATGATTATTAATAATCCCAATGGCATCCCGGAATGGATCACTGAAGGTATTATATATCTCATGCAAAATCCAGTGAAATAGATGACACGAAAAATTATAGGCCAATAATATGTCTACCCATCCCGTATAAATAATAGCTGTTGCTATAAACTAAACAAGAAAGTATTCAGTTACGTACTCTACATGGATGATCTCAAACTCTTTGTCAAAGACGACAATGAGTTAAATGGTCACTTCAATATTGTAAAACTTTCTGTAACGGAATATGTCTGGATTTCGGATGAGATACATGTAAAAAAGTAACATTCAAGAAAGAGAGAATTACAGAAACAGACTCAGTAGTATTATATTTTGTCACAAAGATTACGGAACTGGAACAAGTAGAAGCCTACACGTACCGGAGTTGGAATACAGTATACGTAAATGAAGAAGAAGACAAGAAATGAGTACGACAGGCGTGTGCGCCTGGAACTGTATAACGAACTGATTTTTAAAAAATGACAGAATACCAGCTATAAACAACTTGGATGTCCGTATAGTGCAATACACTTTCAACATCTTTAACTGGACCATATCTGACATAAAGCAAATGGACGCCAAAGCGCCAATGTGCCAAAACGAGAAATCTCACCTGCCACCGCATGCATCATACCGAGTCTGATGTTGATCGTCTTTATGTGACCAGATCCGAAGAAGGCAGCAAATTAGTTCACCTAGAACTGTTTTACAAAATTACAACAACTGGCCTTTAAGGATACTGTGACGTCCCCGCGGTGTCGCTGCGCGAAATGTGACGTCTGCCTAGCCGCGTCCGTCGTGTTATCCTGTCCTGTGACGACCAACAGGTTTGGTATTGGTCGCGGCACCAAATGTGACGTTCTAACCTTTTGCTGATTCGGATGGGAATCTGGTTAGATTCGGTATCAGCCTTGTCGTTCCCAGCTCACCTCCAACGTCTGGTTACCGAAGTAACTGTTTTGATTTCCAGTCTAACCTACCCACGATGTGAATTGATCTAAGGCAGACGAAATCAATCAGTCGCCGGACCGTAATGCAAGCCGAGTTCGATCAAGGGCAACACCGCACAAGTATGTGTAAAAGAAAATAAAATAATAACTCGAAAAGTTCAAATGTGTTAAAAAAGGATAACAATATTTTATGTCTGGTTACTCAATACAGGACTGCGCCTTCTTCCCAACCCGCTATATGGATTCGTGACACTTTGTGTTTGTTAGGCGAGTCTTAACATCTTAAGTTGTTTGTTTTTGGTGGTGAGAGTCTAAGTCGTTCTTCAAAAATAGATTGTTCTTGGATAGAAGTTGAGGTCGTGATTTGCGTGAATCTTTCGGTCAACTCTTTGCGAGGCGGGCCAAACTCAATTCAACTGAGCTGCGAACTTAACTCGAACTCGATCTCGAACTCGAACTCGTACTGAACTTAACTCGCTGCGACTCTGCTTATATGGACGCCGACCAAAACCGGGGTAGGCTTGTCGGGGTTTGAGGTTCCTTGATAATTCTAAACCCATAATCCACTTCTTTGGTTTCGGTCAGGAAAATTTTATTATTTTCTATTTTTGGAAGTCTTTCGTCTTCCCATCTTCTTCTGTTCTCATATTGGTATCTCACCATGCCCTCAGAGGGTGTCAACGGGTTTCCCCCTCTGTCTCACAGTGTCATCTCACACCTATCCTTTCAGGGGGCGCAACAGGCCTCCCCTCCTTCTTCACATGATTACCTCCGCCTAACGCTCATGCCACCATTCAGCCAATGGGCACTCAGCAGCGTGGGTGTGGCCAGACTAGCCTCCGTTTAAAAAATCTTGCTCAAAGAAAAAATATCTTCCTTTTTTTCTTTTTCCTTTCTTCCCTTTCTTCTGCCCGACAACAAACCTTAGACTCTTTTCTTTCTGGACTTTATCAATCGAGACTTTTCGCCAGCATCAAGTGGGTGGTCATCTGATGAGATCGCATTCTGGCGTTAATTATTCCTGATAAAATAATTTTCTTATCATAGCCAGCTCCTGGCACAAAACAGATGCCTTTTTCAAAGATATTCGTAGATAGCCAATGGCTCAGTCTTTTGTTTTTGTAATTCTGCGGTTGATCCAATCGGACATTTTTCTGCGACCCAATTAATTATTATCCATTTAGAATTCTGCCCTGTAGGTCACCTGAACGACCTGAAATTTTCACTATTCGGTGCGCCGTCATGAATCAAATCAAATCCGACACATCCGAGACCTTACCTTCCTCGCTAATGAGAATAAAGTCTTTAGCATTTTTCTTTGTTAAAAAAAGAATAACATCGCTTAGTGTCCTTTTCGTGGTGG
>OZ010605.1:10564958-10579958 GCA_963932145.1 Acanthosepion lycidas
AATTGAGTAAAACCGTCGCCGGGCCTTATTAACATTTAACACCGTATTTTCATAAACAGTGAAAATATGTCACGAACTCATTGACACTGACGAAATATTTGACATAGTGTAGCGTGTTCTATTTCGAATGAGACTGACTAGAAATATTTACAAGAATTTGTGAGTTTATATCGATTTAAACATTAGATGACTTCATAGAGGTGAGTTAGTTGATATCACCTCTCAATTTATATTTAACGCAAAATACCACAAAATATAAAAACAAGCATAATCACAAAAAGATGGTTTTATAACAACAACAAGATTTATATTTATATTTGTATAATGATGTGCACAAGCAAAGGGGTTAATATAATTATTGGCGTAATGTCCCTTTGAGTGAATTAAAGTTTTTACTAATGAAATATTTTTATCCAAACTCACAAAAGTTTAACTTGACGCTCCAAATGTTCACTGTTAGAGAGTTGAATGAATTATAAAGCTGAAAAATGCAGAATGAACTTTCAGCGTTAGAAGGGTTGAAGGTTCCGTAATGTTTGTAATCAAGTTTGAAAAGTTTCGTACGTACGTATATGCGTGCGTCTGTGAATATGTTTTCATACCGTTCGCCCGAACTTGGAATCGGAACGCAGTTAAGCTTTAAGGCTACATTTTTGTAGGTGAATGAAATCAAAAAAGAGAAAGAACGAATTCGTGTCTGATATTTATAATCAACGTAATCACGTGACAGGCATGAAAAAGGCATTGACAGATTTTGGAGAATTTAATTTTTTTTTTGTCAGTTCAAGAACTAGGTCGATGTTATTCGGACATGATTTAAATATTAAGTGACCAATCACAAGTTGAGGTTTTCTGAAAATATGTATGAAGATTGATAAACTCTGTGATCCACTTTTTGCACAGAGATCGACATTGATATTCAGAGGATTTAGATAGTAAGTGACCAATGAGATGATGAGATGTTCTGAAAATATGTATGAAGCTGAGTAAGTGATCCAATTTTTGCACAGATTTGCACAAAATTAAAAATTGATAAGAAAGTGAAAGCGGGATGCTAAAACTTCATAACTTCTGGAAAGTAAAGAACCGATAGAAAAACACTAATAAATATATTTGCTACCAAAATGAAGAATTAGGTGTAATGGATAAGGGTTCGGATTGTGGAATCGGAGAGCCGAGTTAGAATCCCAATCGAATCCATTACATTCAAATACGCGCTAATACCAATGTGAAATTTATGAATTCTCTTCAACCCCCCCCCAAAAAAAAAAATTTCTATTAGTAAATAGCAGAGCCTACCGGGTTCTTCAGCCTTGGATGGAAATTGTTCTACCGCAGAAAGAAATAGAAAAGTACTGCGGGAAAAAAATCTGCCTCGTCGAAAGATGCATGATCGCATAAGCATAGCACACAAGTGACTGAACATAAAGAAATTGATCCACGGAGAGATACTTGCCAATAATATAATTACTTACCTTCCCCCAGTTATTGGTTAAATAGTACGAAAGACCATGGTTATTCTTGAATAACTGTTATGCAATATTCGTTCTCGAAAAAATAAACATTCTTACAATAAGAAAGTTTTGATTTTAAATGGCGCACAAAAGTTTGATGAGACGTAATAAACAAATCAATCAGTTAAGGAATCGAAAATGTCGCATAGAAATATATTTGAATATTTTATGTTATTTCAAAAGAAGAATGTTAACAGTTGAACATTTCCAGAACCTCAATTGATATTTCCTGATTCGAATAAAGTATCAACTAATATATATATATATATATATATATATATATATATATTTCGTGTATTAAGTTCTCCCAGCTACGTATTTTACATGTCGTATATATATATATATATATATATATATATATATATATATATATATATATATATATATATATATATACACACACATATGTATGTGTGTGTGTGTGTAGGGAGAGAGATTAGATTTACAAAAATAAATCAATACGTACACTTGAATATATGAAGTATGTATGCTTGCGTATGAGTGTCATCCCCAAACGGACACAGAGGAGAATTCCTCCTCCCCACCAAATACAATAAATCACAAACTAACATAAATAGATTCAATTTTTTTCCTATACATACAAGAGAATATATATATATATATATATGTGTGTGTGTGTGTGCGCGCGCGTGCGCGCGTGTGGGGTGCTGCTGATAAGTGAATAGAAATAAAACTTCTCGTTAAAGTGAGTTTCCTTTTCTGAATAACTTTATCAAGTTAAATCATATTACTATTTCCCTTGAAATATACACCAAAAGACAAAACGCGTTGATAAAGAAAAAATTTCCTTTTTCCCTTTCTTCATATTGACTATTTTATTAATATTTAAATTTTTACACACCTATATACACACATACACATATATATGCTTGTTAGTATTTATATTATCTTGTATATATATATATATATATATATATATATATATATATATATATATATATATATATATATATACAAGATTATATATATATATATATATATATATATATATATATATATATATATATATAAACACAAGATAAAATCTAGAACAAGAACAGCAATGAGAAATCCCTAAAAACAAAAGAAACTACCTACTCAGTGCAGTGCTCAACCAAGTGAAAAGGTTCAGTCGTTTTAGGAAATGGATTATTCCGTCATATCATTATTTTCATTTCTTTTTGAAAACGTTATTTTTATGAACACTCATGCTCTATTTTTTAACTAGACAACATTTCTTTTTTATTTTTCTTATTGTTTTTTTTTTCTTTTAATTAGACAACATTGCATATATCGGCCTGAATATTGGAGAAATCGTGTCAAAAAATATGCGTTTTCCGGCAGGATTAGAACCTGCATCTCCAAAGGGAAATCGTCATTGGATGTGACGTTCTTGATCGTTCGTCTAGACAGTTCTTCCTGTATATATGTATATGTATACATATCAAGTAATGATTCCTCTTACGGTTCAAATCCTTCGAGAATATTGATTCTCAGAAGGGTTTCCCTGGTTTCCAAGTGTAGAGTTTCATATCTCCTTGAAATAATCTTTTTGATGAGGATATAATGTCGAGAAAATTCTGCCATATGATTAAGTTTTGTATAATGGTGGAGAAATTATTTGAGCTTATTCAACGAGGCCTAGGAATTTTGTCTGGGGAAGGAGGATTTGGATGTATTATTTTGAGAACTGATTTAATATTTCGTGACAGCTATGAGGGAGATGTGATTAAATATACTTCAATGTTTAAAAAGGTTTTTCGGTATTCGTTTTGTTTAGGTAATAAAATTATAACATAGCACAAATACCGATTTTCCAAGCGTACCTTGGATGTGGCATAAGGCCGAAAGTAAGGGGAGCCCAGTAAGGATCGAACTCACTACTTAGTTGTAATTGTTCTAGCGGGACATGCTTGCTAACCATTACACTACCTTGAGGTACCCAAATGTAGAACAAATATCTATATATGCATTCTTTACGTATTTCTTATTTTATAATTTTAATAACTATTAGAATACGATGGAAAAGGCCTGATTTAAAAGGAATAATATCACATTAAACAATATTTGAAACAAAGTCATGGCTATCTTAATTTTGATGAAAATGATGAAAATGATGAAAACGATTTTAAAGGAAACTTAAGAACTACTCGAAGATTCTTAAGAAAATTCGAATACAAAAGCGATTCTAACTCTTCTGATGTTTATCATTTAATAAATTTAAAATTGTACATTAATTACTATTTTTTTAATTAAATATTGTGATCAGTTTTTGATATTGATAGCTATCTAATGATGTGTTCAAATTTTGAAATAATGCAATAATAAAATTTTAAATGTCATCACTCTTATAGATCTAGCGATCTGTATACTTACGAATTTGTTACAGAGAATTTGTCTTCACAATGCATTGCATAACACATAAACATATCAGAAAATATTTTAATATATATCTGATGGAGTATTAACATGATAATTCATAATAATGGTAATGATGAGATTAGGTGTGTCATTACTACAAAATATTCGACATTCATTGACCAAAACTTACTTTTGGCTGACATTTGCAAAAAACTTTTTAGATATCTGTCTATAATTCAGAGATGATGTAGAATGTACGCTATTTACGTTATTCAGACTATTGTCCTCATCTTTGTCGCCATATTTATTACAACGTTTCGACACTTCAGTATCTGTCTATATTTCTGAGATGAGGTACTATGTATACTATTTACATTATTCAGACTATTGCCCTCATCTTTGTCGCCATATTTAATACAACGTTTCGACCGTTTTACCCTCCGGCCTTCTTCAGTATCTGCCTTTATTTCTGAGTTGGGGTATTATGTACACTATTTAAATTATTCGTAATATTTTCTTCATATTTGTCGCTATATTTATTACAACGTTTCGGCCGTTGTACACTTCGGCCTTTTTTGGGTGGTTGGAATGTTAACTGAACACTTTATTTCGCTCGCTGGGGTAGACTGTTCTAGTTTCACGTGCCATGTCTAATGGATATCAGTTATCAGATATCTTCTGTTAATTCCCCTCTCCAAGCACTCCACCGCCTTAACCAGGTATAGAACTCACACTCTCTGGGTCTGTCACTTGATCTAACTAACGCCATTATCCACTGTGCCATGTGGAGAACATGGAGAGGGGAAATAACATGTTAACGTGATGCAGCGAAACATTACTGTTTGCGAATATATATATATATATATATATATATATATATATATATATATATATATATATATATATATATATATATATATATATATATATATATATATATATATATATAAGGAAGAGAAAACTATGCATTTAACACTTTTGACGAAAAGATTTCCGAAACAGAAAATTGCAGATATCTTTTGAACAAATTAGTGCAATAAAATTCCCTTCGAATACACTTTCTTTTGCAATAAATCCGTGATATTCAACGCTATGAAAAACAAAGTTGTTTACATTTCGGCGAATACACTGAATTTCAAGCTTGCTTATATTTCTTCCTTATACATGCGTTAGCATCTGAAACTACTTGAAGAAAGTTCTGATAACGCCATCTGTTGGAAAGCAGCGAGGACTGTTACGGTAAAAACCATGTAGGGATGAAACAAGTCACTCTAGGAAATATTCGACATTTATTGACTGAAACATTAGCGGTAATGGTGATTCAAATCTGCAAAACCTTTCCCTTGAATCTGATTTCAAGGGAAATATATCTTTCATAATCAATATGTTTCATCAAGCTTTCTAATATTGATTGCTGTTTTCTTATGCTACCGTGGATAGTTAATATCTTTATGATATCATTATTTTCACTTGCAGTTATTGTGATAAACATTGCCGTTGCTGCTGGTAAAGACTCATCGCATGATATAATCTTTGACTTTTATAACTATTTTGGAGAACAGAAAATATTCAATTAGTGTTTATTCTTTTCACTGTGTATATCTTTTGACTCTTATTCCCTATAGACAATGTATAAGGTCTGGTGAATGATTGTCTTCATTAAGATATTCAAAGCTCATTCACTTGAAACCATTATTAATCGTAGATCTGAGAAAAGGGTTGTATATAGCAGACTATTTAGTTCAGGTGTTGTTGAACGAATTGACTGCTCTACATCAAACACACACACAAACAAATATGTATATATATATATATATATATATATAGAGAGAGAGAGAGAGAGGGAGAGAGAGAGAGAGAGAGAGATAGAATATGTTGCTAGTAAAACTGTATCAATGTGTAATAATCGAGGTATAATTTATATGGAAATTTAGCCGGAACCACCATGAATAAAATAGGATGATTCACTGTTGTTATAGTATGATACACACACATACACACACTATATATATATATATATATATATATATATATATATATTATGCAATGAGTTTTTCAAATAGCTCTCGTTTCGTTGTACATGAAAATATAGATGTAATCCGAAAAAATGCCAAGAGGTTAGTGTACCTTATTGAAATTGCTTGCGAAGATGTATTCTCGCCATTTAAATCATTAACCTCTATATTTGTTTTTTGTATGAATGATTCATGTAATTATAAATTGAACTTGACCTATAATCGAAATTGAAATAACTGATCCAACGTGCAACTTTCGGATAATAAGTGTGACATTTCTGTATTTATTTAATAATATAGTTCCTGCCACATTGACGGAAAACCTACCAGTACAAAAGAATTATCTTATTACTATATTAGTTCAAAAAACCCACAACCTTAAAATTTAAAATTCAAACTCAGCGTTGCGACCGCACGTTCCAAAACAATAACATATTTCTCATAGCATTTTTTCGGATTACATCTCTATTTTCGTTGTCCTCTTATTACCGAGAAGTAAAAAAACAAGAACAAATCTATTTCCATACATGCGGATGTCTGTAGGAACAGACGAAAGCTTGTAAAAACTAAAAAGACCTTATGCAACTGGAATTTATAAACAGGGATCATATCATTCATAAAAAGGTTCGGGGTTAGTTCACCTTATTGAAATTATTTGCGAAGATGTATTCTCGCTATTTATATCATTAACCTCTATATTTGTTTTTTCTATGAATGATTCATGTAATTATATATATATATATATATATATATATATATATATATATATATATATATATATATATATATATATGTATGTATGTCTGTATATATATATGTATATATATGTATGTGTGTGTATATATATATATATATGTGTGTGTATATATATATATATATATATATGTGTGTGTGTAATAAATTTGTAACATTAATTATATATAGAAATTTTCGTATAGTAATTTATATCAGATAGTGGTTTCTTCTAAAAAAAACTTTATGTATGTTTGCATCAAGACGGAACGCATATCTGTTTAACCTTTTGAGTCCTGATCGCCGCTTTACCGGTTGCACAGAAAAATGAAGTAATGCCCAGGTACCATTTGAACGGTGCGGAAACATTGTAACTATTTTTTATATCTACCGTGAAACATTACATACGAATTATTTCCGAATTTGGACCTAGGAGCTCAGGCAGAAGGGATAAAATTGGTCAGAAACGCAGGTCTCAAAGGTTTAATAAGTCACTCACTGGTGCAAACATGTAGACGTAAATAACACTCTTGTTAATAATATTATTTTCACTTGTATATAAATGTTTTCCATTTTAGTTGTTGTTACTCTCGTAAGTCTTCAATGAATGTGTTTATTTTTCATTGGCTAAAGCTTTTTTGTTGTGATTATATAGCATTAACATATAAGGTCTTTTGAAGATGATAACAATTTGAGTACTCTTTTGTTTAAAATGATTTTTAATAGTCTGAAGATTACTAAAGAAAAAGGGCACCATACATGATACCCATATGAGAACATTGATCAGATGACGCTATTTCCGTACATGCCTTGAGTTCTTATGTTAATATTTACTTATATATATATTTATATTAACATGTGTCGAGTTATGTTACTATATATATTTATGTCAACATACCTGGAGCAAACATGTTAATATTAACATATAAATACTTATACTAACATGTATCGACTTATGTTACTATTACATCATATATATATACTTATGTTAACATGCCGCAAGTTCATATGTTAAAATTAGATTATATATACTTAGGTTAACACGCCTCGAGTTATTATGTTTATATTTAATTATATATACTTATGTTAACATCTTCTGATTCTTATGTTAATATCTTCTCTTTCTATCAATTTTCCATAGGAATGATTCTGAATAACTTTACTCTAAATATGTTCCATCAACTAATTCATTTTAATTCAGGGAAATTAAAATCAAAATAAGTATCGGTGTTTCGCAATCAAATTTAATTGATAAACATGCATAACATATTTTCTACATTATGGTGGAGATATATAACACAGATAATACAACCAAAATTAGAAGGAAAATGTAAAATATATGAGATATGCTAATACTGTAAGATAGTTAATGATAAATTTAATTATTTTTCCGTATCAACCCTTTACAGGTTATGCAAAACCAGAACATATTTTTAGATTATGAGAATAATTTTTTGAGATAATAGGTTGATATTTAAGTTTTCGCAGTTAAATTCCGCTTCCACCCTTTATTGTATAGACACGAACTCAGTCCACACCGAGGTTAATAAGACAGACGACCGATATCATCGTCTGCCGAAATAGGCTATTCTCCAGCTATTCACATATGAGATAATTTTGGACCTTATTGTTTATCACACACACACAAACGCAAACACATACATACATATATATATATATATATATATATATATATATATATTCGTTTCATTTCCTTTTCGGAAGTGCTATCTGATGATCCGGCGTCATTTAAAAGGGCTCTGGCGAAATAAATTATTATAATGCTACCTTAAAGTGGTATGTTTTTCTTTTAAATATTAGCTCTGGATTTACATTGAGCTCTCAGGATTTCAACCTCCTTAGAATTACCCATACGGATTACCAAGTCCTTCATAACTATATATATATATATATATATATATATATATATATATATATATATATATATATATATATATATACTTCAATTTTTATGTGTGTTTATACATCTAATTAACCAATAACTGTTGGAGAGAAATATAAAAACTCGCGCATAAGTTAATATAAATAAACTAAGGGGAATAGGAACTTGGCTCTCCGATCGGCAATTTAGTGCCATTATCCATTACAACAACCTCACCTTCAAGCATGCACCAACTGGTATTCCCAAACTGTCACCCCACTTTGTACTCATGAAACTCGACTATGCTTTAACTCTGGAATTCGTGTTTCAAGGTGATATGTTCGTAAGCCATTCACCTTTTTCTAATATTGTAATCATAATAGTTATTTAAATACACAAACCTGACAAAACATATATTGCCCTTCCAGTATCATGAAACGGACTAGTATACTAAAACTTTAGGTATACTTAGCATAACATCTCGAGTCAAAGCTAAATATTAGAATAATGGATTCCATCTTATATGATTTAAATACGCGGTCACATTTGGCCTCAGGTAAATTTACAGTATAAATTATCGATGCAGCTGCACAACTGACAGAAACTAATTAATGCTGATAAATAATTAATGGGGAAGTTGCTAATATCAGATGCTTTGTGGCTGCAAGTTATAGGCTTTATCAGAAACTGCTTATGAGGTGAATTTAGAAGTTATTACAAGAATTCGAATAATTACAAAGTGGAATGAGGCGATCCACATAGCAATAATAACAAGACTGCGTATTGAAACTGAAAATTTATTCGAAACATCTGAATCAGCATTTATATGTTAAATATCTTCGTTTACATTTATCTGACAAACAAATATTTATAATGTAGAAATGTTAGTAATATCGAGTAATTTAGATTAGGTAGTGGCTTCCTTTAGAAAGGCATACACTGTTTCAAACCCAGCTGGAAAGAATATTTTTGGTTATTGTCACTCATTTGAGCCAGCCAGGGATATTAGTGTAATCGGAAATAATCACAATGCCAATGCATACATATATATATATATATATATATATATATATGTGTGTGTGTGTGTGTGTGAGAGTATGTACATGTATGTATGTGTGTATGTGTGTTTATATATATACATATATGTGTGTATGTATGTGTGTATATGTGTATTTGTATATGTATATATGTAGGTGTAATTATTTGTATATTATATGCGCGGTACTTATTAGAAAGCGCTTAGTATCAGAGATAGAGCTAAGATATTGAATCAGATATATGTGTATGTGTATATGTGTGTGTGTATGTATATGTATGTGTGGATTTGTGTGGATATGTGGATATATGTGTATATGTGTAAATGGGTATATGTATGTGCGTATGTAGGTACACGCCTATGTGTATGTATATACGTGTATAAGTTATTGTGTTTGTGTGTATTTGCATGTGTTTTTAACATAAAAATATAGGTCCTTGCTAGATTAGATAATCGTCATATTTATTCTTTATATGTTTATATTTGATTTGTAACCTGTAGTCGATATTATTTTTGTCAAATTTTCTTAATTACACAGCGTCCCATTCAATTTTAATTTCACACGCCCCATCTTTCTCCCGCACCACTTCTTTCCTTACCTCTCCCTCCTTCTTATTCGGATCTTTAACATTAGCTCGTCCATGGTATGTGTATGTCACCACGAAATGTATCTTTAATGTATTAGAGATCCGACAACATACATTTTCCCCCTTCTACTCACACCTAGTTTTAAAAAAAACCTCTCTGATAAGTTTAAATCCCCGAAATCCTCTCGTATGTTACCCCTATCTTTAGAACTAACATTCGTCCCACACTCTCATACTTACACACTAAATTCTGTTTTTATTTCCGGAGTTGTTCTTTTCCGTTTTCTTTTTGAATTTGTAGGTCTGATGAATTGGATGGTATTTACGATTCCAATGGAATAAATTATGACCATGGAATATTAGTGTTTAAGCCTTTTTATTATATCCTTACTCTGTCCTGGACATTGAGTTCTACCTGAATTCTATCCTCTCGGAATTTTTTATTCAAAAAATATACATGTGTGTATATGCAACTGTGGATTTTGCATATATATATATATTTACCACTAATATTATCTATCTATCTATCTATCTATCTATCTATCTATCTATCTATCTATCTATCTATCTATCTATCTCTCTCTCTCTCTCTATATATATATATATATATATATATATATATATATATATATAATTATTTATTTAAAAATATGATTCCAACGCTGCATAAGAGTTCTCATGTTTCAAAATGTTGAAGCATGAGAACTCTTATGTAGCGTTGGAATCATATTTTTAAATAAATAATTATATTTACGTTCTACTTTTGTATCGAACACCATTTTTTAAAAATAATAACAAAAATACTATACAACTTTGGATTATTTACCTAACGAGTTCTTTCCCTACTTTCTATATATTTTACACACACACACACACACACGCGCGCGCGCGCACACACACACACACACATACATATATGTGTATGTGTGTGTGTGTGTGTGTGTGTGTGTATGTATACATAATTCTTTTTATAGGTAAAAATATTTTAGTAAATGCTCTGTTTATAATACACATTATTAACAGCATTTCCCGGCCTGAAACAGAGCATTTACTTAAATATTTCTATGTATAAAAAAGAATGTATAAACATAAAGATATATTAAAATCATTGTCGGACATATTCCATTTCATATATATATATATATATATATATATATATATATATATATATATATATATATATTTGTGTGTGTTTGTATGTGCGGACATCAGTTTCAAATTTCCATAATATAGGCTTAACTTAATTAGCTGCCACATTTCCATAATATTCACTCCCTTCTAACAACACTTCAAATGTTATTCCCAACTCTATAATCTCTTATACTATATTTAGAAACTTACCCCTACTTTAATATCTCGACAACTCTCATTCCATTAATACCTCGCATCAGTTTATCTATATATCTAAAATATATATTTTAAACCCCTATGTATCTCTATTTAAAATTAATATTTCATTCTTCGTATAACCCCAGATTAGTGTCGTATGGTTAATATTCGTGTTTAATTTTACAAAACGTTTTTCCTTTGGGACAAATAACTTCCACCCTGCTCTGACACCTGTCTAGTGGCTTTCGTCTGTATGAAACATTTAAATAGACAAATTCTGTATTAGTTTTACGACAGGTTGATTTTTGAGCTTTCACAGTTAAATTATATGTGTGTGTGTGTGTGAGTGTGTGTGTTTATGCGTGGCTTATCAAGTGAAAATTTACAAAAATAGCAAGGATACTAACCCTAAAACATACATAGGTGCTACTCAGGATAAATTTAAAAAAAGATATTATAACCACATGAGTTTTTTTAAAAACGAAAAAATTAAGCATAGTACAACACTATCTACCTATGTATGGAAAACCAAACAAGAAGATAATAAAGACCCCATCCTTAAATGGGAAATATTAAAAAAAATGCCCCAAATATAAAGCAGGCCATAAATTTTCTAAATTATGTGCAGAGGAGAAATTAGCCATAGCTTTATATGATTAACCTAACCAGCTATTAAACTCCAAAACTGAAATCCTTAACGTATGTAGGCTACTAAATTAGACGTTTTCCCGCTTATTTGTCATTCCATGGTAATGTTTTTTTTGCTTTTTTTGTTTTTTTTTGTTTTTTTTTTCTCTCCCTCCCCATTTTTGTTGAATAAATATTTACCCCCCGACCCACTTAGGTGTTTGTGTTTGTCGTTCTGTGGGCACGTGGTATACTTTTAGCTCTCGCCTATACATATCCGTTTCTCTTTGCCTCGTTAGCCGAACTTTCCCTGACGATCGTTTTAGGTGAAACCTAGGTAGGTTTGTCTGGCTCACTAGGTGTGTGTATATATATATATATATATATATATATATATATATATATATATAACATATGTTAGTGCAATAACCAAACAGACAGTTGTACATTCTACCAAATAAATAAATGTTCAACTAGCACATTAGTTGATATACTAAATTCTCATAAAGAAACAATGGTACCTAGCCTCGTTACAAGTTAAATGTTTGTTCACTAATGTCCCAATTAAAGATATCATAAAGCACACACATGCACACACATACACAGACACACACACAGAGACATATATATATATATATATATATATATATATATAGATAGATAGATAGATAGATAGATAGACAGATAGATAGATTGCATGTAGACAAAATTCAATGCCCCATATAATATATGGACATTTCTTCCCGAAAGGGCTTTTCAACAATATACAGTTAAATTAAAAAATGCATCAGAATATATTTGAAATAAGAATAAAGGTTATGAGAATTTACTCCTAAGAGAAAATGTATTTAAAATGGGAAAGAGACAGAATAAAATTAATATACGTATAATCTGTCACTTGGTCAATATTACCTTCAGATTCTTGACTGCAGAAACAGCAGAGTTTTGTAGACGGATCTGTACGTATACTCTTCAGAGGGAATCAGAAATTTACTCCTTATATTTTTCGATTTATTCTTTTTATACACTTATTATTGCTGTATGTTTTTCCGTAATTTTTGTGTTCGTGAGGCCATTCGCCGTTTGTGTGGATGTGGGTTAGCACGAGTGCTCCTGTACACGACACACTACACTTATGCACATAGGCGCAGGGTATCGTGAACATTTGCCCTTTTTTTGATTTTCTTTTTTACTTTTTTTTTTCACTTTACGTACTCTCTTTATCTTTTCTCTATTTTCATATTGTTTCCCTTTTCTTTAGATAGTTGCCATTGGTGAGGAAATATTATATTCTTTAGGCATGACAACAGTTTTAATTTTTGAGTGTCCTACTTTTTTTGTGTAGCGAAGATATATTTCGTTTATTGCATATTAATATTTAAATATTTTATTAGTATACGCACAAACACATTGATATACACACACACACACACACACACACACACACACACACACACACATATATATATATATATATATATATATATATATATATATATATATATATATATATATATATATATATATATGTAATTGCTGGGCATTCGTATTCGAGGATACCCGTATATTAGGGCAGCCAGCTAATCCCTATTGCTAACACTCGTTCAAGCACAATTTCACTCACTACTCTAGGTTTAAACTGTGGTATGGTTTCCAGACACATTCCAAAGGTGCGGCAGTCTGGAATTGTCCCCTCTTGATAACATCAGTAAATCTACTTCCTGATAAATGAATCACGTGGTGAGATTCGAACCAAGGTCCCATGGGCAGAATGTGAACATTCTAACCACTAACATTCTAACCATATATATATATATATATATATATATATATATATATATATATATATATATATATATATATATATATATATTACATTATAATCATATATATATATATATATAAAAGTGAATATAGAAGTTAACACTTAGAGGCGACAGTCTGTTTCATGCTATATACAATCGTCAGGCCACATGTGGTGTTATTTTTCTCGGCTATTTATATATATATATATATATATATATACGGGTCAGTGGTGCATTGTGCGTAGTCTATTACGGCGGTTATTTTACTGTAAGTCGTTTATTTATTTATTTATTTGGGTTAAATTATTTTGCTTGTTTTTATTTTTATTTTTATTTTTTGTTTCTTATTTTATATATTTATTTATTTATTATTATTTTTTTTTAAATCGGTGTTTTTATTAACGTACTAAACATTTGTTTATATCACTTATTTAATAATTTAGTTTTGAGAATTTAATTTAAGCTATTAATTCGATTTGGGGGTTGATTGTTGTAGTTTGTTCTAACTTTTATTTTGGCAGGGACAGTTTTTAATTTGCTTTTTGCGCATTTGAGGAATCTGCAAACTGGATTGATCGTAAGATTGTCCCTACGGCCTTATAATTTACTAAACAGTTATACTTTGCAAAATGTTTTACACTATGAAGATAAATCTATGACATATATCAAAAGATTTTTCGAGTGATGCGTTTCGTTCTTTAAGAGTTTGTCGAACGAAAGTGATATTTCCATTGATGTGCTTCCACATTCGCATGAAGAAGAATTTTAATTTGTTTTTATTCAACTTTAAAAATTACGCACTTCCTCCCCTTCATGTAAACATCACTTGAGTTTGAGAATGCCCAAATGTATATAAAACATTTTTACACAAACAGACGCTCGGACGAGCACACACACGCACGCACACACACACACACACACACACACACACACACACACACATACATATATATATATATATATAATGTTTATGATAATGCCTATACTCGACTGGTATTAAAAAAAATGGATAATACTATTTGCAAAAAAAATATATTAAAACAAACTGCAAACTGGCGAAAAAATGTGGCAAAAAGGAATAACACTCGAAGAGGTTGAAAAAATTACACAAC
>OZ010605.1:10582458-10639958 GCA_963932145.1 Acanthosepion lycidas
TAATTAAATTTAAAGTTTTTAGATCGCTTTTTGAATCATGGTAATTCCTGTGTAGCGAAGGAACCATATTTTTAAATCAGTTAATATATATATATATATATATATATATATATATATATATTCCAGGATCATTTTCGAGCTTATTCAAGATAATATCCGCCCCCTCTAAACTTCTAACTTTCTGTCCTTGAGGTCCTTGAGTAACAAATTGCCTCTTTTGTTTCACCTACGATTTCATTTTCAAGTCTTTTTCCATTGTATTTTGGTCTGTCATGTCTGAAACTCCTCTCTCACGTACCAAACGTCATGTCTTTTAAGTTGGATATTTCTAATTGATCTCTTTAGGTAAAGTTCGAATGATGATAACTCTTCCTTTTGAGACCTCTTGATCCAGTTTTCCACACTACTTTTCCTCTTTTTTAAACTTATTCACTGTTTTCAAGATGCTTCTTGGATAGATTTGAAGATGCTACCATTACTAAAGGGTTGAATGATCTTTTTTCTTTTCAGTTGTCATTTGTGAAGAGAGTGGTATCGACTCAAAACGATTTAAACTATTGTCGTTGTACATCAATAACTCAAAGTAATTTTCAGTGATTTTTACGACAGATGGTATCATAGTAGCCAAACGACTTAGCTGAAAACCTGGAAAAAAGAAACTCAATTATTTTGTTTGATGTTTAGATATTAAGCATTTTGTTGAAGGGTCAAATATGGTGTTACACGATTTGGACAATTTTACTGTTACATCAATTATGTATAGATATATATATATATATATATATATATATATATATATATATATATATATATATATATATATATATATATATATATACAGTATGTCTGTGTATGACACTGTATGTATATTCGCCCGAAAAATTAATTTCGTTCGAGCACTCTGGATCCAAAGCGTGAATTTGTAAACAGTGTCTACTAATGCTAAAATTGCAAACCCCTTCTACGAAATGAGCCATCTCGGTTACTGGCTTGTTCATTCAAAGGGATGAATACGCAAAAATCACCTTCCTCTCTACCGGGCGCCAATAGCTTGGGGGTAAAATCTCCGACTGTTGCCGAATCGGGTTCGAACCCTGCTTGATGCAATCGGATATGTAGCCACACTCATGTGTTGTGATACAGCGAAGCAGTCTGTCTGTGGATGACAATATATACCCCCACATAAAAAAAAAAAAATTAATTTCAATCGAGCACTCTGGAGAGGAAGCTTGAATTTCTAAACAGTGACTACTACTGCTGAAAATGCAAAGCTCTTCTACAAATTGATCCCTCTCAAAGGAATGAGTACGGAAAAATTCACCTTCTTTTCAAACAGGCACCAATAGCTTATGGGTAAAATCTCCGACTATGGCCGAATCGATCCTGGCTTGAAGCAGGTAGATGTGTAGCCAGTTTGATGAACTGTGATACTGAGAATGGGGATGACTATATATATATATATATATATATATATATATATATATATAGCTTTAAAATAATGTATGTTTTTGCACAAACTTACTCAATATAAGGGATATAATGTACGTAAATATAAAAGTGGACAGTGAGGTCAACAACGAACATTGACTGTCTTTTTCATGCTTGAACATAATCATCATATCATTAGAAGCGGTTCAATCAGTCTTAACCTTTCGCTTTTTAATAGATTAAGAACACAAGACATCTAAACAAGTGTATTTTCTTTGGAAAAGTAAGAACGAAATCCATGGTAGACATTCTCTCTCTCATTCTCTTTCTCTCTCTCTCTTTATCTAGGCACACACACATTCATATAAATATATACTTTCCTTACTCAGGTTTACATATGAAGGAAATATTTAGAAGGAATCCGAATAGATATCATCCCATCGACAAATTTCGCCAGCAATACTTTTTCTCATCACCATATTTTATGTACAGACAAACGCACACACATACATACGCACATACATACACAAACATACATATTTATATCAGTGGATATTCGTATTGAAAAGACGCTCCGGTTGTATATTTAACAGTATATTTATTTATATTCACCTACCGGCCTGGAATTTCAAGAATATCTATTAAAATAAAATTGCGTTATTCCGCAGAAAACGAACCTGCATCGGTCATTTTAGAGAGAGCCGTCATGCAGCGCGGTGGGCCTATACCGCTTAGGACAAGAAAAGAGAGACGAACAGGTTTGATGCTTTCAAGCCTGATATTATTTCGAATTTTTTTCATTTCAGTTTTGCTATTGTAAGCATTGCAAGTAGGTCCCATTATTCTTCCATTTTATTTTCCATTTAAAATAGTTCAAATATTTTTGTTCCCCAAAAAATCAGAAGAGCGTTGTATTATTAAATATATATTTTATTATCGAAAAACGTTTTACAATTATAATATTCTCTCCCCACTTCACTCTATCTCACATTCAATCTCATTCTTCCTTGCACTCACTTGGAAACTCTCCCTACGAACTCCCAATTATGGGTAAATATCAGGAAAAGAATATAACCTAGGGTGAGAACGTTCTATGAAATGTCAACACTAAATTCAAAACCTGCGTAGGGTCGTTGGGGAACCTTGTCGCGTACTGTGAAACATTTCACTTGTATTCGGATCTTCCAAAAAGTGTGTCTCATTGGTTCTGCACAAGTCTTTAAAGCTATAATCTGATGATATATGCGAGTAGTCTTTGGGTTCTAAGAACTGAACTACCTGATCCTCATACGCCGAAGACGATGCAGAGTTCAGTATATATATGTATATATATATATATATATATATATATATATATATATATATATATATATATATATACATACATACATATCTATCTATCTATCTATCTATCTATCTATCTATATATATATATATATATATATACACATACATATATATGTATATATATATATATATATATATATATATATACATATATATATATGTATGTGTATATATATATATATTTATATATATATATATATATATATATATATATATATATATATATATATACACATACATATATATATATATATAATTATTTGTATATTATTTCACACACACAATAATATATATATATATATATATTAGGTTGGTACAAAAATAATGACGTAATAATGTCGTTTTTTGACGTATTTTTTAACGTCAAAAACGACTTCATTACGTCATTATTTTTGCTCCACCCTTATATATATATAAAAGTGAACATAGAAGTCAACACTTAGAGGCGACAGTCTGTTTCATGCTTAGCATAAAACAGACTTTCCCCTCCACGTGTTGACTTCTATGTTCACTTTTATATTTACACACGCTCCATCTCTGATATTGAGCACTTCATCCCATGAATATAGCACATCTTAACACTCTCTCTCTCTCTCTCTCTATATATATATATATATATATATATATATATATATATATATATATATATATATTATAAAATAGGAGAGATACCGCAAATGGATTTAAAAAAAATATTATGCTTTATTTTCCATAATTTTAATACACGTCTTTCTGGCCTCGTGACCGTCATCAGGTAAAAGGCGGAGATTTCCACATATTATTAAAAATAATTCATTTTTTTTCTCCTTTATGTTTTTCAATGTTAAATATTCTCGTTATGAGGCATTCACTTTTTTGTGTTAGTAATCCGAATTTCTTTCTTGAACTGGCAGTGAAGAGTTCTGTGCGCGCAGACACACACACACACACACACACACACACATATATATATATATATATATATATATATATATATATATATATATTCCGTGGCAGCGGATGTAATATAAATTTATAAATAGTTCTTCGTTTTGTCTCGTTAATAAGGGTGTTCGTCATGTTTTCTTTGCTGATATCAATGGATGGAGGCTATGATTCTTTTGGTACAGATTTAGCTTTCTCTGGTTGCTGCATCACGACTGATAGTAAGACGACCAATCACTTATATCGAACTTAGAGAAGATGCTTTGATCAAAATATGCATACTATTGGTATTATTGTCGTGCATGGTTAGGTGTCCTTGCAAGCATTTCCGATGGGCAACTTTGAAGCTATACGATGCTACAGTGTACGCCAATTCCCAGCATTGTCATGTTATATTTGACGACCGGCAGCTGCTCTTATTCTTGCGCTTAACACCCTTTAAAAACATATATTTCTTTTGATGTGCTATGTCCTTTCAGAACGCAATTGATCGTGGCTCTCCACCTCTTCCTATCCCTTGCAGCTCTCAACAAGTTTCTTTTCTCTGCATCCTGCCCCAGACCCCTTTAGAGAAATAATTGAACACGAGATCCCATGTATAAGTGGAAAAATCGCTTTTTAAACAATGCTATATTGGCTTTTCTTTTTGAATTATTGTATTTATTTATTAATATATTTTCTAAATTCATTTTTAGCCATGAGACTAATTTTTAGACTAGTCAGTTTAGTTGTAAATTTAAAAAATAACATAGTGAATCAAATATACAAAATAAAAGTCAACCAACTTGCAAATAAACATGTAAGATCATTAACCTTTGATCTTCCACCAATCGTAGCATTTGTAGAATTTTCACCATGAAGAAACATTTCGCTTGAATGTTCTCTAGATATCCTATCTCTCTTTGAAATTAAAATGAAGCCTTCTATATCTCCCATGGATTTCTCTGTTTCTGACTATTTCCATCCCTTTTGAAATGTCTCTGGTATCCACATGTATTCACTTAGTGTCTGTTATCGTCATTTATCCGTCCTCTCTCCGTCATGACAATTGCTTGCTAGATAGAATTTCTGATGGTAAGGCGTTCTCGCTACACTCGTCTGCAAATATCTGTGATCAGCGATTTAAATGCCAGTCATGTCAAGGGACTTCATCACTGTAATGCCACTGATCTTGCTGGCATCCAGACTTTGAACTTCCAAATTTATCGCTCAAATTTTGAAACTCGTAACTTTTCAGCTGCTATAAACCACAAGAATAACTATTTCTGGCAATACAAGAGTGACAAAGCTGATTGTAACAGACGTCTTTTTTCTTCACTGATTGTAATGATTCTAAGCATATCTTCAATGAAACAACGTCATTATTCATTGATTGAATGAGGCATCGTATATCGTCTTACATGTTTTGCTTCTGGAGATTAATGGCGGCTTTACAGTTGTGTACTGAACAGGAGAACATTTCCCGCCCCTTTCTCTTCAATCAAGTTAAAACAGTTTATTTTGCTCGCAGATTTTGTTTAAAACTACAGCGTTGTCCGAAAGTCATGTCATACCCTTCCGAAAAGTAATGAGAACAATAGAAGAATATATACAGTAAAATAAAGCACGTGTAATGGATTCATTTTCTGGGCACAAAATGATGCGGCGCGATATTTTACAAAGCTGCACTGTATTGATTGTTGTAAAGGCTCTCCGAATGGTGTCCTTCAAATGATAGGTATTCTCGTATCGTTCGTGTGAAACTCTCTCCTTAATACCCAGCATATATGTAAGGGTGACAGGACATACGGACCACCCAGTAGATTCATATATGTATTTATGTAATAAATAGGGTTTTTTCTCATGACATTATGCCAGTGTCTGCCCAAATATTATTGGCCTTTGTTGATCTATCTATCTATCTATCTATCTATCTATCTATCTATCTATCTATCTATCTATCTATCTCTCTGTCTATCACTTTCTGTCTCTGTCTCCCTTTCTTTCTCGTTCTCTTTGTATGTATAAATATATATATACATGTGTGCGTGAGAGAGAGAGAGAGAGACAGAGTACTCGACTTGAACCATCCTGTTTGGGTAAATTGACAACGGCATGAAGCTAAACGGAGGCGCAAACCGACGTTTCAAGGATCACTTGAAGAGATTCCTGACAAAGGCCAGCATAGGCATTATGACCGAGAATGTCGGAGGACGAATATTTTCTATGAAAAATTGCTCGGACATTCAAGCCGGTAAATGTTGATTAATACTGTTTATTATAAACAGAGCATTTACTTAAATATTTGTAATTTCTTTACTATATATATATATATATATATATATATATATATATATATATATATATATAATTATTTATTTAAAAATATGATTCCAACACGCTTCATAAGAGGTCTCATGTTTCAAAACAAGAGCCGAAAACTTCAATATAATTATTTGAATTAAATTGATTTAAATTAAGCTCTGTTCCACCTTCAAGCGAATTTTTTTGGAAACAACTTATTTCTGTAATTTACGTGTTTTAATAGTATATTCATAATTGAAATCAAAATTTCCATGGTGACAGCCAAGGCGAATTGATTAAAATAGGTAGGGGTGTTGGGTGTTAATAAATTTTATCAGTATAGAAATAATTTCATAGATGTCAAGTCAGCGTAAGGTGGAGTGTATAAATTTAAAACAGAAGATGTTTTCGCCTAGGCTGGTTTACGTGTCTATGGAGATTTATTTATTTTTTTATTTTATTTCTTTATGAAAAGGATTTGGGTATATAAAAACTGCCGTAACATTTGTTTTTTGACGACTTCATAAAGGGTTATCTTTTTTTGCAGGGTATTCAAACTATTTTTTGGGGTTATGGATTATAAAAGTTATTTTATTTTATGCTTGTTTGTAGCTAATTATTCAATGCATAAATTTGATGATGTCGGAAAAAAAACCTTTAACTCATGTCTGTTGTTTAATAGATTTTTATTATTTAGAAACTTAATAATGTGCAGTTTGTCATGGAGGCACAAAGGGCATGGGTCATCCCAAGTTTTACAAGTTCTAGTCCTGTTTATAATTTTTCCATTTTACTTTAGGTGTCCTGTTTATTTCCTTCGGATGCCGAAAATATTTAGATAGAGAAGTCTGATTTCTTTTATTCATATTGTTGAAAGAGCAGTTATGCTGCTTCCATCTAACTTTAAATTCATTCTTCGTGGACCCAATGTATATCTTATTAGTATTAGAACTCTCAGTGGATGATATAGTACATTGGTATACCACAGATTTGATGTAGCATTTATTTTCTAATGAGCAGTCTTCTGGGTTTCTACAATCACACAATTTTTCACTGTTATTGTCTGATTTAAGTGTAGGGTTTTTATTAATACTATTCAGGCATGGCGGTTTGTTCAGGATTTTATTATTGTGTTTTTTTATTATACTTTCTAGATTTTCAGTGCAGCTGTAACTCAATTTTAGGGTGTTCTTATTAAATATATTATTAAGCCTACTATTGGTGGGGAAGTGTTTATCAATTAAAGCTAAGTATTTATGTCCTAGTTTAATACTAACCATTTGGTTGAACGGAGGGGTATATCAAATGATTTTTTTCCTGTTTTTTTTCTTCTGGCCAGTGCAATTGTCTCTATAGTTAATGATTGCATTTTTATTACCACTGTTTTTTAGGGAAGCGTTATAGAAACCATTGTGTTGTTGGAATATTTCTTCGTTAGCGGAGTTAATGCTAATTCTATTTTCTATTGATGAGGGTATATGTTTAATGATGAATGGAGGGTGGTTTGACTTCGGGTGTATATATAAGGGGTTAGCATTTTGTTTTCTATAAGGTTGGTATGTGTTGGTTGCTAAGTCGAGAGTTACGTCGAGGAAGTTTACCCTTTTAAATTTAGAAGAGACTGTTATCTTTAAATTTAGATTTTTAAATTCACTAAATATAATTTTTCTAATTTTCTCTATCTTAAAACTAGAAGAACTCTTCACCACTATGAGCCCGTCATCTCTATACAGTCCGATGTCCTTAATATCAATATCGCGGTGTGCGGTTAAGTTGTATAGTATTAAACGACCAACAAGGTCAGAAGACTCTGCTGAGTCTAATGATCCCACAGTGATGTCAAACAGGTCGTTATTGTTTTATATATATATATATATATATATATATATATATACACACCCACATAGATATATACATATATATATATATATATATATATATATATATATATATATATATATATATATATATATATATATGCGTGTGTGTGCGTGTGCGTGTGTGTATAGAGGGAGAGAGAGAGGGAAAGGGAGAGGGGGAGATCGTTGGTAGAAATTTTATTTATACTGACAAGAACACTGAAAATATGTAATAGGTATTCTTTTCCCACACGGAAATATCATTCAAATGTTGGCGAATACCAGACTCTAGATCCATCTGAGTGAGCTGTGTTAAACTGCGTGACTCCATCCCCCTTGTCTTATATAAGCCGGTCTATACTTGTTAATGATCGTAATCAGGCATTGACTGGTTGAAGCCATATCGTCAGCATCGCACTGACGCTTAAAATAGTAAACAATCGAGTTATTAGAAAAGGACAAAACTTGTCCTACTTAAAGGGAAGAAGGACTCGTCTAGTAAGGAAACTAACCTGGTTTTTAGTGGCTAAATACAGTAATTTTCGACCAAATAACTTAGATGAACCTAATGCACGAATACAAGCAGAAACAGAGTGTGTAAATAATGGTGAGCTCTGTCAATAATTTGATCAAACGTGCAACCTTAGCTATGCAAAATAAATAGACGACCAAATGAAAAATTGTTGTAATTTCATAGATTCTATTTCATGCACATTTGTTTTCAAAATATATGTTGTGGTTTTCACAATTGCTTACTTTGCCTCTTAATGGTTTTAAAAAGTACGTTCTTTTTTTTCACCCTCTATATATCTAGATATATTGACTATTCACAAATGCGTTAAGACGAATCACACTTTGGTGAAAGGACAAAGAGATTGAACAGTTATCAATTAGTAAGATTGGTCTCTTTTGTTCGTAAAATAACTGCTTTGGTATAATCGGTGTCTCAGTTCCATCCGCCTTATCTACACATCTATGTAATTTACCAATATGCCCGACACAATGCAAATATATGAGCATTCATTTATTCGTCTATTTTGTTGGTTAGTGTTCATTTTATTAGAAATTTTTTTTACTTCCAGACGTGTTTTTTTTTGTTTATTTGATTATTCCTATTCTAACCTATTCAATGTAGCCAACACTACTTATTACTCCACACTTTCCAGCCAATATTATAACGTATTTTACGTGCGTAGTATTATGTATATTTGAGTGTAAATATTTGTTAATTATCCTATAATATGTATAAAAATAACAAAAAAGAAAGCAAGATAAATGAACAACAACAGTGTCATTCATTTTGTGACTGGATTTTATACATATTTTGGTTGCAGAACCAATGCATTATGCAGGTGAAAAATACCATCTTATCTTTAAGCAACCGAATACACGAATCCTCATGTAAGGAAAGAATGAAAATGTAGTTTTATGTAAGATGTTCAAAACTGTTATGTCATTCATCGCACTTAGACCATTGAACGTTTTACCAAAGAGGCGCAGTTATTTGGTTCGCCTGATAGAAGTTGGGAATACCATTCTCGGGACCTATGACCAAAGGAGGAAGTTTTAATCAAAACGGGAAATGCATACTTAAAACCAAAAAGAGAAGTTGCATGTAAGTTAACTCACTTGACGCTTCTGTTGCGTACAGAACCACAGTCTAATTTTGCTTGTCGTTTTCTATCATAGGATTTTACTCGTGCGGATCAGCTAGACCCATATTCGACGGTCTTTGGATTTATAATTACCCACTTTTTAGTTTGGTTGCCAAGTAAATCTATTAAGTCTAATCTCTCCTGCTATCGCAAACATAGCTGGAGAGGAAAGAGATGAATTCTTATATTTTACAAATGTTTTTTTATGGAAATGAAGGCAACAGCTTAAGCTAGCATTTGAACTCGAAATGAAAATTTCACTTTCAGAGCTGGTTAATAGGTTTATAATATGTTCTCCTATCGTCCAGTTTACATTTGTATCCTGTCTTTTGAAGAGGAGTGGAAATTTATCCCTTGTTTTCAGTTTAGGATTGGTTTTCTAAAATCTATTTCAATTCTATACCTCTAACTAGATATTTTCTTCTATCGCCCTGTTCAGTGCAAACACTGATCTTTTGAATAGGAGTAGATTTTTATCCCTTGTTTCTTGTTTAGAATTGGTTTTCTAAAATCTGCTTCAACTCTATACCGCTAACGTAGTAGAGATATTTGACTATCATCCTCTTCATGCTTCTACCCGAACTTTTACACAGGAGAAGTTGATTCCTCTTTAAGATTGGGATTATATTCCCTTTAAATATTTTCCTTCTCTTTCACTTCTTGTAGCCCCTTGCGTCTTAGGGGCCTTATCACCTTGCTTCGAGTGAACTGATTAAAAATCGACTACCACAACGGTACTCACTCATCGAACACGTATAACAGAAGTATGTAGATAAGGAATAAAGTAAATACGTACGATTCATTTCCAGACAGCAAATATTTATTCTTATACTTTTTTGAGACAATTCAGGCAAGGCAATAAATCTAATGAAACTCAAGGTGTTTCTGAGTGTCAAAGAATATAAAAATAATAAAAACCTTATGAAGGTTCAAGAACAATCAAAGAACATAAATTAAGAAAACAGAAGACAACGATTGATATCGCCTTCAAATTTTTAATGATCAAATTTGACTGAAAAGCAAGAAACCAGAAAAGACATCTACAAGCGAAAAGTCCGATAGAAGAAATCGTTAACATAAAACTTAAGGTTATATACAACTATTTCAAATGTAGAATGTTATGACATCACGGTCACTCTCGTACTGCAAATTAAATTGATAAAAATCTAGGTGTTAAAATGTAAGATTCGTTAGGAGAGTTACCATGACAATTTTTACAGAAAAGAGATGTCAGTTCTGGACTGATAACACTGCAGATTCTTCTCCGAATTTTATTATGAATCTCTAGTATACACATAAAATATTTTTTCATTTAAAATTTCGGACTATTACGCTGATCGTTATATTCTATCATGTGGATCATGGTAAAGTATCTGTTCGGCGTTCTCAGATGGTACTATTTAGTTTTCTGGTCCAGAAACCTAGTGGAAGATCTTATTAAGCCTGAAGGAAATGTCATTAACGAAGTAGATGATGAAAGGAAATGATGATGTAAAAGATTAAAAGTCGAATGTAGCATACACGAAAAACCGTGAAAAGACAAAGAAAGAAAGAAAATTATGACGAACCAATAAAGACCGTTTGAAAATGTCACGTGTAAATTTCTATTAGAATAAGTACCTCTACGAAATCGCTAAAAAAAGAGCATAGTCTGATGAAAAAGACGCCAAACTTTATGAAAACAAAATTTTATCGTCTAAATGCTTATGTTTTTATGAAGAGGATAGACCAAATTTTTTTTTAATTATTTTTCAAAATTTTTTCCATCTTTTTAGAATATTCTAAATTTTGTTTTAAAAACTTTGTTTATCTTTGTTGCAAAAAGGGGTAGTAAATAACATAGATAATTTTAGCGCGTTTTTTTTGTATTTACACACATTAATTTTGAAAATCTTGTAAAAATAAAAATAATTGTCAGATGTTAATGAAAGTTTCAGAAACTATTCACAGATGATCGAAATTATTATAAATATGTTGTTTTTTATAAAAGTCATGGCAGAAATTTTTTTTTTTTCATTTTTATTAACACCCCATAACTAATTTTATGAAAAACTCTAGAAATTAGATCTTGCCGCCCCCTACAAATTGCAATAGTTAAAAGCACAAGGCTTTGAAGAATGCAAATCATGTATTTTTTTTTTTTTAATTGTGGCCAACGTACCTGAAATTCAGCTCTGAATTGTAACATACAAAACTCAATAAAACAAATATATTATTTAATTTCAAATGCTTTTATTTGCTTCTATTTGTTTTTATGAATATGGACAATATTTTCTGAAAGCAAAAACTTTTTCCAATGAAAATTGAATTTTTAATACAATTATTTGTTATTTCTTTTAATTATAATAGATTTTTACATTAAGTATTTAAAAATATTATAAAATTAGTTAAAAGCAGTGCCTAGCTTTCAATTGTGTCCAGATGAGACCGCCATTGTCTAGCGCTTTGAAAATTGTATCGTTTGGACCAATCCGATTAGCCAACGTCATTAAAAATGTAACTTTTATGCTTATAATAGAGCGTTAATTATAAAGTACGGAAGATCAACCAGGATACAATCTAGTTGCATTATTTGAGTTCAGCATTGTTCTCCGCTCTTAAGGCCTTTACTTTTGCGAAACACGTATGGAAAAATATAATTATATATAAAATTATAGTATTTTATGTACACTTCTGATAATAATTCATAAGGTACGTATAAATAATAGATACCTCTTTCTTATGAAATTTAATCTCACTCTTAACAGTCTTATTTTTTAATTTCTTTATATTTTCCATAAAGCATCGTAAACGTAAAGATGAAAGCTAAGTACAAAAAAAAAAAAAAATGAAAAATTAGAGCGCTGAAAGTTTTTCTTAAAAGTAACGAGGTAAATAATTTGTTCATTTAAATCTAAATAATTTCACTTCCTTCCATCCGTAGAAAGAATTATCCTCCCGTAAGTTATCTAAACGTCATAAATCACAGCTGTCAACAGCTGTCAACAGCTGTCAACGAGGCGAAAGGTTATGACCTGCTTTGTTTTATTTTCAAATTACATTTTTTCGGCGCAGAAGCTAAGTTAAGCTTGGTTCAAAATGTTTTAAATAAACATTATAATTTCTGATTTTATTAAAATCAGTTTTGAAAAAATGATAATTGATTTTTAAAAGAATATCAATGTCAGATTTTCATCTTTTTAACAAATGATTGAAAATGATTGATTATCTGTCCTTTTTTGGTGACAAAAAAAAACAAAATTTGTAACGAAAATTTCGGACGTGCTAGGAACGATTAAAAAATGTAAAAAAATACCCCAAAAATACTTTGATCTTTCCTCTTTAATAATAATATGAACATTAGACGATAAAAAATTGTTTTCGTCAAGTTCGGCGTCTTTTTCATCATGCTATCTCTGTTTGTTTACATTTTCGTGGAGGTACCTATATTAGAACATGAATAAGAAGAATAGAACACAAATATAGACGTGCAAAAAATACCAATTTTGATTGAGTTTCTACTATTCACAACTATTTAAAGAGAAAGAGAGAGAGAGAGAGAGAAAGAGAGATGGCAGAAAAGGGCGAGAGAGGGGAAAGTGAGATAATTACTGTCGAATATTGAAAGGCAAACTAAACTGAAGATAAAAGACCAGCGCTTTAGAAAAATATCATGGGTCCTTACCTATAACTACAGAATGAATTCTCCCTAACACTATGTATAAAACGCCCCTCAAGAGATAGGTTCAAATCGCGCCGAGCTTAGCTGTCGGCTTGACGGTCGAACTCTCTTTCTCTGAGCAGAGAGGAACCCGGACGAGGCTCCGCTGAAAGGCAGTCTCGTTCGGGGAGGTTGACCAACCCGATTCTGTTTTTACAGTTTCTACGGGCATTATTTGGCCGAGCCTACGGGCTCAGAAAACCCAGGTAAAACTCGGCCTTGTGCCACATCTTTCACTCGTAGAGGGGCAAGTAAATATCGAATCGAGTCGAACTGATAGTAGTTCATTCCAAACATGACTGACAGTCATACAAACACCTTCCACATCTTGTATTATTATTTTGTGTAATATACCTTCGTTATTTCTACTCTTGTGTTCGTGTTGTTCTTCCTTGGTCACAAACTGGACCATAACAAAAATCAAAATGAATAAGACGATTTACAGCGAAAATGGTTGGCTTATAAACATACATTAGAATCAGTAGACGAATGATATATAACCATAACTATATAGAAACATGTATTTGCATATTTTTATTGGAAAAACTATGTTCGTCATCAGGGTGAATTTTGGTGCATTGATTTACAGGGGATAACTGATAGGGTCGCGACACTTAAGTATATAATTTTTCTGCAATATATCTTAATCAAATTTTTGTATATATATATATATATATATATATATATATATATATATATATATATATAGGGATTTCGTTTTAATTACATAATTTCGATATATATATATATATATATATATATATATATATATATATATATATATATATATATATATATATATCGAAATTATTTAATTAAAACCAAATACCTATTCCTGCACACTTCAACAAATCTTTTCATAGCAATAGTTTTGTGACCAAGTAATGTTTTAGAAATAAAAAAAAACAAGTGGTTGCAGATAAATCCTGTATTGAACAGTAAATACAAGAGAAATGTGTTACACGACTTGGGAGTGTGTGTCGAATGACCAGCGTTCAGTCTATATCACTTTTGATATTTAGTACCCCCACCCCGCACGAGGGTACATGTGTCGCAAGGCCGAGTTTAACGTGGGTCATCCGAACCCGTAGGCTCGGTCACAACACCCCCGCAGATCATGCATTAACGGTTTTGGTTCTGTTTACCTCCCTGGGCGAGATTCTGCCGTCCGACACAGCCTCGTCCGGGTTCCTCCTGCCCAAGGCAGAGATTTCGACAGGAGCTGCGAACAGTCACATCCTCGGTAGGACAGTCTATATCACTGTCCCCCGAGACTTACTTTCCGACTACATTATAGTAAGTGGAAGAGTTCACAATAAAGTCATTAGAGAGAGCACACCACAACAATAGATAATATGAGATGTGCTTTCAGCGTTTTCAGTTAACACTCGGCAAGAAAGGCGCAGATCGGAGTTGAAATATATTTTCAAAATAAAGTCATATACTGAGGAATTAAATGGCGATTTGAGTTTGAGGTGTAATTTTCAGACGCAGACCTCTAACCAACAACAACCTTCTTAGGAAGAGTATTCCTAGTTATTTATTTATTCCACGTCTGGTTGAAAAAGGACACAGGCGTGTCTGAAAATTCCGATTTTAAAATCTTACATATCTTTCTTCAGTTTAGTCAAAATGCCAATGTTCTACCTCCCGTGTTTTTGACCCTTCCTAACGCGTGCGTTCTCTGGAACATAATGAGGGGTAGCACATAGTTTGCTTACATAAATAGGTATAAAGTTTGCAGTGATAAGTTCTTACAAAGGAAGAAATTTGCATGAAGTAATAATTTGAGAACTGATCAGTCAACCCAGACTTAAATGGGTTCCATGTGGTAAACTATACATGTAAAAGACATAATATCTATCTCACCATGACTGTAAGGACGACAATAAACAAATGTTCAGTTAAAATAGTAGTGACCAAGGAGATTACGCAGGTAAATGCTAACAATGCTACAGTCGGGGGTAAGATTCAGGAGGATAAGAACCAAGGGACCGCATGATCTGTGTCTTGTTTGTTGTACGAATTCCGGTGATAACTAAAGACTAAGATGAAGTTATAAAACCGGTCACTAATCTAAACTATGTCTCAACTATCAAACTGTCAATGTGGCAAACAAAATGGAAGCCAAACAGACGTGCTGTACTGTAGTCAGAGAACAATATATATATATATATATATATATATATATATATATATATATATATATATATATATATATATATATATATATATATGGGGTGCGTGGGCTGTATATATATGTGTTTGGAACAAAGAAAAATGTTTAACATTAAAAGTTTCAGACTTACTCTGTTGTATATTAATAATTTGTGTTATTATTTCAGTTACGTTCCTCGACTAATTTCGGCCAGCATAACCATCATCAAGAGAAAAAAATGCCTGCTTGTCAGTAGCATGAACTACAGGACTGAATGAAGGAAGTGAAATTTATCTGTAGTTTTCATGTTTTTTTTATCGTTAATTTTGGACAGTCCTTTTTTTGGTCAAATGGTCTCTTTCGTCTTTGAGATAGAAGATGGGTAATTCCTGACTTTCAGAATACTCTCTTTGGTCATTTTAGCAGTTTTATTGTTTTCTGGGAATGGGATGTGTGTGTTAAATATTTGCTCTCTTTAGTTCTTTGGGAGTGTGATGTGGGTATGTATATATATATATATATATATATATATATATATATATATATATATATATATATATATATATATATTTGTGAGTGTGTGTATGAGTGTGAGACATCAAAATCTCTGAATGTCTTTCTTTTGTGGGTGAGAAATGGGTGTAGTGTTTGATTTATGGGGCTATATATATATATATATATATATATATATATATATATATATATATAAATAAAACGCCAAACGACTCGCGCGTCTCTTCCTTGTAGTCCTCGGTCGAGTCCATTATGGTACTCCAAGGTGTGCCCGGCGAAAACACAGACACACCCAGTTCAAGGACGCTTCCGCGCATGCTCGTTACACGGATTTCGGTGCCATATTTTCCTCTGCAATTATAACACAACCTAGATATTTAAAGTTGCGTACATGCTTTACTCTAACATCACTAAATCGGCATTTTCATCTTGTGCTACTCCATTTTATGACAATCATACATTCTGTCTTCTTAAAATTGATGATCATTCCTTTCTTTTTACTTTCCTTTATTATTTTCTCCAAGAATGCCTGCTGTTTCTTTTTTATGTCTGCTATCAACATCGTGTCATCTACATATTTTATATTATTAAGATTGTGGCCACAAGTAATGAACCCTGCTAATTTTCCAAAGATCCTCTCACGGTAAAAATTGACTAATTCCGCTGAGAAAACCCATAATTATCTTGCTACTGTTTCTAGTTGTATGTTTGTACCGAATTCCTTTTCTATGCAGTTTGTTCCTTGTACAAGTTCTACATTATTCTTATATCTTTCTCAAATAAATAAAGCTTCCCTTGCAGTTCAAATAGATATTTGTGTCGTAGACGATGCAGATTTTGTATAATCTATAAATCATAAGTATCCATCTTTTTTCAATTTTATTGCTCTTTCTGATATCTGGTTGATCATGACTTTTGTATTTATCGTTCCTTTGCTTTTAACGAAAACATACAGTTATTGTCCTATTGTCGGTCTGGAGTTAATATTAGGTTTGTGCAAAAATAATGACGTAATAATGTCGTTTTTTACGTATTTTTAACGTCAAAAAACGGCATTATTACGTCATTATTTTTGCACCAACCTAATATAAAATAATTATCTGAAATTTTATTTTTCCTGATATGGAATCTCCATAACGTTGCATTGTTTTGCCTCTTTATGAATATTTTTAAGGTAGCTGTTCTGATGAGTCTGCTTTGGTACCTCGCGAATTTAAGCGGATTACTATTTTGGCAGGTAGGTCTCATTATTTCACTCTCGAAATTGCTGATTGTTAGTTATGAGAAAAATAGTTATTCCTTCTCTAGAAGAACTCACTTCTAGTTTCTTGCTTTCTGGACAACGCTTATCATCAAAAATTTAAATGTGGTGTCAATTAAAAATCAGCCAATCGAAAGCAAGAGAGCCTCTGTATGAAATGAATTGGATTTTAGGTTAAAAATGAGTTTGAAATACATTGGGAAGAAATAATTATTTTCGTACCGATAACGTTTTCAATACTGTAAATGTTCTAAAAGTCGCTAAGAGAAAAGGCAATAAATATAGTGAAGCAAAGGTTTTGAAATACTGAAACCTGCCGTATTGTTTAACTCCTTGGAAATAACGATGAGAAAAAAAAATGAACGCATATAAAAGCAAACAAATATAAACAAATTTAAACTAAGAAACGTTAAAACAAAATAAGATTAAAATGAAACTCGAGGAAGAAGACAAGTTTTTCTAAGCAGGCGATGTCGAACATAAAGAAAAATAAGAATAAATTGGAAGAAATGGAACACTATTAATAATAATATGTAGAGAAATCTTAGAAAATGAGGGGTTTTTTATTGTTTCATTTGCTGACGGGATGTTGATAAAGACAATAACTGAAATTCAATTGTCTTTTCTGCTTTATATTTTAGAAATTATTTTTCTTCGTTTGTCATCACGTTTGCTTTCAGAGAAAGATTTTTTTTTATTGATTTGATAAGTTCATATAGTTAAAAGCCGGCATGATCTCTTAGTTTATTTTAAGGAAACTATAAATGTTAAATAATAATAATAATAATAATAATAATAATAATAATAATAGTAATAATAATAATAATAATAATAATAATAATAATAATAATAATAATAAAACGTTGCCTCCTTATTGATATAGCAGTCCCTGCTGACTGCAATGTATCTTTGAAGATATTCAAAAAGCTGTCAAAATACAAGGACCTTGAAATAGAAATCTCGAAAATGTGGCATATGGGAACATCAACAATCCCTGTTGTAGTTGGAGCCCTAGGACTGGTTGGAAAAGATTGCAGTAGACTAATTGCAAGGATTCCTGGAAGCCCATGCCTCAAGGAGATACAAAAATTGTTCTGACAAGTACAGCCCACACTTTAAGAAGGGCTTTATCTATGTAATTTTTATTTTATTTTTTTATTTTTTATTTTTTATTTTTTTGTCAGTGAAAAGTGTCATGACCCGGAAAGAAATGTGTAAACGCCAGAAAGCAAAGAAAATAATTATAATAATAATAATAATAATAATAATAATAATAATAAGAAGAAGAAGAAGAAGAAGAAGAAGAAGAAGAACAACAACAATTACTATAAAAATAAAGGCTCTTGAAGTGGAAATCTCAAAAATGTGGCATCAATAATTCTAGTTGTATTTGGAACCTTCGGATTGATTGGAAAATGTTCCGATAGACTCACTGGGAGCCTATGTCTTAAAGAAATGCAAAAAATTGTATCACTAGTTCACATATTACGAAATGTGTGATATCTTAAGGTTTTTTGTTTTTTGCAAAAAAATGATCAGTGGAAGATGTCATGAATCCATTCCTGAACTTAGGTCTCTGGTTGGGACTCGGAAAGTAATATGTATACGACAGAAACACAAGGAAATAATAATAATACTAATGATAAAACTAGTAATAATAATCTATATTGTAAACGAAGCGTTGATTCTCTGTCCGTCACGTTTTGCTTGCGTTTTGCATGCGTGAGACATTACATGCGCGTATATAATGTTTATGTCAATGTTTGAAGCAATTGATTACTTGTTTTCAAAAGGACATGCAGGATGACATTGAAATCATTGTCATGCAAATGAGAATTCATTGCCCGTGCAACTGTTGTATGAATTTTATAAAATCTTTGTCTTAAATCAATTTTTCAGTTCGGTAGATGTTATTGCTCTTTCCAGTAGTGACGGGTGCCTTTCTGTGTAGCTTTTTTATTTGATATGCAGTGGAATGTCACTGCCATGTCTGTATCGTTATATTCTCAACCTGTTACATGTGATATCTGTTTTAGTTCTTACTGCTGTTAAAAGTTTTCAAAGTATGTGGTCTCTGTTATTTGTTACAATTTTTTGTTTGTGATTCTGCAGCGGCAGGTTACAGGGATCGAAGAAGTGTCTTCTTTGCCAATGTCAGCAAAGAGCACTCGTTCAAAGTCATTTTTAGTCACTGATTTGAGAAATTGGATGTATTGGAGTAATGCCTTCTCTTAATACTCAGTGTATACAAACGGAGCTGAGCTATAAAACCATGTAGTTCGAAACACGAAAAATCTAACATAAATAAAACTTAAAAAAGCAGGTATTTATAAGACTTTATTGAACCTTATGGAAATTATTCGGTAATAAATATGATTATTTATATAATCATTTTAGAAAAAAAATCATAATAAAAATATTTTAGATCAGTCATTGAATTAACGTTTCCAATATTTTAATCATTTTAGTTCCAGCCACCAGTAAGCAAGATTTAACCGAATGTTAGAGAATATATGAAAAAAAACAAAAAAAACAAAAAAAAAACAAAAAAAAAACTAATATTAAGGCGAGAGAATAATAAGAATTAAAAAAAAGATGATAACGATTCACATTGCATTTAATTTTTTCAAGGTTAATTTTGAGTGGAAATCATGAAGCCGGTAGAGATTTACAGAAACGAGAAGTGCGAGAGACGAAACTGTTAGCACAGAATATATGGTTTCATCTAGCCATTTCAACTGCAAATTGATGACATCTTACCGACAATCTAGTACTAAGATTAAATTCATAATGTCTTTGTACTTACGAACATGTAAAAAAATATATACTCTTAATTTGAATGAAAGTGAATTGGACAATTGTATCACGTGGGCCAACCAATGGATAACAGAAATATATTTTATGAAACCTGTATAGAAATTGAATATATTTTCAAATATTGGACAAACATTTAAAATTTGTCATTTTGTCATCAGCTTGGCAATAGGTATCGATTTGATAAAAGTAAACATCAAATAATTTTCCCCTTTATTTATATTGCTTGGACTATCATCCTCATCTTTGTGGCTATATTTATCACAACGTTTGTACGTTCTCGTTTGAGCAATGTAAATAGTGTACTTAATACCTCATCTCAGAAATATAGACATATTTTGCTCTTATATATATATATATATATATATATATATATATATATATATATATATATATATATATATATATATATATATATAAAATAGACATCGTAACACCGCATTCTCACGATAGGGCAGGTTGATCTTTCACTTTCTTTAACAAATCAACATTGTACGCGCTACGAAATCTGAGGTTTTATGTAATAAATCGTGACACCAACAATTAGATTAATAGCTTTTATCAATGTTTGAAGACTTAGATTAAAAGATCGCCTCAAAAAAAATAAAAAAGGTTCAGACATGCCTAACTTGTATAGGTCTTTCCTCACAAAGAGACTTCAAAGTTTTCCTATTGCAAGAATGGATCCAAATAATGCTGATATCTTTTGCAGTGAATACATGTAATGGAAAACATAATCAAACCAATATTCTTACTATGATCCTCCGCAAACAAAATATTTTCCCACAATCTGCCCTGTGAGTATCAGTTTTTTCAAATCCTCATTATGCGCCCTAGAAATTTCATATGTTAAGTATCGTTTATGCTTTCATTTTTTCTAAAGGATTTTCCATGCTCACATGTTCGTTTTGTGGCATCCTCAACAACCTTCTGTAGAACCACGCATCTCTTGCTTAAAGTCTCTTCTTCATCTTTGAGATTATCCACCATTCACTACCATATAGGGGACAGATATCACCTAACAGTTTAGTAATATTTTCTTTGTTCCTTACGATATTTTTTCTGTTTCTTGATACTCTACTTAGCGTTTGGAATGCATCTTTGGTTATCCCAATGCCACTTCGGATTTCCGTGTCGCACTTTGCGTCCTCTGTTAAAACACTTCCCAGATATTTAGATGTTTGTACTTTTTTGATTTTGGTAACAGCAATTTGTAATTTGCATTTTGGGCTCATCTTTTGCTAGCAACCATGTATTCTTTCTTCAGGCAGTTGATGTTTCATCTTTTTACCTCGCTTTCCTTCGCTTCCTTCTGTAGGTGTTTTTGTACTTTTCTCTCTGTGTCCAGGTTAACACTGAAATCGAAAGGTTTCACATCAGTACATATTACACTGGATTTAAAATATAGAACATATTCCTGTTTACATGTTTGACATATATTCGAAAGCCCGGGAGGGTGCAGTTGGTGTAATCAATACAAAATATTTCTAATCTGTGAGAGCTGGTTGCAAATACCGTAATTCCCCATATATAGTACACATTGTAATCTAAAAAAAACATACTAAGCATAATCAGGGGTGCGTATTATGCACATCTACAAAATTCTTTAAAAATTTTCCTTGAAATAAAATAAGAATTATCATAAAACAAAATTAGAATAATATTTTTACAGTGTCACCCGGTTATAGCAGAGTTGTCGGGACCGGAGAAGAAGTATCTTATATCCGGGTTTCTCTTATATCCGGGTTTGGTCTATTTTGTTTTGGTAAGTATGGCTCTAATTTGGGACCAGATAAAATCTCTCTTATATCCGGGTTTATCTTATATCCGGGTTTATCTTATATCCGGGTTATACTGTATTTGTTTAGAACGATTTTTTAATAAGTGCAAGAAACTCTGGCCGAATTGAAATTAGAGAGGTAAAATTTATAGGGTTTGATTACCAAACAAGGGGTGCGTATTATATGTGAGTAGAAGCATTTTCCCACACTTTCAGCGCAATTTTAGGTGTGCATATTACAGATGAAGGTGTATTACACATGGGGAATTACAGTAATTAAACCACGATAAGTTACCTACAGTAGTACTGTTTAAATACAAAATCCTATACAGAAGAATGAGAGAAAGAAGAAAGACAAAAAAATAAGAACAGGATTATTATGATAAATGTGTTGAAATATAAGAAAATTAATTTCCTTTTGGCAGGAGTTGGCATAAATTTAGGATTAGGGTTGAATGCGATTAGGGTTAAAGGAAGACAGATGTAAAACAACAAAAAAGATTTTTTCCTATTATTTCTGTTTTTAACATAACACTTATAAAACTAAATTACAATAAAAAAAAACCATATGCAGTGAACAACAGTAAACACATGATCGTTATATTCGAGAAACGAGCAGACAAATGGGAGAAACTCACGGAAGTCTTCAGATTTTTGAGTGACAAAAAAATGTATATATCTGTTTTGATATTTCTGAGATAAGGTATTTTAATTATTTACATTATTTACATGGTTCAAACTAATGTCTTCATCTACTTTGCCGTATTCACGACGTTTCGGCTGTTGTGCGGCATTCATCAGGTAATTCAAATTTCGGACTTAACCATTTCTTTCTTAGATTGCTCTACATCCACGCGCCAGGACTCTTCTAGGTGTTTCAGCATCAGTTACCCCCTTTTAATTAAACTCTCCAAATGTTATTTTTTTTTTTTTTTTACCTCGGCTTGAACTGTTTTGGGTCAAGTCACTGGAATGAACCATTGCTTTTACACACTACGCCATGTGCCTTGAGCTGGATAAAAGCGTTGTTTGAATCCAGTGACTTGACTCAAAGAGTTGTGAGTTCAATACCTGGCAAAAGCAGGAGTGAATAAAAAAAATACTTGGAGAGTTGAATTAAAGAGAGATAACTAGATTGATCTTGCTCTAATTAAGTGTGTAGCACCTGGAAGATGATGAATGTCTTGTTGTTAGGCTTTCTGTTAAATCCTAAAAGTTAAGGAATTTACTATAGGTATTTAATGAGTGAGGTGCTGCCGCCGGTAGCTGTCTCTCGGGTTATATATATGGAATCTCGCAATCCCTTCAAGAATATCTACCTAGCACATTATACATATATATATATATATATATATATATATATATATATATATATATATATATATATATATATATATATATATATAGAAATATAGTCTTAAGGTGTGCTATATTTATGGAATAAAGTGCTCAATATCAGAGATAGAGCGTGTGTAAATATAAAAGTGAACATAGAAGTCAACACTTGGAGGCGACAGTCTGTTTCATGCTATATGCAATCGTCAGGCCACCAATTTATTAAACTTAACCACATATATATATATATATATATATATATATATATATATATATATATGTATATAAACGTTAGTAGATACTCGTATTTGTGTTGACGCCCTGTGTATTTATTATACTGTATATTTATTTATTTTCGTCTATCGACAAGAATATTGCTGGAAACTTATTTAAGTATAAAAAAAAAACAACAAACAAACACTGTGTTCTCTCGCGTTGAGAACAGCATTTATTCTTATAATTTTACAAGAAATGTGACACAAGGTGGATGGGGAAATTCTGGTTTTCAAACTGTCTGGTCTTTAAACTTAGGTATCCACAATTACTGACGCGATCAAACTCACAATATTCAGATCGACTCATCTTACTTACCATTCTTGCAAGAGCCACTTTAATATCTCAGAGTTTTTATGAAGACATAACTAGTTCAAATATATACATATTTTCTGTAGCGGGTGGGAAATAAAATAACAATTTCAAAATCCAACCTGAATATGTATTTACAATGTATATTATACCTATTTACAAGAAAATAAACAAAATAGTTTAGTAATAAAAACCCCTAATAAAATAATAAAAGTCAATAATTTGGGCAAAACCACCCGTTAACTGTACGAAATTAATGCGGAACGTAAATAAAAACGATTTACTAATCGTAGCTTAGATTTAGCTCAAGGCCTAATGTGTGGAACTCACTACTCAGTCTTAATTGATGTAGTGAGACAAGCATGACAACCATTACACCGTGTCGATGTTTCCGATCTCACATTCAGAAGTATATTTATTCTGTATAAATAAGTACCTCCATGGAGGTACCTATGTATAAGATATAAAAATGTGTCATAAGTCCAAAAGGGGGATGGGGAAAACTGTTCTTCGTCTGTCTTATAAATTTATTAAACTTAACCACAATTACTAACGCAAACATGCTACAGTATTACTTACACCAAAACAACACATTCTTACTTGCCATTCTTCCTAAATCCACATAATATCTCAGGATCTCTATGAACTTCTAATTAGTGCACTTATGTATAATTTTTATCTATCGGAAGAATAAAAACAATCTTTTTAAATTATGCATTTAAAATATTGCAAACCTATTTAAAAAATAAATAAATAAACGAAATAGTTTTAGTAATAACCACCGTTGATTGTGGTAGAAATATGTGTTAAGTAGGCGTAATTAATGTCGCCCTATGTGATCTAAACAATCATTCGCCAAAATGCATACACAAACACAAACACTCACGAATACGAAAAGAACACTCGAAATAAGAAAAGCGTCCCTAACTGAAAAGAGAACAGAAATTTTTGGCCACCTAACGGGGAAGGGCGAATTAAACTAAAGAATGTGGGGACAAAAATAAAAGAGATTTATGCGCAGACACATCTAATTTAACTTTGAAAGAAGAAACTAAACAGCTATAAACTAACATAATATTGGACTGGGTTGCGAAAGTTTCATCCAGATAAAACAAACTTCTAATGCCTAACCGGTATCAAAATGTCACTCTAAATCGGCAACATTTACTTGACATAATTGCGCAAGACTCGACTCACTTTCAGCACACATGCAAATCGGCCTTTGTAAATATTACTAACAGATGGCGTTGATAGCATAAGTGGCAACATTTGATTTGCATAACAATTTTTAAGTGTATATTTTAATAAATACAACATCTGTGTTATTTATTTTTAATTAACATTTACAAATTGTCATAAATAAGCAAAGTGTATGTCGATATTTTTTTTAATTCATTTCCTTTAGAAAGAAAAACATATATTTGCTTTGTCTTAAGCTGGAGAACATATCAGCGCTTGCATTTAAGGAAAACGTAAAATATCAGTAATCTTTGCGTCTAAAAATATTTTTTATAAATATACATAGAGTAAATAGTTTTATAAACAACATAAATTAAATAGTTTTAGAAATGTATTATTTTTTATCGAATTCTATAACATTTAATCTGTCAACGTTAATCACTATCTTATTTCCTGCAGTGTTCGTAATAACCATTGATGTAGACTGTCATTTCACACCGCAACTTCGAGCGAAGTTGAGAAAAAACAGGGAAATATCTAAAAAAAAAAAAAAAATAATCTCTTTAATAAAATGTTCTTAACACTGTGTTGAAATATTCAAACATCCTAGAAAAAGGAAGGTTTCCGAAATTATTTATTATTATAAATATTATGAATTTGTTTGTCCAATGCTTTTCTAATGGTCAGATCTATGTCGCTACGTCCAGATTTAGAAATGATAAAAAAGAACTTTATAAAATAGATGTTTCCGGAAAACGTTTATAGATTTTTTTTTTTTTTAGAGAAATAAGAGACCTTTCATTATTAATTGAATTTATGTCCGTAAGGCAGGTGTTTGCGTTGTTTTAAAAAAAATTAACATGATATTTCTAATTTGCTGTTAAGTGATCTCCACCAAAATCATCCATAACACTCTGTTGAAAATATATCTGATGATAAGCATTGCAGAGAAATATTGTTGCATACACATAACTGAAATAAGTTTACCGGATGATTAAATTTTATCACGCTAACAATAATGTTTATAGCAAACATGACATTGATGATGTTACTCCGATTATATTATTAATATTATTATGAGAAAGAAAGGAAAAAGAAAATTTGATAAATGCCAACTGACGTGGAGACACATCAAAGAATAGCAACACTTGTGCGCATGCCTAAAATGAGAAAAAAATATTTTATGACTTCGTGTGAATGTGATTATTATCTTCTCCTTTTTTAATAATCTCATCAGATGCAAGATTTTTTTTTTTTCCTGTGGTTGGTTTTGGATTTTTAGAAAAGGATTTTGTGGAAATATCAGTTGAGATAAAAGAGAGAGGACAAATGTTAATTATTTAAGAATCATATTTTTTCTTTGCCATTTTTTTTATCTTGAATCCAATATCGGCTATATGCTTAATTTGTTTAGTAGGTTTTTGAAGAAATGCAAAATTCAGCCAATGTATTTCCTCAGGTTCGTTGCTTATTCGTTTTTCAACAATCCGGTTTTTCGTTTTGACATTTTTCTCTATTCGCCATTAATGTTTTCTGTAGCGATTCATTTAATGTCTCCCTATTCCACTTCTTTTTTATTTTGGGCACCTCGATGTGGTGTAAGCGTTAGCAAGCTTGTCTCGCTAGAACAATTGCGACTGAATATTGAGTTCGATCCTTGCAGGGTGTCACATACTTTCGGCCTTGTGCTACATGTGAGCTACGCTTGGAAAATCACTATTTATTTTGAATATCTAGAAATGATATATAAATAAAAGTATCCGAGCCAGTGCTGAAATGATCTTTGTCTGACCAACAACAGAATGATATAGAATTATTAAACATATATGTTATTCAAAATATTTACATACATCATATATTATAAATTCGGGTAAGTCTACATCATTAAAAAAAAGTACATAAATACATACTCTTATTCTATATATATATATATATATATATATATATATATATATACGAATAAAATATGTTACCAACAAATTTAAGCCTTGGCGAATTAAAAACTTTATTTTTTTTTTTTTTGCACCGGTCGTATTAACTGTTGTTGTAATCTGTTATTTCACATTACTAAAAATGAATGAAATTCAGGGTACCCCCAAAACAGTCTGTGGAATAACATATTTTATGATATAATATAAAACATATGTCATAATAATAATTTACTTCGTTCCCAAACCGAAATGTGGCTGATGAAATGAAATAGAATTTTTATAAATAGAAATGCAACGTTACCAGGCTAGGCTTCACAAATATATAATGGAAAATGCCGAATAAACATTGTCTGCTTTGGAAAATAAATGCACTTCCTCTTAGAAACACAACGCACTCACACACACACATTTATATATATATATTATTTTTGTATATATATATATATATATATATATATATATATATATATATATATATATATATATACTATTTCATTGTTACAGAATTGTAGAATTTTAAACATGTCAACGCAAGTTATCTCATTTACTGCAACATTCGAAGTAAATACTTTTATCGTTTGGCATTTCACATTATTGTAAATTAGTTGAGCGTAGTGAAAAGACTGAATTATTATTATTATTATTATTATTATTATTATTATTATTATTATATTTCGATTTCTGCTATGCTCACACTACCTACCAACTCTACAAGAAGATTTAAAGCAGGTAATGGTGTGTCGTTATCTTGATTTGATTTTCCAACTCTCATATCATTATTTGCATTACATGGACAAAGTTCTTCGCAGTGTATGGGCTCTACATATAAACAAATCGCTTTTATTTAACTTAAACTGGGATTTCCAGGGATTTTTTTTATTAATGTATTGTTGTCTTCCTTTTCTTATCATTCCAAGCGCACCTACTATGAAACTTATTAATCTTTTTTTTTCAGTTTCCACCTTTTTTTCTATTTCGATTTCCAGGTTTTTATACCTTGATAGCTTTTCAAATATCTTGATTGCAATGTTACAGTCCGTAGTTCATATCATATCAATTAGTAGACACATTTTTTCTTTACAGTTTCTGACAATTATTTCCCGCCTATTTGCTTCAATCTTCCTGTCTGTAAAGATGGTTTAATTCCAGAGTTGTGACGTCTTCTATTTCTGTAACCGGTGCTGAGTGATGTTCATATCAGCGTCTATTAACATCTTTTCCAATGTCTTTGCAGGTTGTCCAGTGCAAGTATTTCCCCACGCTATCGTGAGGATTTTCATATTCAATTGACTCAAACACAGAACATTATTATTATTATTATTATTATTATTATTATTATTATTATTATTATTATTATTATCATTTTTATTTTCTTTGCTTTCTGGCGTTTACACATTTCTTTCCGGGTCCCACCCAGGGACCTAAGGTTAGAAATGGCATCATGAAACTTTTCACTGACAAAAAAAAAATACAATAATATATAAAATAATTACATAGATAGAGCCCTTCGTAAAGTGTGGGCTGTACTTGTCAGAACATTTTTTTGTATCTCCTTGAGGCATGGGCTTCCAGGAATCCCTGCAATTAGTCTACTGCAATCTTTTCCAACCAGTCCTAGGGCTCCAACTACAACAGGGATTGTTGATGTTCCCATATGCCACATTTTCGAGACCTCTATTTCAAGGTCCTTGTATTTTCATTATTATTATTATTATTATTATTATTATTATTATTATTATTATTATTATTATTATTATTATTAACAAAAACTTATAAATTTTTGTTGATTTACATTTATTTATATTTGGATTTTTTTAATATAACTTTAAATACAACTTAACTTTCTGTTGAAATATTGTTTAACATTGTCAAACAATGTGTTTTTTTTTTCTTTTTTTTATATTTTCTTAAATCGCGCTCTTCACTTAACTGTCGACATATATTCGTCAGTGATGTGTTTGTTAATCCGAAGTAGATTGAGATCATGGTGGGCATAATGTTAAACCGAATAAGAATTGTGACATATATTTCTAGTGGAAAACCCGTCGTTCTTTTTAACGAAGGTACCAATATAAATTTCGACATTTTTGTCATGTCTTTGTTCACGTTTGTTTTGACAGCCCTTTTAATTTTACTTGACACCAAGCATAGAATGAAACCCTGAGCGAAAAACCGTTGTTCAATTATGAATCTAAAAGAGAAAAATCTGCTTTCCTTTCCATCAAGCAACTCAACCGTTTCGCGCTAAAATAACAAGTCACCAGATTTTCCTATATGACTGCAGACACTAAAATATCGTTCCTGATGGTTTGACATCAAACATTCCCATGTGTGCATAGAGGCCAGAAGATTCTTTGCAGGAAAAGTTTACATTGATAGGGGAGAACAATTATTTCTTTGTTACGGACACCATTTTCCAATTTTTTAATTTTTTATGTGGCATGTCCTTTCAGGACGGAGGCGATCATGGCTCTCCACCTCCCTCTATCCCTTGCACCTCTTAACAAGTTCCTTTCCTCTGCCATCTACCCCAGAGCACGTTCTGTCATCCACTTGCTCAAGCCCGCCTGGTATTTCATGCGTTGTTTTCCCTTGTCTCTCTTGCCCTCTATTCGACCCGTGAATATCAGATTCTCTAGGCCCTCCTTCCTCACTATGTGTCCCAACTGCTCACTCTCAACACTGAAATTGAAACAAGATCAAAATGATCTCCCACAAGTTTGTTCGTCTGAATATCGTTTCACTTATGCAATTTTCTCGGAAACTTCAAGAGCAAGGAACTTTTCTCTTTAAGTTCAAACAAATAGAAAAACTTAAAAGATTGAGGTATATCCTTTCTACTGCTACTACCGGAGAAGGCTTTTGGCTGCAGTATTTTCAATTTGAATTTGAGTTTCTGGACAAATTTATCCGACCAACTCTGGACGCTGGTTTGACTCCAGAAATTCCGATTCAACATACTATCTTCTCCCATACTGATTTCATCACATATTGTCCACAACGCTGAATTTTTGTACAGAAATAGCAACACTTTACTTTGTCAACTAAATTGTTTGGAGACGAATATATTTATGATAGTTTAAGCATACCTGTATATCAGGAACTCTCTTGGACAAAAAACATCAATCTACTCACCACAAACTGACACAATTCCTTCGATATAACAAGTGCATATATCCAATCCACAAGTCGACCTATCTAATTGTGGACTTTTTGTCGTAGCCTATGCTGTCGAAATAGTCACATAAAATTCCATAGAAAAGATTGTGTTTGTCCAATTCAAAATGAGGTCACATTTTCAATTTTGTTTTGAAAATATTTGATTTATTCCCTACCCGAAAAGTAAAATTCATCAAATACCAGCATATACAAGAATCAAAACTAGGTTCCTGGACGTGGTGTAATGGTTGGACAGATTGTCTTGCTATGTCAATTACGAATGATTAGTGAGTTCGATCCTCACTGGGTGATCCATGCCTTGTCCCGCAGCATACCTGCGCATAGAAAATCGCTATACAATAGGCATAACTAAATGCTTACCACTTACTCGAAAATGGGTAACTCCATAAAGACCTGCTAAATATTCTCAATACCTTTTCATAAACTTCCACATGTGCTCAGTGAAGAATGCGAAAAGGCCTCGAAGATCGGCGCACACCAATATCTTTAAAAAAATCCAATGCAAATACTCACTCGAACACGGTGGAAAATAAAGCTGAAATAAATTTATCAAATTTAAAGCTTTCTTCAGATGAGATTTCTCTTTTAGAGTTTGGATTTAATTATTGCCCAAAGTACTAGAACTTTTTGATAAAAGTAAATTAGCTCAGGGTAAATTTGTCTGTCGTCACAAGCTGAAGAAAATACAATGGAAGACAAAGATAATGATAGAATCTGGTATAATTGGGTTAAAAAAAAAATCCATCCTGGTATCCATTGGTAACCCGAGAGAGAGATCACATTCTTAAATAGGATTTATGGAAATCTTTCAGGCTGGTATAATGGAAGACGTAAAACCAAACCATAACAAAACCTGGAACAATTTTACCACTTCGCAACGAAACGCCGTTCGATGTCTCGCCAGTGAAGATTCGATTGTCTTAAAAATGGCAGGCAAAGAATGAGATATTGTTATTATATATGAGGAAAAATATTTCGGCTTGTGAAGAAATTTTAAGGGATAAAAGATTTTATGAAGAAATAAAAATAGACCCGAACACGTATTAGAGAAAAAAGACAAGACAATTTCTGAAATGAAGGAAATAGTTATCTCAATAAAAAAGAGTCTAATATATTATGTTCGGACAAATAACAACATTGTTTTACGGCCTTCTAAAAATACATAAAAAATTGATAAATTTCCTCCACTACGCCCGATTTGTAGTGAATATGAATGCTGTACAGCAAAAATCAGTGAGTGGCTAGATTTTTTTTTTAATATCTCCTTTAGGAAAACTATCTTCGTCTGATGTTCGGAACACATTTAATTTTATTTCTAAAATAAAAAAAAATAAATAAATAAAATATCAGAAACAAAAATTAATTTTAATGATTGCTTTTCGGTCACTATGGATATCTCGTCTCTTTATCCAAATATTGATAACGATGAAGAGATTGAAGCTTTTGAGAAACGCAAAAACAAAGCCATTACGTCAAATTTTCTCTGTGGACATTCCGTCTTGGAAAGGAACGTGATGAAGTTTAGTAAAAATATTTCCCCTCAAATCAAAAATGTGCAATGGAGACCCCCAGGGCCATTAACTTGGCGAATGCCTTTTTGACAAATTTCGAAGAAAAAATACGTGAAGGTTTCAAATCACTGACATGACTACGATTTATTGATATTTCCTTCATTTGGGAAGGTACTCAAACAAGTGTGTTAAACGTTGTACAATTTTGTGATATTTTTGCACAGAAGAATAATATTCGATACGGAAAAAATTACATCTAGCTTCTCCAATGTTAGTGTTGAATGTTTAGACATTATTGTAAAATTCTCAAGGAATCTTCTGGTGACTGTATGATATTACAAACTTATATCATCATCACATTTAGATAAACTGCCATTTTCATCCTCCTTATCATACGATAAAATCAAACCAGAAGTACCAATTTTTCCGCATAAGGCGAATTTGCACGGAGATAAAAGAATATTAGAAGCCTGCTAATAATTTCATTCGGCATTATCGGTTATCAAAACTCATGACTGAAACAATTTGCGAATGAAATCGCTAAAATGAATCTTACCATAGTTTTATACCAGGACAAAACCCAGAAAAAAAAAAGGATTCTGACAGAATCCCATTAGTCATCAATTGGCATGAAATTTTGCTTGAATTTCGAAAATATTACATGACAGTTATGAGCACATTGCATAAAAGTATCCGCGTTTTAAAGAAATTTTCCCAACCTACCTACAGTTTCTTTCAAAAGAAATACAAACAGCGGACAAATTTTAACAAATGTAAGCGTCCATACTGAAATCAAGATTGAATTTTCGGATCGCTGTAGTTCAAGAAAACGATCGTCCAAGAGGAAAATCACGTGAGTTGTGCAAAAACTTAAGTTAATTTCATCACAAATTCAAAGAGAAGCATTACAATTTCTACAGAGGGTTGATAACTGTACTGACTCACATTTAATATACGTCGCCCAATATACAGGGTGTTTCAAAAAGAATACGGCAAAATCATCACGTGATGTGTCAATAATGCAAACAATTACAAACCTCTAGCATGAACAAATGTGTTGTATATAAATTCAAGTTGTATATACATTCAAGTTTCATTTCATGTTTTATAAGTGCTCAATGTGGCCACCACCGGCAGCGTGGACAACATCAAGCCGATATGAGAATTCCTCCCAAACACGCCTCAGCATGCCACAGTCCACCGTGTTGATTGCAGCTGTTATTCGATAATTCAAGTCATCAATACTTGCTGGAAGTGCTGGAACATAAACTTGGTCTTTAACATACCCCCACAAGAAAAAGTCACACACAGTGAGGTGCGGGGATCTGGCAGGCCAAGCACACAGAGCAAGGTCTTTAGCACCTCTCCTCCCAATCCATCGCTGAGGCAAGTTTTCTTTCAGATAAGCTCTAACCCCGAGATGCTAATGGGATGGTGCTCCATCTTGCTGAAAAATGAAGTCATTCGAATCTGCCTGCATCGTGACAATGTCGTTTGTTTTCGCGAAATCAAGCACGGAAAACGCCTTCTGCTGAGGAGTCGCGATTTTGATTGATCTTCCCACAATTCAGCTGTACCGGAAGTTATACTAACGACAGCGATGAAACTGACACCCAATCAAACTTTGATAACTACTCTATTAAATAACCACTGATTGAGTCCACTACAATGCTACAGACCTGAAAAAACAGCGTAATGATTTTGGCGCATTCTTTTTGAAACACCCTGTATTTGGTTGGTGCAAAAATAATGAGGTAATAATATCGTTTTTTGACGTATTTTTTAACGTCAAAAAACAACATTATTACGTCTTTATTTTTGCACCAACCTAATACCAAACATGAATGTCAGTCACAATAATATGATATCAACGGAACTTACAGAACATTTTATTACAAACGAATGTAATTTAGACAAACATCTTAAGGTGCACACTCAGTAAAAATAATCAGTTTTTACCGACTTGTCAACCGTTAAAACGTATGACATTTATTGCCTAAGGAAATTATCAAGTTCCGGCCCGAGGAAAATGAACAAAATGACAGGAGAGTTCCATAAGTTTTATATTAGACTGTCTGATTAATTCCTCTTGGTAACTAATCAAATAATGGGAAAAAATTAAGATGAACAAGATCACTCTCACGTTTCACGTGCATGTCTCCACGCGGGTGGCGTTTCATTCATTTTGGCACGTTCGTTAACAGTACAGGCGTTTTTCATTATAAGGCAAGCAACTTTTGTACAAAGATTTAAAATCATTTTTGTAGATTTATATATTTTCATACTTGAAAATTGTTATTGTTAACTCAAGACTTAGAAAATTACTCAGACATTTCTCATCTTGTCAGATTCATATAGCTATATTGACAATCAGAAATTCAAGTGGACTTCATAACGAGTAAAAGAACTTTAGACACTAGATGTCTGGATGTAAATTTTCTTCATAAGGATATGTTATTGCGGTATCTGTTAAGGTAAGAGTTAGGGAAGGCCTACCTGACTGGTCAGTACTTAGGGATCTTAACAAAGTGAGGTGGTTTGATTTATGTGGGCGTAAATTTCTGGCAATGAGGGATTCTCATTTTTAAATTTTAATGCGCGAAAATATTAAGGAGACACTAGATATTTGAAGAAGCCTCTTCGCTTCCAGATTCCATGGCGTGGTGCCCTGACTCAATCATTAATGAAGACACCAAGTCGCAGGATGACTTGTTGAGACGTGACATTATACCATTCTCTTTATTTGGAAACGATTCGCATACCATTCTATCCCCCAGAAATAAAGCGAGAAAAAGATATCTAAGAGAGTTGTCTTCCGTTCACTCAGTCACTGATGCAGCGTTGGGGCCTGAAGAATTACCGATAGACTACGAAAAGCCAGCCGAGAGATGAGATATTATTTATTTATTCTGTGCACCACCATATGAATGTAATTCATCAAGATAGTTCGCTTATTCACAAAAAAAAAAAAAATTCGAGTATGATATTTGCTGCGCATCACAGCTCACACGCCATATATGTTCAGATGACATCAATTCTTTCGTTCCACCTGTGCAGGCATTTAAAGCTAGGGTTGTCCCTTCTACTTTCAAAGAGGCTTACACTCATATTCCGTTGAAATACCGATTCTTGTCCGATTATTGAAGTTAAGCAACGTCAGATTTGGTCAGTAGATAGATGGGTGACCGCTTGGGAATACCAGTTGCGGTAAACATGAACGTGCGAGTTTGTGCAAAAGTTAAAGGAAAACCGAGAGTTATGTTCGAAGTCTAATTTTGTAATTTATATTCACTTACGTGCAAATAAACATTGAAAAGTCAGGAATCCAACTCTTCACCGCAAGCTTAATCTAATATTCATCTGCAAAAATAAGCAACTATCAAAATCAATCTATTTCCTCTGTGTTGCAAAGGTCAATAAAGTTTGCGATGCGTAAATTATCGCCATTTTATACTTTTAATTTCCTGCAGGCGCATCGTTTGTTTTTGATTTTGTCGACTGCACAGTATAATAGGGGCTCCACCGCACCGTCTATGAGAAAAAGAGCAACGTAAAGCAATTCACTCAGCCAGAAATTTAGAAACGGTATGCTGTACGGCTTGGTATTCATGCCGGATGATACAATACGAACATTTCAGAATGTTTGAATGTCAAATTATTTACTCATTTATTTATATCACACATGTCATTCAGTGAGCCTCTACCTTGATTGGCTCTTCAGTCATGTATTGGGTGAATTCAAGTATTAAATAGAAATAAGTTTGATTCTGAATTGATGAGATGAAGAATTTTCTTTCTTTACATTATTTCCACATGGAATATTTTTTCTCATATCTGTTATCCTTCATCAGGTCCTTGTTGATCCCTCAGGGTTTTTCAAATAGAACCCTTTATTCAATTTACGGAGTTCGTTGTTCTCGTTCCGCTGATCATATTTAGCGATTTATTTAGTATGGCTCGCCCGTTTCCATCGAGTCTAAGAATCCGCAGATAATTTTTCTTTGAATCATTTCACTCCAAGCAAGTCGAGATTAACATAAGATGACAAAGAAGAGTGAAGGAGAATGAGAAGATAACAAAATTCAGAAAATGGCGCTTGGCATTGGACGTAATGTTTTGGACAGGGTGACCTCTGAAAGACTGAATGATATAAAACAAAAATAACTTTTATAAACACATGAGTATCTTGGGGTAGTAATTTTTGGACTATTTCAATATTGTATGGAAACATTTACATCCAGTTTCAGAATATTCTGAATGCGATATTCTGGCGATGCCTAGATGAATAGAGTAACGATGGGTAGAAACTGATGGATTCTTAAGGATACTCTGCTTCTACCACTTCGTCAGTGCGCACAATGCGCTTAGGACCTCTTCCTATATGATCACTGACTAACCCAGTTCTTTCAAACCGGGCGATTATGTTATGAACTATTTTATCGCTAGGAAAAACTCTGTCATTAAAATGCTGTCGGCAATTTTCTCTGAGTTTGAATAATTGATCTTTCATTGAAATAAAAAAATCTTAATGAGTTTTCATCGTTGCTGGACATCATACGTAGCCATTTTAATCTCCAAGGGATGCTCTGTAACCTACAAAAATGAAATGAAAAATATTAAAAACGAACATCTTATGACTTTTTCAAACCCTTCAGTTTTTCAGTGGCCACCCTATAGAAATCAGCTGCCATGTAAGAAGGAAAATTGATTTCAGCATGCGAGAGAAGAAACCGCTAGAATTGAACTTACGGTTACATATAGATATATTTCAACAGCAAAAAAATGACCTGTAGTTACGAATCTATTAGTACGCTTAAATTCTTGCATTCATTAGAACAATTGCCTTGACAACTGCTGGAAATTGCGACGTATTGCTCTCCTTGAGGTTAGCATCGGCCATGCAGATGGGGCTAAAAGTTGATTCTCTATTGTGTCACTAGCAGTTTAATTTTAGAACGTATTCGGCATACTATAAGACTAAATAGTTTTGACATCGGCATAAATACCTATTTGGGAAGTAAGGACATCAGAGAGGTCTTTAATGATGGAACTACTTCGGTCAAAAGATAAATTCCTGTGGGTACTCCCACATTAATGAGAAATGATCCAAAAACGTAGTCATTGAACAGGACCTTCGTTACACGTTTTATTAATCTACCAAAAGAGCCCTTGGGCCTGTGTAGAAGATCAGCATTGCAAAGCCTGTTAAACGTATTCGAAGTAACTAAAGCCACAGCACGAATATTACCGTTCTTACCTAAAGCCTGAAATTCAGCAGACATCGTTAACACATCGGTAGGTGATTCATAGTAGCGAAAGGCGTAGACTTTTAGCTGAAATCAGGTCGTCGGAAGTGAGATGTTGAGTATTTTGGGACAAAAGCCGTAAAACCATAAGAGGAAGATAATTCGATGGAACAGAAGGTTCGCCAGAGTTCTTAGATGCATAAAATACAGAAGATGATAACCAACAGAAGAACTCATCAAGACCTTTGTTGTAGAGTTTTCCAAATTGCTATATAAGTAAATTCCTTAAAAAAAAACGCATTAATCAAGTGTGCTGTTTCCTATTTGAAAATTCTGAGTAGAGTTCTTGGAGCCTTAAACCTAATCTACCTGTTGATGAGACTGTTGCTGCTACCTGTCTCGCTTGAATCACCGATTATTATGTATTTTTATACGGCTTCCGATGTTGAAGGTGTGTTGTTAATTGTCATTCATTCTTTCTTCAAGACCGATTCTGATATCGTATCTCTTTCTAACTGAAAAGGATGTTCTCATAACTTGGGATATACAGTTATTCTCTTAGACGTCTATAGAGTAATTGGTAATTCAATCCCTGGCAGGCGGTGGCAAAACATTCTTGGACTCACTGAAAAAGCCGTGAGCAATAACTGAGCAACATTGAATAAAAACTAGTCAATGCATCAATAGAAGTTTACACGGATGGATTGTCATAACAATAACAACGATAAGAACAATGGTCCGCTTGCTAATAATCTTAAATATACTCATATTTATATTTAAAGTGACTTATTGCCTATGTTTATATGGCATAGTTTACAGGTTATTATTGCCTTGAGATGCTAAGAAAAAGAAAACAGTGAATTCAAAATCGGCCTGAAAAACTCCATCATTATCTTAACCTAGACGCACGCTACTTTTCTTGCTGGTTACGTGGTTTAGTTAATAGATTTCGAGACTTGTGACCTGAAGTGAAATATCTCTATTAATAGTGTTAACAACATCAAGTAAATTTTAATTAACGATTTAATTGAATTTGTCCATTTAAAGTCACTTAATAATTGTAGGACATTGTATGGACTAATGTCTTGGAAGAATTGTTTAGTTGGTTGATTTTTCTTTTAGCGTCATATCAAACTCTAGCGGTCATTTAATGTTGAAATCTAAATATTTTAAACACGATTTCATGCTTTCAACTACAGAAATTATGGACATAATTTTATACTTTCAGAGGGAAGTTATGATTTTTAAAAATATGTTTTCTAGATCATAAACTGTATGATTAGCAATTTTCATGTAAAATATATATTGTTTCAATATTTGCCAGTAGCTTCAACAGGTGCTACGATTATGTTTCAGTGTGGACTTGGGAACAGAAGCATTTAAGAGGTGGTTTCACCCTCCTCAAAATTTCCAATCTCAGCGGTATTGCAGCCGGATGTATTAGGTTGGTGCAAAAATAATTTCGTTTTCTAACATATGTTAATATGTGAGAAAACGAAATTATTTTTGCACCAACCTAATAGTTTATCGTAGCTTCCAGGACGATTTAATTAATAAAATGTCAGGAAAGTAAGTAATACTTTCGAAGCGGTCGATTCTTTTTACGTTTGTCAACATGTTATTTAATGACATAAAACATTTTAATGACTTAAAATATTTTTTATTTAATGACATCAAATATTCTTAGAATCTAAGAGATTTTTTAGAGGTAATCAGAAGTCTTATTAATATACGTTCAGCTAATTAATTCATACCTAAGAAGAGAAGGGGTAGATTCTTTTTATTTATATTATTTATATTATAAGGAAGGATATATTCATCTTCATCATCATATTCACAACGTTTCGGCCGCTGTACGCCCCAGCCTTCTTCAGGTGATTGATGTTTCAAAGCGAACCTATATTTCATCCACTGGGGTAGAATGTTCTAGTTCCACGTCCCATGCCTCTTCCGGGAGTCACGTGTCCATGCCCTCAAGGCGACATGGCCCTGTGGATAAAGACGTTGATTAGATCTAGTGAGTAGACCCAAAGAGCTGTGAGATCAGTGACAGGCTACAGCAGTGGGGAACAAAAAAACAAAAAAGAAGTGGAGAGTTAAGTTCAAAGAAAATAACTGAAAAATCCGGAAAAGACACCGAACGCGGAAATAGAACAATCTACCCCAATGGACGAAATAAAGGATTTGGATCGAAATTCCAATCACCTGAAGAAGGCTGGGGCATACAACGGCTGAAACGTTGTGAATATGATAATTTAGATGAGGATAAGAGTTCGTATAATGTAAATAATCCTAATGCCTCATCTCAGAGATCTAGACATATGTGGATTTTTACCTTTCCCCGGGGGGGGTTGTGCGTAAGTGAATAAACGAATCTCAACTCTTAAATTTCCAATTTCGAGCCGTTATCCATTATACGACCCACATATTATCATCTAGTTATGGATCAGATTCGAAGTTGCTTAAATTTGGTGATCGTATGAGAAGCTCTTATTGAATGTGATATAGCCGTACTTTTTTGAATATGTTAAATGTCAACTTGGAATATGATTCTTAGCTCAAAATACATTCGGAAATTTATTTTCTCAATAAACAAATCGAATTTCTCTGATCATGTGTGTATTTCCTCGAACAATTTTCCACTTAGACAAACACGGGGTGGGGACGAATTGCATTTCTCCCAGCAGAAGCGTAAATCCTTCCGCTGCAGGAATATCAGCATTCAAAAATTTAGGGAAGAAATAAAATAAAATATGTACGTCTTTTTACCCTTTACTCTTTGAGATTTTTGTAACTTATTAAATATTCTCAAATTCAATCATACTGATGTCGTCTCAGTATCAAATTTAATTCCTGAGTTTTGTTTTCTGATCATGTTCACATGAAAAGTACAGAAGATAAAAAATGATATTAAGTTTGATACTTACGTCAAAAAGTTCAAATTTTTTTTTTACCATTAACATGCTAATGCAAGTATGAGGATTCATCTTCACCTAGATTAAACAAACTTGTGACACCAAATTATTTAAAAGAACATATTGTAACAAGCTGATATATCGATAATTTAGTATCTGCTAACATCGGTGTTTTATAGTCCATTTTATAAATATATTGTAATAAGTAAATGTATTAAAAATCATCACCATAGTTAACAAATCCTAAGCACATGGATATATATCTTATTACTAAACTAATTATATTTACTCTAATGGATGTGGTATGCGAGAAAGGAATATTTCCAGATAAATTTCCCCCATTATGGACGTTATTATACCTATGACATAATAACATCTTAATATACAAACGGACAAGAATTGCTGAAACAAATAAATGACAAATATGGTTAATTCTCAGAGAGAAATAATACCGCTATGTCATATAAAAAAGTATACGCACATAATTACAAGTAACCTGCATAGAATTATTAGAAATTATAAAACATGAATACCAAAACAAGAATGTGTAAAAATGTAGAAGAGAGTTAGGGTCTTACTTGCAATAATTCCCAACGGAAAATAGAGCGGCCGGCATCTACAATTAGCAATGTAAAAAGTAGAAAAAGAGTCTAACTTAAAAAATATATCAGTGTACAATATATATATATATATATATATATATATATATATATATATATATATATATATATATGTGTGTGTGTGTGTGTGTGTGTGTGTGTGTGTGTGTAAAAGTGTTTTCCGGTAGAAATAATCACACATTACTGGACACAAAATACCAGGCTAAAACCTTCTACTTGGAATAATTATACATATTTTTCTGACCGTTCGATGCTATTAACAGTTTCAGGTGTATAACGATCGTCTTAAGTAAAGTAAATCTGTTCGACTTAAAGCATCCTTATTTATAGGCTCCTGACAAACTCATTGGTTAGGTCATCTTCATATGGGAATGAATGGATAGAAAAACTGAGTAGTTCAATACAATTTAGATTAATATAACAAATGTATCAGTACTTAAATAAAAAATATATGAGGACTGATCAAAAATTATCTTGATTCGTACAATACAAAGAAAACTGCATGACATATCAATTCGACATTTAATCTACTTCGAAGAAGTTCCATTCTGAAGCCACTAACCTTATTCAGCTTCATTCCCATTGAAGGAAGCATTTCTGGAACACCTTTATTTTGATAGCGAGCAGCTATCTCCTCGCATTCTGTTGGATTTCCTCAAAGTCTTGAAATCTTGTTCCTTTCAGGTGGGATCTGATTGTTTGTAAAGGGGAAAAGTCGTAAGGGGCGATATTTTGGCAATATGGTTGTTATCGGATGTATGGAGAATGTTGTGATTTCCAAAAAAAAAAAACATAGTCACTGACAGAACGACTATGGAATAATGAGACGACCATACTCTAGAATCTTCCCTTCCAAACAAGCGAACGAGAACACTCAACCAGTCGAAATTCGCGACATAGTTCAAGCCCAGTATAGGCTAAGAGGTTTCACTGCACACGCCTGTTCATTTGCCATAGAACAGGACGGTAATTTTTTTTTATCAGATCACGTATTTAATTTAATTCCATGTAATTGTCCCGTCCTGTGTATTATGATAAACTACATCCGCGTCCTGTGTAAGACGGTAAACTACGTCCAACAGCATAGCCTCTTATCAGGAGGTTTTGAGGAGCGTGGAACCACCTCTTAATTGCTGGTGTTCTCAGGTCCACCCTGACCCGGGGTGATAGCATCTGATAGTGCCTCAGCTATGGACAAATAGTTAACCCCCAAAACACTATGAAATTGTAAAAATAGGTTTCAATATCAGAAATACTTTGTAAAAATTATTACCAGCAATAAATTTTCGAAGAAAAAATATTACCAGCAATACGGAAATATTAAAATTTAATTGTAAGAACAAATTTTGCTCTAATAAACAAAAGCAAGAAAATTCAATATATCTTTTCAAAAAAATATTACCAGCAATACATTTTTTAAAAAATACAAAAAAACGATATTACCAGCAATCTATTTCCAGCTATACATTTTTGAGGAAAAAAATATTACCAGAAAATGATTTTTGACAAAACATTTTACCAGCAATAAAAAAATGTCGGCATTAAATACCCTATTGAGGTTGATAAGCCGTAAAACAAAGAAACCCAAACCAGATACATTTTACTGTTATATATATATATGTCACTCCTCCTACTCCAATATAAAACATACTTAAGAGAGATATAAAATTAACCCCTCCCTATACTTTATATTGTCTGTTTAACTACCACTCTCAACCCCCTCTATTAAATTACAAAAATTCCACTACCCAGCAATTTTTAATCCCATTTTTCCTCTCAATTCGTTGTTGGAAGTTTTACCTGATGATCCTGAATCCTTAAAAAAGGATTTAGGCGAAATAAATTATCGTAATGGTACCTTAAAGTGGTTTGTTTTTCATTACATATATATATATATATATATATATATATATATATATATATATATATATATATATATATATATATATATATATATATAGGCTATAACATCAGAATTGTCCAAATCGTGTAACATCAAAATTGTTCAAATCGTGTAACAGCATAATTTTCTACCCCACAGGATGTGTAATATCTAAAATCACTAAACTAATTAAGCATATTTTTTCCAAGTTTTTAGATAAGACATTTAGTTATCTTTGAAAAACTCTTTCAGCTTTTTAGCTAGAAATATAACAGATTAAAATCGTTTTGTGCAAGTGTAACTGTCTTCTCATCTGAGCAATGATGAGAGAAAAATTCATTCAGGATTTTAGTAATTGTACCAACATTCAGACTCTAGCTTCCCTCATCAAATTACATTCTATAATCCTTAAGAGAACGGCGAATAATTTTAACAAAGAGGGAAAAGTAGAGAGGACAAATGAACCATGAGGTCTCGGCAGGAAAAGGGATCATCATTTAAACTTCGTGCTAAAGAGATCAATTAGAAAAGATCCAACTCAATTCATGAGACGTTTGTCATATGAGAGGGAAATTTCACATACAAAGAGCAGGGAAAAAAGACTTGAAAATGAAATCGTACATGAAACCTGTGAAAGCAGCTTGTTACTCGAGGACAAGAAGTTAGAAGGTTTAAATAGGCCAAGATCATCTTGAATAAGTTAGTAAATGATACTGGAATATATATATATATATATATATATATATATATATATATATATGAATTTAATTTGAATCCTTCATAAGCTTCCGTTACTTATCTATGATAATTAAAGATAACCATATAATTTTCTTCTATGTTCGATTTCATCACAATTCTTCTATTAAGCTTGAATAGTAATTATACATGATTATATCTCAAAGGTGAGTCCAATAGAGTTATAATACCCTCGGGAAATTCCAGTAAGATCTCTTTAATCATTTCTAAAATACTACGCTTCAGAACTCAATCTAGCAAACGTGCAAATTTGCTTTCACACGATTTGGACAATTTTGACGATACACCTGGTATATATTCACTGTCCGTATCATATGTGTGATCTTTTTTTACAAAAATGATTAGCGGGAAATGTCATGAATCAATTTCTGACATTTGATCTCTGGTTATGACACGAACAGACATGTGGATACAACAGAAATTTAAAAAATCAAAAAAAATCTTTAAAAAAAACTGTTATAACTTCAATGTTTCACAGGAACCCCTCGCTGCAAACGTTGAAACGTCCGGTAAGAAGATGCCTCATTGTCTTAGAACAATTCCCGTTTGTGTATACTTGCTCAAATCACTTTATGGTTGTATGTTGGTGAAATGTTCACAATAAATATACAACATTATTTTAATATATTTCATACATCAAATAATTATTCGTTTTGGAACCTATCAAGTGATTTTGGCTAGTTTATGAAAGTAAAATACACGTCTTTCTCTATTTGTATTTCTTGTTCTGATAGCATTCTGTTAAGGAAGAAAGCATTTTTAGTTCAAGTGTATTTACCGAAACCATACTGCATTGTCCACTTTCTGGTCTAATTGTCCTTCGCGATTTGTTCATCGCAATCCTGATAATAAGCTTAGTTACATCTCACATTTAGCTGACTGTCCTCATCTTTGTGCCTCTAATCTTGGTGTATACCAGATGTCAATTATTATCGATCATTTATCCATTCTAATTTCCACCAAAGGGATGTCGCCTGCAACAGCATCTCCCTAGCAGTGAGTGGTATTATTCATTCAAATACGTGTTCCACAAAACAATTTTTTTAAAACATTTCACACTAAGGAAGATAATAAAGCAACTATTAGGGAACGGTTTTCTGAGTATGTCGGAAGATGAGAAAAATAAGACATTATTAAGGAGAGAGAACAAAACATTTTTTCAGAAGATACAAGACACCGATTGTCATCACGTATTTTTCAAGATAAAACCTTGTCTGGAAAGCAGGAAAAGAAAAGAAAAAGTAAGAACTGCTAGAGAAGTAAATACAACGTACGCTTATATCTAGAAATTTGAAATGCAATCGATGATTTCTTGCTCTGCGAATTTAGTAGTAAGCTTAAATACTTAAAGTTGAGGTACACAAAGCAAAAAAAAAATAGAAAAAAATGAAAACTTACCAGAACAATTACCATAAACATACTTAAAGAAATGTACAAGAAATATAACTTACGACGGTGGGTAAAATATATAGAAAAAGATGCCAGGCTTCGACCTATAATATTGCATATTATTCTTTGTATTTTGGCCAAGAATCTCTAAATATATACCAAACGCACCAGACCAGTTGTTTTTTTTTAAATCTCTTATGGGGTCCACCCCTTTTTCATATAAGTGGACTCTACCAAGTGTACCTGGACTGCTGCAGAGTTACAGTCAGTGATGGTAGTCGTAGTCGGTGGTCGGTAGTCGGAGAGTGTGAGAATATACTAACGGAGATAGTGTGAGGTACTCTTGTAGAAGTCAGTTACAAGCACGTAGACTCTAAGGAAGTCCTATTTCGAGACTATATATATCTACCTGTATTTGCTACTAACCACGTTCCTGGACTTACTAACAGTGTTACTCTTTGTATGATTGTGTAAATACATTTTATTGCTTATATTTAATTATTGCATTTGTCATTCCTTGGAGACCGAATTCATCTCGGAATCCACAACAAAATTTGTTAGCGTACACCATAACATTTTTAGGCATTTGTTTTCGTACATCGTGATTTTTTTTTTAAACTTTGATCAGAAACCGTTTCTAATCGATAGTGGGCGTATTGTATTCTCATTACGGATTATTTATTCAGGATACATGTCAATAATTCCACTACGATGCAAGAAGTTACTGAGTGTTAGAGTATATAAAAAAAACTGCTACTAAGAAGAGAGGGACAAGAAAAGTATAAGACAGAAGATAACGATTGAAATTGCATTGAACTTTTTAAGATCAAACTCGGCTGGGAATCAAGAAGGGGGAAGAGAGTTCCACCAGCGAAAACTGCGCAAGAAGAAACGCTTAACATAGAACGTACGGTTACATCTAACCATTTCAACTATAAATGTATGAGACATAGCCGCCAATCAAGTAATGTGCTTAAATTAATAAAATCTAGGTACAATAGCGGAAAGGAATATTTATTTTGAAAAATAAAAATATATGTCACAAGGCAGAGAAATGTTTATTTCAAAGGGTTTTGTCATAAACTAGCTACCAACAATTTCTGACTCAAAGATACTACGCTGTTCCTTACATGCCATTCTTATTACAGCCACTGTGATCCTTCAAATTCTCTATGAAGTCCTAAATAGTTCTTATATATACAAAATATCTGTAGTAGGTGAGGATTAAAAAATAACAATTTTTAAAAAATGAAGCCCCCACTACAACAGAGGAAGGTTCATTAGGATAATTTCCTTGGAAGTATTTATAGAAAAGTCACAGGGTAACAACGTTATGGCTGAAGGGAGTGAAACCAAGATGCCAGATGAGGACCAATAACATTTTAGGTAATTGTTTGTATTTTATCATGAATCTTAAAATGTATAGCAGGAAAAAAAGACCATACGTGGCAGCAATATTCAGTGCATGAACGAATTTCGAACTTGCCAGTGTGTTATATAGATTCTGGTGAGAGAAAAAATCTCTTGCACGAAACAAGGAAACCACTTTCCTTGCACCAAAAGTCTCAAATGATTTAATATAATCTAAATAAATAAACAGCGAATTCCGTCTACCCCCGGCAGCACTTGTTTTACATATCAACCTTTTGAAAATCAAAATGATCCTAGGATTGATAATCAGTCGTTCATCTGATTTTGAACATCCAGCATTGAGAATTTTGTCCCAATGAAAAAGGAACAGTTTAAAATCTAAATGCTAACATGACTAAAAAAAAAAAAAATGTGATTTAAATTATTTTTAAATTTATATTTTGTTTAAAGTCACACAAGACATTTATGAATTTAATTTTTTTTTTTAAATTCAGTTTATATCTTCAAAACTTTGTGAATTGAGGAAATCGATTTTATTTCTTCAAAATGCCATGGGATCAGATTTAATCTAAAAGTTTTCGTAATGTGACGTTTTGAATTTACGAGAAATTTTTGGATTGAAGAATCCAATTTTCGGCCTGTTTCAACCAAATTCGGTCTTTTGACCGGATTGGATCTGTAGCCTGAATCAGCGTTAAGACGATGTTTTAAATTTCCATGGAGTTAATTGAGGAATTCAAAGATATTTGTTTAAAATTATCTTTGTTCTGTTGTTTTCTAAACTGGATCAGAGGTCCCTTTAGTTTTGTGCTGGAGGCAGTGAAGATTTAAGCTAATCTTAAATAACGCTACTGCTGAAGACATCATCCCATGTCTAGCACTTTATGAGCAACGTGTACGTGTCCATACGTTGTTTGAACAAATGCAAAGATCGTAATTTAGAATAAATGAAACAATATTTAACAGAAGTCATCAAGGTCTACGCTTCTGAATCTATGGTCGTTAACGTTAGTCCTGAACAAAAGATAGAAAAATGTCTAACTTGAAATTAGACAACGACGGTAATTAGACAAAGTTGCATTAATGTTTAAAAAATATCAACTTAAAAAAGCACACATTAATGGCTTCCATTAGATAGAATCTTCACACATATCAATTAAATAATTTTATACGCACGAGTGATTTGACACCGTGGCTCTAATCAATCAATCAATAGCACAATCAATCAGACTAATTATCCAAAGTTCGATTAGGTGTCCGCCTACCTCATCGATTCACTTGCGAGGCATTTCTTTGAGCTCAATTGCTATGCTTGCCATTACTCTGGGTAGATCGATCAGTGCGGATCGGCTAAGTCACTTGATGAACTTATGAATATTTTCGAGCTGTTCACATTCGCTGTCAGACTGTCCACCTGCTACCAATCGGGCAATTAGAGAATCGATCGTGCGAGGGATCGATACTGCTAATTATTACAACTGAGTAGGGAATAGTAGCGAAATTATCATTCAGTGCACTGTGTTAATATCAACAATGAGTATAAAAAGAAAGGAGGTAAATACGATATTTATTGATTTAAAAAATCTTTACAACCAGGTTGAGATGCGATTTTTGTAAGGATAATTATATAAATCACTAAAACAATTATATATTTATATCTGTAGTTTTGTGATGAAGAATTATCATTATGATGTGCAACAATAGTAATATGTTTCGTAATACTCACAAATTTTCAGCCGTTCGGCTCTCCGAACATTTTTAAACGTCTGTTTTCGTACACCGTAATATTTTTGAATTCCGATAAAAAAAAAAAAAACGTATGTTAATCGTAGTTGGGCGTAGTTGGGTCACATTCCGTATTGTATATTCAGGATACATGTCAACAAATCCACTAGGATGCAAGAGGTTACTGAGTATTATAGAATATGAAAAAAAAAAAACTATCTATATTTCTGTTATGTGGTATTATGAACATTATTTACATTATTCGGACTATTTTCCTCATCTTTGTCGCCATATTTATCACAACGTTTCGGCCGTTGTACGCTTCGGCCTTCTTCAAGTGGTTGGAATTTCGAACTGAACCCTTTATTTCACTCACTGAGGTAGACTGTTTTAGTTCCACGTGCCATGTTTGATGGATGTCAGTTATCAGTTATCTCCTGCTAATTTTCCCTGTGAAAGTTCTCCACTGCTTTAACCGGGTATTGAACTCACACTCTTTGGGTCCTGTCACTGGATCTAACAATCTGGGTTTGAATTTCTGGGTATTATAGACCTAATGTTTTCAGCAACCATTTTTACCAGTGCTCATATTGCAATTTTGCTGTTATCAATTCATGTTTTTACCAGAGCTCATATTGCGACTTTGTCATCATTGCTTTTCTCTAGCACTCCTTATTACTCGTTCCCATATTGTATTTATTTCTATGCTTGGTCGGCTCAGGAGATTTGTGTAGCCTATCATATGTGCTGATTCCTTAAGTTTACGAATTTTCCAATGGTGTTCCCTGTCTATGATATCAACATGATCCCACAGCGGACGGTGATCTCCCTTCCCTCTCCATATGTGGTCAGCCACGCATGATTTTTTTACTTCCCCTAGCGTTACAGCTTTCTGGTGTTCTTGAAGCCTTACCTTGAGAGGGCGGCCTGTCTCTCCTTTATATTTCTTTTCCGCAGCTGCGTTGTGATAAATATGGCGACAAAGATGAGGACAATAGTCCGAATAATGTAAATAATGGAAAAAAAAACTGTTATTAAGTATAGGGGACGAGGAAGTTAATAAACAAAGGATAATTTGACTGGAAAATAAGAATCCGGAAGAGAATTGCACAAACAAGAAGTGCCAAAGAAGAAACTGTTAGCATAGAACTTGCAGTTACATCTAAACATTTCAAAAATAAAATTTATGAGACATAGCCGCCAATCTAATTCTCTACTTAAATTAATAAAATCTAGGTACAGTAGCGGAAAGGAAAATATATTTTGAAAAAATACAAAAATATGGCACAAGGCCAAAAGTGTGAGAGAGTAAGGCTTGTCTTCAGTCTATATTATCTTAAACTTACCTAGCCGCAATTACTGAACCAAACATACTACAGTATTCATTGCTGCAAAACAATCAGTTCTTACATACCATTCTTACTACAGCCATCTTAATAATCTCTGTGAAGTCCTAATGAATTCCTGTATGTACAACTTAATTGTGACGGGTGAGGATTAAAAAAATAATAATTTGTAAAAAACGAAACGCCAGTACAATACAGAGAATTTCATTAGAAGAATTGCCATGAAACATCGTTACGGCGGTGGGTAAGTGACTGAAGCCGAGATGCCAGATGAGGTCCAATAACTTTGTAGGTTATTATTCAATTTTTTCCCAAGTATCTTTAAATACCAGATTTATCGGCGATACTCAATGTAAGGACAAAATGTAGAATTATAAATATGTAGGATAGATTCTGTTGAGAAAAATTAACTAAATAATCTGAACCAAAATTCTTTTTCCACTTCATATTAGCTAAAGACGTTAGTCCGTGAAGGCAATATGAGTCTTTCTCCTGGAGGTTAGAACTATACATGATAATGGAATACAAAAGTGATTCGTTCAAATGATTAGAGAGAAAAGTTTCTTTTTTGAGACGTTCAAATTAACAAACAACTTGTCCCAACAACAAATTGTAGGCCATTGTTAGTCTATTTCCTTTGGTTTGCGTGCTGGTTTCTTTTACTTGAACAAATCTATATGGCATTTCAACAAAAACCCGATTCAGGGATTGAACTGAAAACTGCTAAAGAAAGGAATTATTTTTTAAATGCCGATTTATTCCTTTCAGATGGAAACTCAGTCACTTTAACAGAAAAAAAAAAGAAAAAAAAACCTCGAATGAATATAATCAACTCCCGTGGATTTTAAAAAATTCTGTTCAAGGTTCTATTATTGCCGATTACAACGACAAAAATCTGAAGAAGTCAATGACTGAAGGTATCGAAACGTGGTATTTGTGACACGAGTTTTTGAATAATAAGTTTGATAATAATTTAGAATATGTATTTATGTGGAGAGCCTAATTTTTCCGTCATGTATACAGAGTGAACGCATCTTGAAGTCCTAACAGTATTAACTTACTATCAATTATTAATATAATTTAGACGAATCGATACTAATAACAAATTCTCTGTACGAGGTCTGCCAATTCGAACAATGGCTGCATGTCGTTAGAATAACGAGTAAAATAAATATTTGTACCCGAGAACGTCCAGATAGTTTTCATATTCCGCGCACTTGAGATGACATATTACTTTCCGAGCAGTAGAGGTAATTGTACGTGTACATATTATATCGTTTGCGTAAAATGAGTGAAAGTAATCTAGACGAGCTATTTAACATAACGTTGCATTAATTTTACAGTGCCAATTTATATTGATAATGAAACGATAGCCCTTTTAAATGATGGTTAATGGTTAACATGCTTTCAAAGAATCAAGTGTTTTTGAGTGGCACACGCGTCTCAAGAAAAGAGAGATTAGAATTGCGCCATGACGAAAGCAGTAGGCACAAAGAAAAAGGCAAATGTTGAGAGTGTGAAATTAGCTATGCTACAGATATAAAACTAAGTGTGCGACCGAGAGCCGATTAATTGAATAAGAATACGAAACCTTTCGGCAGTTTCTATCAGAGTATTTTGATTGAGAATCATTAGTTAGAAATCTATTAAGAAAACCATTCATCAACTTTATTCCATGGATTTATTCGATCGTTATGTTTGACTATTCATATATTAAAAACCAAACAAAAAATATTTGACGAGTCACAGACATCCAGCAACACAGGACTGCATAACTGAATGTTTATATCTGAAGAGGAATTACAAATAAATGTTTCCAGTAGTGGTACCATTATCTCACGTTGTGCATAACTTTCAAAGCAGCCAATGACGACTATGAAAGCAAACATTAAATTCACGCGGTCTTTCTAGTAATTAACTTGTCACAATGTCTAATTTTCATTTCATAACTGAATATGCAATATGTCAAACTTTATTATCTAAACAATTTTTTCAAACTAAAACTGACATAAAATTGGTAATATTTTTAAGATATGTTTATATAAACGATGTTTCATTCGCATTTAAGCTTATAATATCTTTGGAAAGATATGGATAAATAAATTGTGAAATGAATCAAAGACTGATCAAATATGCTTCGGAATTCAACAGAATAAACGGATAAAAATAATTAGGAAATATTTATAAATCTGACAATAAACTGCTTGCGTAAGGATCGCATTTGTATTGACTAAATTTATTACAACATATATTTTATGTATAAATAAATCTGAAATATATAATGGTCATAGTAATATATAACCGTTTCTTTGTAAGGCAAATAAGTTTCTCAAGTCCAGTAGCTTTTATAGCTCTTTACAGTATTGATGTGGGCGGAGGCTGTTCCTCCCTAACATTTTATTTGAAATTATGTGTAATATCCAAAAACTTTATTATGCCATTATTTTCTCTGTGATTATTTTCCCTGTGATCATCAATTATAGTTGTTGCTGCTGTTGGAATCAAGTGATTTGGTTTCTGTTATTTGGTACAGTTCTTTGTTACTGTGTAGAATTAGTCGATGGTCTTTATCAAGATCCAAAGCTTCACTCGTTCAAAGAAAACATCTTTGAATAATAAAGCTTTGTGATATTTTACAACATTCACGAGTCTTCCATTCATTGATTTTGTTACAATTTCTATTCTATTAATATTTTACATTATTTTTAATTTTTTTACTGCTGATTATTGTGCAGGTAGTGAAGCGATTATCGGTGCATATATTTTAATCAGTGTGACGAATTCAGATAACGACTGGGCGCGTTAAGGTCATTTAACATAAAGGTCCTTGGAAAAAAAAAAACAAATAATATTTTATTTGCTAGATATGCGCTAAATAACACTGAGCTCTTTTACATTGTGTGGCATCCGACCTGAGGGAAAAATAAAACTGAAAAGACAAAAGAGTTTTCCTGACGTCCTTGAAGGGCAGAACTGGCTTGGAATAGTATCAGGGCCATTCACTCCAGCTGAAACTTGATCAGCCGCTTTTGATATCACCATTCCCCTGCATTATGAAGAAGACATCGAGAAAGTGAGACGACATGTGCAAAATCTTACACACTTAGGAATATACTCATGCACAAACTCGCTGGATTTCGAAGAAACACCTAAAATTTGAATGTTGACTTTTCAAAACTATTTTCTTTGCTTACTTCGGGCCAGAGGGATTTTTTCTGCCTGGTGTGTGTAATCATATATTCAATAATTACCAAGCATACACAATGAAAAATTGTGTTAGCCATATCCAGAAAAATTTGTTTATATAGTATCAAGTTGGACAATATTGTCACACACTGAATAAAAAAAAAAACAGCCATGACAGATATCTGCATTGGAAAATATGCAACTTGTACGGAAAGGAATCTATAAGGAATTAGTATAAACACCACCCAGACCTGGTTAGTGACATAGGACATGTAACAATATTATGGGACTTTATTATATACACAGACAGAACAGTTTCACAAAGAGTGTGAGTTCAATACCCGGTTAAGGCAGTGGAGAACTTGTAGAGAGAAATTAACAGGATATAACTGATAACTGACATCCATTAAACATGGCACGTGGAACTAGAACAGTCTACCCCAGTGAGCGAAATAAAGTGTTCAGTTCGACATTCCAACCACCTGAAGAAGGCCGGAGTAATAAATATGGCGACAAAGATGAGGACAATATTCCGAATAATTTAAATAGTGTACAGACAGACCAATAAAGGGTAATCAATATCAGAGACCACAAAAAAAAAAAAGAATACACCTTCTAATTCACATGGCAGTCTTTCCAGATTGCAATGGATCCATGAAGATCCTCAAAAACTATTAAAATACAAGGATATGTAATCGAAATCTCGAAGATGTGGCACATGATGGCACCAACAATTTCAGTTGTAGCGGGCACCCTCGAATTGATTGTAAAATGTTCCGATACACTCATTAAAGGGATTCCTGTTAGCCAATGCCTTAAAGAAATTAAAAAAAAATGTACTGACAAATACATTCACACCTTATGAAGGGCATTATTTATGTAAAATATTTGGGATCTTATGCTTATCATTTTCTTTTTTATTTCAAAATAATACCATTTTTTACTATTGGTCTCCGGTTGGGACTCGGGGTTGTAACGAGTATACACTGGAAATCAAGGAAAATAAAATAATAATCATACCGAAATTAATCCACTATTCCATGTATTTTCCTTAAATTTTCTGCTTTTTTTGGTTAAGTTATCTTGCTGGCTAATGATAAACTTATGGCTGACAAATTTAAAATTTTAGGTAAACATCAATTTACAATCGCGTTTGGTAGATGTTACCGTAAACTACCGTTTCATTTCGTACACTTCTCTCTTCTTGCGGATTTCACTTCCGGTTCCATGCTTTCCAGTCAACTTTAATCTTCAAAAATTTCACTGAGATCTGTATCTTCTTCATAACTCTTTTATTGTTATCGCTCCTTAGAATTTTCCTTATTCTAGTATTTTTTCACAACCAGTAACACCTTGTGTCTTAGTAGGTTTAATGCCTTGCTTGGGGCGAACTCGATTTAAAAAATAAGCTGTATACTAATGGTATAAATTAATTCATCATCCTAGTTTAGTAGTAATTAAAAATAAAATGTATGGCATAACTAAATATTCGATTCAGTGTATAACTCAATTATGTTTCATCTACGGTATACATAAAAACATACGTGTCTTCCTTCTAGAAGAAAATCAATTTAGAATTATATTGCATTTGCATCCAGGATAAATTTTCCATTGGATTATTATCTGAAGATTCTGTAAACCATTCCATTAGTTTAGCGAATTTGTAAGTTTTTTTAACAATTTGAGCTGTAGCCATTTCTTAGTAGTTTCAAGGATACTTCTCTTGCATAATTATAGGTTTTTAAGTTCAAAATTTATCAATTTGAGAAAATATACAACGCCATTAATAAGCATTTATCAATGATGTAAGAACAATTTTAAATTTCGAACAAGCTTGCAGTGTCTGGGCCCAAGAATTACTTTCTATCCCACTAGACACATCAACACAAAAAACCTGGGATAAAATAAAATACGACGCCAATTTTACTAATTTGAGGTTCTCTCTGGATCAGCATCGCCTTGCCTGTCTACTATCTGCTTCACAACCGAGTAGTGGCGCTTGGCTCAACAACTGGTACCCTTCTAGAGGATGAGTGCACTCGAGTCGGAGTCGCGATCCGTCTTGGGCTAAAATTATGTGAGTGTCACAGATACAGATATGGAGCTTCCATCGATGAGTTTGGTTTGCATCCTCTCTTTTGTCGTCGTAGTGTCGGCCGCTTTCCACTGCATGCAGCAATAAACGACATCATCAGAAGAGGTTTAGATGCAACTATGTTCTCTTCTCAAATCGAACTTGTGGTGATGGAAAGCGGTCGGATGGCATTACCATTTTCCCTTTTAAAATAGGGAAGTCGTTGATTTGGGATGCGACCAGTGCGGATATATTTTCGGCGGATAATTTGATCAGGCCCGCGGTTGAGTCGGGGTCCGTCGCCCAGGACGCAGAGATAAAAAAAATAGTTAAATATTCTTCTCTTGCTGATAGATTTTTTTTTTTACTCCTGTGGCAGTGGAGAATTCTGGGGTTATTGGCCCTCGTTCGATAACGTTTCTTCAGAGGATTGGCGCGATTGCGTCTCGATTAAGTGACGAACCTCGCGAAACGGAGTGGCTCTTGCAGTGTGTCTCACTGTCCATGGTTCGAGGTAATGCTTTCTCCATCGTTGCGGCTGGTAGAGGATAGAAAAAAATGTTTATATTTAATTTTTTTCAAACTTTTTTTTTCCAGCAAATAAATTTCTCTATATTTCAAATTTATACCGTTTTACAATTTTAAACTTTATGAATTTGAGATAAACTACAACTCTAATAGTACGCACTTATCAATGACGTCAGCACAGCTTCAAACTTTATTAAAGAAAAAAGTACAACGCAATTTGTACACATTTATCAATGACGTAAGCACAACTTCAAACTTATACATTTGAGAAAAAACACAATGCCATTATTACGCATTTATCAATGACGTAGGCACAGATTCAAAGTATATAAATTTGAGAAAAAGTGCAACGCCATTAATGACGTGCTTCAAACTTTACATTTCATAATAAATACTCGTCGTCATAGGCTTTATCTCGTATAAGCTGCTCGGCCCGTTTAGGATCAAAGTGTAGTATCTGTGCTTTGTGATCATCCGGGCTGGCTTCTGTCGAACTCTCTAATGCAGAGAGAAACTCGAAGGAAGCTTTGCCGGAGGGCAAGGTTTCCTTCGGGGAGGTAGACAGGACCTGAACCCGTCAAGGCGGGTTCAAAGGTCATATTTTTGGCCGAGCCTACGGGCTCGCGGGCTACCCACATTAAACCGGCCTTGTGCCACATTTAATCCGCGTGGGTGGATTAATAAATACCAGGCTTTATCTCGTATCCAACAATTTCATATCTTCTTTCCTGGTCGCTTCCTTTATAACGACGGCGTTGTTTACTAAGTAGACCAATTTTGCATGGAAAAGCAGATGTCATTGACTTCATAGTAATGATGGTGGAAAACGAGGTCGAATTTTTCGAGCCTTTCTCTCTTATCTTTTGACTTCCTCTTTTTCTCTTCTGGTGGTTTCGAAATGTTTGTTTCCGACTGTGATGAAACCAGTTGCTACGGTCCTGTGCATACTTTTCAAACGATTTAGGCTCATGTCCGGTAGTTTTCGGTGTTGTTTTGAGCTGGTCGTTGTATCTTCGAAGAGGGCGTCCCTCGTAATCTTTTCCCTGTATTCAGATCACTGGGTAAGACTTGACCTAGAAACCTTGTCTCTTCTATTTTTGCTACATGTCCTGACCATCGAAGAAGCTGTTTAATGATCAGCAATTCGAGGCTTTGACATTTGGCTCTTTTCAGTACGTAATAAATTAATAAGTGCAAAGTACATATACCAATTTAATATATCTGAGAACGATTATTCACTGTATAATAACTTTATAACTTCGAATTAAATAAATAATATCTTGATAAAAAACGAACACAATTTATTAGGTAGACCAATACTTAAAAGGAATCCTGGTAAATATCTTCCTATTTAGATTATTCGGTGATCGTACGGGAACCGGTGTTACGACGTGATATGGCCAGAAACAGGAATATATCTATTTATGATCACCTTATAATATATATTATTATCAGAAATAGTGAAACATATTTGGTTAGCATCATTAAATCCAAGATCTCACTCTTGCGTGAATTGTCTGCGAATCTTGAACAATAACAGAAGAATTAGAAAGAATAATCCAAACACTAGAAATGAAATACTACAGAACAATTCAAACACCGTACGATCACCAAAGTTAAGCAACGTCGAGTCTGTTCAGTACCCCAATACCAGGCGCTGTAAGCTTTGATGGGCGTGTAGTGGAATGGATAATGACTCTGAAAATATATTTGTAGAGCCGAGTTTCTATTCCAGTCGGATTCACTATATTCACTTACACGCAAAAACACTTCGCAAAGGTATAAATTAACTCCATACCCAGCTAGGAGGTAATTGGCAGTACTCTTAGTAAATCATTATTATCTCCAAAATCATTATTTAAATAACTTGTCACATGCTAATAAACCGTAAAAAACAACTCAATCATCCAATACATTTATGAGTGAAATTAATTACAAAATTACGTCTGTATCGTTGTCCTATTTGACGGGATGCCTAAACTAGAATAAATACAGCACCATCATCATTATCATTGTTGTAACCTAGGCAAGGTTACTGAATAGAATAATCAAACGAAGGCTGGTAATGAACGATAATACTTGGGACAAGAACGACTCATATAGGATTCGCCAGACGCGTGTAGAAATAGTCATTTACTAGAAATGAATCAAGTTAATTCCACTATAAATTTCCAACTTTAGACCAATATACAGTATTTACTAGTGTATTTATTTAAATGGGGACATAACTATTATCGTCCGTGGGTATTATACACCAATCATCAGCATGCTTCGACCTAAATATGGTTGATCGGAACTCGATTGATAAACGCTTTCCACACTGCTTACTCCTGCGTTGAGCAGGTTAAGTGATCGGGGAAACATCCTGTTAGAAGTCAGTTCCACAGAGCAGCGGTCAGCAAGAAGAAGTTTCTTGAGTGGAACTTACTTCTTACCGATGAAATATGGATGGAATGTGGGTGGTTTGCTACTATGTAAGTGGCATGGCGTGTTCGAACTGTGAAGGTTTGGTTTGGCAGGACCAGGGAATCTATTTCGTTCGAACATCTTTCGTAGAAGTAGCGATATAGCAACGAGAGGCTTGCCACATCCCGCCTGAAGAGCTGAAGGCTAAAGAGCGGATAATAATTCGAAACCTACAAGGGTTCGGAGCCGCTTTTGAACTCTATCAAGGTTGGAGACTCGCTTCTGTGCAGCATCTGCCCAAATATGATAACAGTACACTATTTTTGTTCTGATCTGTCTCTTGTAAAGAGAGAGAAGACAGGCACTTAACTAGAACAGTACAGGAAGCCGACAATATTACCTGCATCTTTAAAAATGAATCCTATGTACGAGTTTCACTTCAGGTCGTAAATTATTTTATGGGCCAAAGTGTCTTTCAAGAAAACTGCATTCATCCTGATTGGTGGTAGTTTCGGGTCATATCGGTGATGTTGGAATGTAACAATTTGAAGAGAAGAAAATGAAATAATCAAGATTTTTAGCATTTCTTGATACTTCAAATAAAAGGTTAAGA
>OZ010605.1:10644958-10662458 GCA_963932145.1 Acanthosepion lycidas
TGTATGTATGTATGTATGTATGTATGTATGTATGTATAGATAGATAGATAGATAGATAGATAGATAGATAGATAGATAGAAGTTGCGATGTGTAATTAAGTGTTTTAAATCTATATTAGATTTCCAAATGAATAAGCGAAAACTGCAATAATATATAAGTTATCAGTTGGGTCGATGTAATGTCGCAATTACTTCTAGACATCATGGCGCTTCTCTCGCGGAGTGGAGTGAGGAACATAGCCCCGGGCAAGAGAAAATCACCTCCAATGACAGAGATTTCCACTTTGTTGAAATATTAAAGATAAATATGAAAATATAGCAACCAGGGATGGTTGGAGTATATATAGATTTTTTTTTTTTTTTAAATTATAGGAAAATGCCCGAAAGAAGACTGAATGATAATAACACCGACAGGAATTGAAGATTAAAATATGGAAAAAAAAGATGAAAGAGAATAATTTAAAAAAACTAGATAAAATAAAAACAATTTGGAAATATATCTTCAAATGAATATCATGTAAAGAGAATAAAAGAATAAACACAGAAGAATCGGATATACATCAAGGCAGTTAGGATGAATAAATAAGTGATATATGAAGGAAGGACATTAAAAAGGGAATAAAAGATTACAAATAAGTGAGGACACCTATGAAGAAACAAGGCTAAATATTAAGCATAATAACTGAATAAATACATAAATGAATGAAAGATATATTCTATAAGCTAAAAAAAATGGCATAATAGGAGAATGATGAAGGAAAGAACAGAACGAACGAGCGAACGAAAGAAAAAAAAAAGAAAGGATAAAAAAAGAAAGACGATAAAAGTGAAATGAAAGAATTAAATGAAACAATAAATGTTTTGACAGTGTATGTTGCAAGAGCAAATATATACAGAGGAAGAAAATAGAATTGGATCAAATAAATGAATATCAAAAGAAAGAAAGAAAGAAAAGAAAGTTGGAGGAAAAGAAGGAAGAAAGCAAGAATGAAAGAGATGTCTTCGGTGAAGTGGGTAACGATAAAATTGACGTTTATCATTGAGAAGAAAGAAAGGAAAAAATGCTCAAAAAGAAAGAAAGTAAGAAACAGTTGGTAAGACAAAAAGGAAGAAAGAAGAAAAGAAAAAAAAATAACTTCAGTGAACTGAAAAGAAAGGAAAATAAAAAAAAGAAAGAAAGAAAAGAAAAAAGAAAGAAAGAAATGTAACACAGTAATGGAAAAAATAAAAATAGTAAATGTTTTGATTATATATATATATATATATATATATATATATATATATATATATATATATATATATATGTGTGTGTGTGTGTGTGTGTGTGTGTGTGTGTGTGTGTGTGTATGTATGTGTCAAAAGAAAGAATTCAGTCAAATAAATAAGTAGAAAGAAAGAAATACACAGACACACAGACAAACACACACACACACATGTATATATATATATATATATATATACACACACACATGTATATATATATATATATATATATATATATATATATATATATATATATATATATATACAAGTGAACACAGAATTCAACGATATGGGGCGATAGTCTGTTTCATCCTAAATGCATTCTTTAGGTCACGAGTGCTTTTCCTGACCTGACGATTGCATCTAGCATGAAACAAAGTGTTGACATCTATGTTCACTTTTATATTTACACACGCTCTATTTCTGATAATGAGCACTTTATCCCATAAATATAGCACATCTTAAGATTATATTTCTTTATATATATATATATATGTGTGTGTGTGTGTGTGTGTGTGTGTGTGTGTGTGTGTGTGTGTGTGTGTGTGTGGTGTGTGCGTGTGTGAGTGTGAAAAGAAAGAATTCAGTCAAATAAATAAGTAGAAAGATGGAAAGAAAGAAAGAAATATATATATATATATATATATATATATATATATATATATATATATATATATAAAATCAAAGAAATAAAGAATCCAAGAAATGTGGAAAAGAAAATGTTTGCGAAAAGAAAAGAGAACAAACGACGAGTAAAAACAAAATATAATTTAAGACTTGCAGAAGAAATCTCATCTCAATTGCAACTGAACTCATAAAATGGATAGAGACTCTTAATAATAAAAAGGAAAGTATAAATGTCGGAAGTTAAAATGGGAACAGAAAAATTCAAATCTAAATAAGAAAACATATCTGAGATTTGCGATAATCCCGCCGGCTAGTGTTCGAACCCGCGTAAAATCTAGAATTTTAATGCTGATTCCGTAATACGCATCCCCACAAAGTCAACGGCAATTCTTGTGTTTGATTTATACATTTTTGACATTTTGCCATGAATAGATTCTGTCTTGTCTCGGAGGGTCGACTGATAATGTCATAAGCTGATAAAGATGCTCTCATGGAATGTAAACGAAAGTGATTTATTTTTCAACATAATCCCCCTTTCGTTCTACATAATTCTTTCATCGGAGTCGCAATGCTTTGATCTCATTGGCGAGGAAGATTTCATCCTGTTGGTCAACAAAATCGAAACTGTAGATATGAAGGTACCTTTCATTAGTTTTCCTGGGCATTTGATAAAACTGGACCGTCATTTCCTATTGTAGTAACAATGTCAACATTAATGTCTTTGGCGGCTAAACCCATTTCCTCAGGTAACACTACCATGGCAAATGTTCATTTTTAAGAGAAATCGCTACTGGTTACATTTGAAGTGTTTTCAGAATAGTCATATATTAGTTTATCTAGAAGGAAACAATGCAGTTAATAATAAGATGTGTTGAAATTAATGCACGCAAGATTCTCAGATCTGACAACATTTCTTCATAATCAGCCTATGAATTTTAAGTCCGCCCTCGTATATAGACTTTCAAAAAGAACGAAAGTATTTCTATATCAATTTCTGGGATGAGGTGTTATCATTATTTACATAAACTCATACAGTAATTTTTGAAAGGATGTTTTTATCCGACCTTATTTCATGTTAATATTAATGTTGTTTTTAGTGGGTACACATATTTGCTTTGTTACCTCTGATTTTTTAACAGTGAAACCAGCCTAAATTAAGAAATCCTACTAACGAACAATTCGCCTTCCGATACAAATTATAACCGCTTCCCCCCGTTTTTTTTGTTACACCGGAGAGTCTACTTCCTATGCAGAAGAGTGCCTGTACGAATTCGGACACAGTGCGTGACTTACAGGAGAAATCAAGTTAAAGAAGACTTATTTATATGAACAAAATATCTTAAAAACAATAAATAATAATAATAATAATAATAATAATAATAATAATAATAATAATAATAATAAATATCCAGAAACAATTTATCACCCTGCATTAGGTTACACAGCGTTAGCACAAACTGAATATAAGAATCGGCATGATAGGTTAGGCCCATTTATTCACTGGAACATATGCCACATTTACGAGGACGATACTGAAATAAACTGGTATGAATATCACCCAGATCTATTTAGAGATATTGGGACTGTACCGATTTTATGGGACTTTAGAATGCACACAGACAGAAAAAAAAAACAAAGATAATCGCCCAGACATTGCGATCAAAGACCACAAAAAATAATGTTCTTTCCTATTGACATGACATTCCCTGCAGATTGTAAAGTATCTTTGGAGATATCCAAAAAAAAATATTAAAATACAAGATCCTTGAGATAGAAATCTCAAAATGTGGCGCATGTGGATATCAATAATTCCGGTTGTAGTTGATAAGTTCGAAAAGGTTCCGATAGACTCCTAGAAGAGATTACTTATGGACCATGATTTAAAGAAAAAAAAAAATTAAAAAAAAAGAAGGAGGAAGAGGAGAAGAAGAAGAAGAAAGAGAAGAACTAGGAGACGACGACGACGACGAAGAAGAAGAAGAAGAAGAAGAGCAGAAGAAGAAATGTAAGTAGAATATTGATTTATTAGATATCGTAAAACATATGCAATAATCTCTTGGTCTTATAAATGCGTTCTTTGCACATTGGAATGTTAATTTAGCATTACATCTTGCTGTGAGATGGGCTGCCTATAAATTACCGTTATATGAATATGTTGAATAGGACGGCTTTGTGGTTAGACTCGCCTCTGCTGAGAACAATTAATTTACCCTCAAATAGCGCTTAAACAATAACTACTTAATTGAATTAATCAGTTCGGCAATGTCAATGATGTATGGGGTTGCATGTATATGCATCGACATTTCTTGAATATACAATTAAGCAGATGTTAATCGTTTTTAAATATATATTTTACTTGTTAACCTTCAAAGGTATTCTATGTACAGAAAATATGAAAAATGATCTTTAAGCAATCACTTTTGATATATGACTAACAGAAAAATATGAAATACATAAAAAAAAAATTCGTATGGTTTTATCGATACAGAACGTTTACAAATTTAATTCCCGGAATGAACGTAGTACGTACCTGAGGTAAAAGGCTAGGAAATATTTGCAACAGAGAATGAATGTTCCGCTTTCTCCCAATGTAGACGAGACAAATCATTGCTGCCGAGCAGTACATGATATTTTACATGATCATCTATGAATGTTTGCAGGTAATTTTTTGAAAGAAAATCCAGAGGAGCGGAATAACATCACGATTTGGTTTGCTGATTTTATTTTTGAAAGTTCTAACGAAAGTTTTCTCTCACACACACACACGCACACACACACACACACACACATATATATATATATATATATATATATATATATAATTATTTATTTTTAAAGAAAAAAAAATATTTATAACATAAATATGTTATAAAATCACTACAAAAATAGCCATTTTGTTTCAACACATTCGGTGTCTTATCAAGTGATGACGTTGAATGTAAAATAAATGGTTTTAAAAGTTTCAAATTAATTAATATTCTACGTAAGGGGAAAACGTTGTTACAAAGGCTAGGTGGACCAATCAGAACACAAGTACAGGAAAATTCAAAAAGCTCGATAACGAAGTCATGTTATAATATCTATTCAGATGTTTAGTATTAAAAAATAATTTATTCCAACGAATAATTACTAAATTATATGATAAAATTTAATATTAAAATTTAAAACTGCTAATTACAAAATCAAAATTTAACATTTATTCGCTATCAAGTTTACAACTATAAAATTACTGAGGAGAAAAGAAGAAATATATATGTTATTCAATTTATTTTTTCATTGAAGTTACTTTAGCTATATTTAATATCCGGTCTTTTTACAATGTATACATTTTAATCCTCATGATGTGTAAATGGGGTCCCAAACTCACGCGTAAAACAAACGCAGTCAGATTCTAATACATAAGCACCAAGACATATACACACACAAAAAAGGGGACAAGACAGAGAACATCTCCACCGTCTGTCATGAAAAAAAAAAAAAAAAGGGGGGGGGAAATGGGAGAAGGGAAACCAACACACACGTACATACATACATAATTAAAAGTGGATACACTTTCCATACACATAGATACATATAAATACATGCACACACATCCACAGACATTGACCCAGACAGTTGCATACCCCAACCGATAAATATTTAAGACAGAAAATGTCATTGCATGAATGTTAACAACCTATTGAAATCTAATTTAAGCGAGTAAATATACAAAGATAAAAATGATCAAAATTAATATTATTTAATATATTAAAATATAGTGTATGCAAAAAAAAACAAAAAAAACAGGACATTAAATTCATCACCCATCGGTAGCTACGATGTCCACCTCATATACATATAAGTATATACACACACACACACACACATACACACACATATATACGCATACAAACATATATATATATACACATATATACATATACACACATATATACATATATATACATATACACATACATATACACATACATATACATATATACACACACATACACACATACTCACACATATACATAAATATACATACATACATACACACCGAAACATCTACACATACATACATAAACATATACATACGTATACATTTCCATGGTATCAAGTACACATACACATACATACACATATACCTATATGTACCCACAAATATACACACAAATATGTGTACACATATTTACAAATAAATATATATATACACAGCAATACACAAAAATAAACATATATACACACATATATCCTAACTCATGTGGCCGTAATGACATACCCAAGTTTCCCTACCTACACGTACACATAAACAATTTCATATATAGTAGGTGTCAACATACATATATACAACTGCAAACCTACATAAGTAAACACACACACATATATACATATATATACATATACATACATACAAACATATACACACACACATATATATACATATATATATATATATATATATACATATACATACACATACATACATGCATACACACATACAGAAATATACATACACATGAATATCTACATAAAAATACTTATCTATAGTAATAAATACACATATATACGTACATACACATAAATGCAACGACATTTGACCAAAAACATATATAAATATACAGACATGCATACACATACATAAGTAAACACACACACACATATATACATATATATACATGAATATCTACATAAAAATACTTATCTATAGTAATAAATACACATATATACGTACATACACATAAATGCAACGACATTTGACCAAAAACATATAAATATACAGACATACATACACATACATATGCATAGACATACTTCGATATACATGCAAACATAAAAATGCACGTATCCTAACATACATGTATAAAAAAAAAAACAAAAAAAAAACATCCATATCAACATAAATATACGTAAATAAAATTAGGTACACAATATAACAATACACATACAAACATATACACACATATATATATATACATATATACATACATACACATACACCTACATACATTCACACATATACATATATACACATATACGTACATATACACATATATATACATATATACATACATACACATACATATACATATATATACCCACACATACATGCACACATACACATACATGCACACATACATACATACATACATATATATATATATATACATCTATATATATACACACATACACATACATACACATACACCTACACACACATATATATATATATATACACACATACACACATACATATATATACACAACTACATAAACATGCAGACACTTACATATATACACACATAAAGAAATATATATACATGCATATAAGGATACATACTCACATATATATACACACACATACCCACATCCACAAATACATATACATACTCATACAAACCAATATTTTTAACCTCTTTTCTTCTTCTCCTCCTTTTCACCTTCTTACTTTATATATATATATATATATATATATATATATATATATACACACATACACACATATATATACATACATACATACACGCACATACACACATATATCTATAAACACACAAACAAATACACACACATACACATATACATATATATATATATATATATATACAAAACTTAGCAACATATTAATACATTAAAATACAAACATACACATTTCACAGTACAAACACACATAACTACACATAAATATATACATATATATACATACACATACAGAAAAATGAGTAACATTATGTAGTTATACCATACACATTCATATCGTCAGATTGACCATCAGGTAATAAAAGTTATAATCTATTCAACTTACAGCTACGTATCATTATCATTTAAAGTATACGACCCCTATAATAAGTTAAATTTATAACGGTGTTTACAATTAACCGTTAGTTCATATCTCTGATTTAAGAGATCAGCCTTGTTTTTAAATCTAATAATTTCAAACTTTTCGTTAAGACACAGGTAACACGGGGAATATAGGGATTTACATGTCCGGGATTTCTTAATCAATGTCCAATTAAGCGTAGGTGTTTTGTTCTTTTCTTTTAGGTTCCAAAAGTACTTGGACAATGAAGTCATGTACCTATAGTCACAGTTATTGAAAGATTGCATATGCCCCCGCCAGCGTTCTTTGAATGTATTCATTGTGCTACCAATGTAAAACTTCTGTATATTTGGATTCTCAATAGTTGAGATAGTACTAAGATAGACTACAGAACGTATTCCACAGTTATTTTGTAGTGGACAATAACTAGGATACCTACAATTACATGAATTATTATTTGTGTCATTATATTTAGTATTACTGTCAGTAACCTTTTGAGTAATCGAGCTTTTTGAATCCCTATACTTGTTAAAAACTATGTTGTTATGTTTTTTAATGATTTTCTCTAGGTTATCTGCACAACTATAGCTTAATTTAAGTGTATTAGGATTAAATATTTTACTAAGTGGGTTAGTTTCAGTGTTAGGGAAATGTTTCTTGATTAGGTTTAGAAACATACGTCCTAATTTAGATTTAATCATTAAATTGAAAGGGGGAGTGAACCAGATGATCTTTCTAGATCTATTCTTATTATGGTTGTAGTTAACAGGGTTTTTATACTGAATATTGATATCTTTGTATCCACTATTTTTAAGTGCAGAATTATAAAAGTCACTATGTTTATTAAAAACATCTTTGTTAGAAGAGTTAGTGCTAATTCTAAATCCAATGGAAGAGGGTATATGTGTGATAACTGAAGGGTGATGGTTGGAATTTGGATGAACGTATATCGGATTGGAATTAACCTTCACATATGGTTGGAAAGAGTTGTTAGCAAGGTTTAGGGTGACGTCTAGAAAATCTACTTGTTTAACATTAGTAGTGACTATTGTCCTAAGACCTAAATCCTTAAATACCCTATGAATCATTTTCCTAATACGGTCTACCTTAGTTTTAGTGGAGTTTTTAACAACTAATAAACCATCATCCCTATACAATCCTATACTATCGGAATCCAGACAGTCAATGCTTATATATATATATATATATATATATATATATATATATATATATATATATATATATATATATATATATATATCCAAGTACAGGGTTGATACAGAGGGAATAGAATTCCGATAACCAAAAACACTATTCTTAAAAGAGTGCTCAATACTGAATAGATCAAATAATATTTATTCAAAATTATAACTTATACATGTTATAAGATCACTACAAAATATTGCGATAAGCGCTTCAACACTACTGGTGTCTTATCAAGTGATCACTTGATACGATACAAATAATGTTGAAACAAAATTGCAATTTTTGTAGAAATGTTGTAATTTTGAATATACATATAGTTTCCCTGATATAATCTTCAACTATTCAAATGTAATGTCAATTGACGTTTCTATATGCCGTGATCTATCCCCTATCTTTCTCTACACCATTCTTCTATCATTCCTATTCGCTCTAGCTTCAAGTGTCTGTAACCCCTTGCGTGCTGTCTTGCTTGGGGTGAAACGCATATATATATATATATATATATATATATATATATATATATATATATATATATGTGTGTGTGTGTGTGTGTGTGTGTGTGTGTGTATGTGTGTGTGCGCGCGTTCGCGCGTTCGTGTTTGTATGTATGCATGAACTGGATTAATTATGACAGATATTTTAATATATTTTCTGTTTATACGCTTTTTATGGATACACTTATTTGAGTAAATGGTATTCGTTCTCTAAAATGAATCGAACGTGTATTCTATACTTACGTGCCCTGATCGATTATGAAGAAAAAAAAAAATTATTATCATTTTTTTTTTTATAAATGGGTGTACGTCTTTGCCTGTCGCTGTGTGTTTGTGTATATGCGTGTGCATTTCTGTGTGTGTTTGTGTGTGTGCTTTGAGGACATATTTTTCTCTAATACTATCTCGAATATTCAAGCCAGTGGGCGAAAATAAATGAATATACTGTTAAATAAATAAACAGATCATCTCCTCAAATACGTGCATCCATTATTATTAAGTTTTAGTAATAATAATAATAATAATAATAATAATATATATATATATATATATATATATATATATATATATATATATATATATATATATATATATATATACAGAGTTTGATGTGTAAATTGTCGTCATCTTATATTTTTGATTTCGAGCATGTGCGTCGTTTGTTTTTCATTTTGTCGACTGCGCCGTATATTAGGGTCAGTTGGACACCATCTTTTAGAAAATAGTGCACGATGACGTAATTCAGTCTGCCAGAAATTTCTAAACGGCATACTGAACTGGGATTCCCGCTGGAAGTTCCAATAAAAGACTTCTGAGTGTTTGGGGGTCAAGGAGATTGAAGAGGATTTATGAGCCTCATGATGATTACGAAGATACATCAGCGCGCAAAACTCTCTGATTGTTCTGGAAAGAAAATAACTCATGAATTTATTGGAGACCCAACACGGAAGCTTATATCCAGTAACTTGAGGAGGTAATGCTCTCCTGTGTCGAGAGGGTGCCTGCAGGAATCTCTGGCAATACGACTTTGGACTCTGCCAGGAAAGCAGAAGAACCCAGTTATGGCTGTTGGACCGTTTCAACGACCACATCACCTCAAAGATCTGTCAGCCCAACTCGGTAAACTGCAACTCCCTAATAATGTTTGGGCCCAGCTTAGCGAGAGACCAACAAAACACTTTATAACATCAAAGATGAACTGAAGGCAAGCATTATAGCAGAATTCGCAAAATCAAATAATCAGACAGTCCAGACGATTTGTTAGAAATAAAAAAGTCATCTGGAGGCCGTTGTTGAAGCCAATGGCGATTTGGATGAATTTACTTTTTAGTACTTCGAGATATATTTCGTAATTTTAACAAATATATCTGTTAAAATGATATATCCTTGTTATTTTAATTTTTTGCGTAATTTTGAAAACAAATTATCCATCGAAACATCACAATAAAATCCCAGACATTTAAACCATTCGAGCCAAAATTCATAGGTGTGCTGGTAATGTTGTGAGAATAGATGACCATAGGCTTCCAAAAAAGGTGCAGCATAGATAACTACCAAACCCCAAACGTTCAGTTTAACGACAACTTGAAACTTCTCAAATTTGATCTTAAAAACTCGGAAGTCCAAGGAACAAACCGTAAGGAGTGGAGTAAGACATGTTTCATTAAGTTAAATGCTTTTGAAGACAGCAGACTGAAGCACCATGATCAGATTCATTTAGCACTATCGCAGAGAAACATCAAAATCCAGTTTTAACAAATTTCATCTGTCAGAATGGGTTTCTTGCCTGTAGCAAGACTTGGCTACTATCGACCTTAAGAATTCACAAATGAAGTATGTCTTTCCTTTACTTGATTTTCTCTACAATAGCCGTTGCTAGCATGCTTAAGTGTAAAACGAAAGGCACAATCCTTTGATGACCCTTATTTATCAGTCATGATAGGAGTTCATTATATATATATATATATATATATATATATATATATATATATATATATATGAGCTCTGGTAAAAACAAAATGATAACAGCAAAAATTGCAATATGATAACTGGTAAAAAAAATGTTTGCTTATGACAATAAGTTTATAATGCCCAGAAATTCATACACAGATATCCTCATGACGCATGGCACAGTGGATAAAGGCGTTAGTTAGATCCAGTGACAGGGCCCAAAGACTGTGAGTTCAATACACGGTTAATAGATAACTGATAACTGGCATCCATTAAACATGGCAAACGTAGGACTAGAACAGTATACTCCACTGAGCGAAGTAAAGTGTTCAGATCGACATTCCAGCCACCGAAGCGTACATTACATTATTGTAATAAATATGGCGATAAAGACGAGCACAATAGTCCGAATAATGTAAATAGTGTACATAATGCCTCATCTCAGAAATATATATATATATATATATATATATATTAGGTTGGTGCAAAAACAATGTCGTTTTCTCACATAGTAACATATGTGAAAAAACGACATTATTTTTGCACCAACCTAATAAATATATATCAGAATAACCATTTAAGAGAAAGCAAAAATTTAAAACAAAAATTAATAGACGCATATAAATAACTTGAAAGAAAAAACATTATTATAATTAGGAATGGCGATTAATCTAATAGTTTTATTATTTTAGATTGGACTTTAAGAAAAATATTGATTTCATCAAAAAACATACTGACATATTTAAGAAACGAAATTAAATACTATTAGGTTAGTGCAAAAATAATGACGTAATAATGTCGTTTTTTGACGTTAAGAAATACGTCAAAAAATGACATTATTACGTCATTATTTTTGCACCAACTTAATAGTACCCTTCTTAAGACAAAAATAAACAGACTAATTAAAATTAATGACGCGGAAATACGATCAACAAGGAGTCAAGGAAATTATGGGTCTGTGCCATCATGGCTATTTATAATGAATTGTTAAAGTCCACAAACCAAATTTGCTGTTATGTTCCATCGTCTCTCGTATTCCTACTCCACTGTAAAGTTTAAGTAAAACTGTAAATAAACTGATCCAACTATTCCTGTCTAGTAAATATAGCGTTATTTCCACTATTGACATAATACTTTCTTATAAATCTGAAAATGGCATTCTCACTTCGTTACGCGTTGAAAGTTTACTAACTAACGAGCCTCTTAATTAAATCATAGAAAACTAACGTCCCTCTTAAATAAGTAAAATAAAAAAGTTATACAAAGCATATACAAACTGTTGTGGATTCCGAGATGAAATTCGGTCTCCATTGAATGACAAAAGCAAGAATGAAATATAACAAATAAATGTATTTAAACAATAATCCAGTGGATTAATACTGTTAGTAAATCCAGGAACGCGTTTAGGAGCAATAATAATATATATGTATACAGTCTCGAAGTAGGAATTTCTTAGAGTCTACGTGCTTGTAACTAACTTCTACACGCGGTTACCTCACACTATAACTCTACATCCAAGTCAATCACAATCTCTGCTCATTCTACTCTGACTGACTCTGGGTATTTAACGGTAGCTGTCCAATGACACGCTGGTCGAATCCACTTATATGAAAAAGGGGAGGACCGCATAACACCCCGCTCCTTAGATGCCTTTTTGGGGGGAGTTTGTATAGAGGGCCTTTGTATAAAGGGTAGTGCTTTCGCCGCAGCAGCACAACCTTTGCAACTTTCCACCATTTGCGTGATATCATCGTCCATGTTCGTCCAGTAGATAAAACTTCCCATAAGTGATTTCATCCGGTTTTTACCGGGATGTCCTAAGTGAAAATCATTTAAGATCCTTCTTCGTAGTGACTTCTGTATTACTACACTCTCGTTATACAATAATATGTTGTCAGAGATTGAGAAACTGTCTGCTGAATTCCTCACTTTCTCTTATATTTTTTCTTGGTATCCTGAATAAACTCGTCTCTTTCTGCTTCTCGTCTTATCTCTAGCAGCGTTACAGGTAGTTCCTTTATTGTATTGCATAGTACCTTACTGATTTCATCTTCAGCTTGTAATGCTACAGTTACCGAATCTTCTAACGGTTCGCTTTTCTCGGGTATTAATCGCGATAGTCCAGCAGCGTGTCCTATTTTCTTTGATGGTAAGAACTCCAGTTTAAAATTGTAGTTTAGTAACGAAGTTCCCCATGTTGAGAGTCTGTTCGCTGTGTAGACTGGTAGACCTTTTTTTGAACCGAAAATCGTAAGAAGTGGTTTGTGGTCCGTTTGGAGCGTGAACTCTCTCCCATAAATATATCTGTGAAAACGAGTTATTGCAAAAATTATGCCTAATGCCTCCTTTTCGAACTGTGAATAGTTTCTCTCCGCCGGTAATAATGATCTAGATGCGTTTGCAACGGGTTTGTTTGTACCGTTCCGTATCTTGTGTCGAATATTCGCACCTACACCATGTGAGCTCGCGTTACTTGCAATAATGATTTCGAGTTCGGGATCGAAATGTGTCAATACTATCTCCGAAGTTCATTTTTGTATTATTTCCTTAAATGTTTTTTACAGCCCTCTGTCTAATTCCAATTATTTTCCTTTTTTAGTAACTCATTTAGTGGAGCCCTCAGTTTATGCATATTATCAATAAATTCGCCATAGTAGTTAGCTAGGCCCAGGAAACTTTGTAGTTCTGCAACATTTCTTGGTTCTGGCATATTTTTAATTGCCGATGGCCCATCTGGGTCCGGTTTCCTGCTGTCTTTCTCTTCGTCTTTTCCTTTATCACGCCTCTTTACTCTAGCTCGCCCTTTCTGTAACAGATGGCGTGCTAGAGGAACTCCCACGTTGCTTGGGGTGGAATGCTTAAAAAATACACAAGGAGTCAGTGTTGCAAAAAATACAAATAGGCTCTCTTCAATTTTTGAATTCAGAGTTGTCTTTTCTTGGACTTGTTGGCATTGTAATATATATATAATTATTTATTTAAAAATATGATTCCAACACGCCACATAAGAGTTCTCATGTTTCAAAACAAGAGCCGAAAACTACAATATAATTATTTGAATTAAATTGAATTAAAGTAAGCAAAATTTTGATTTCAATAATGAATCTGCTATTAAATCACGTAAATTTCAGAAATAAGTTATTCCCCAAAAAATTCACTTGAAGATGGAACAGAGCTTACTTTAATTCAATTTAATTCAAATAATTATATTGTAGTTTTCGGCTCTTATTTTGAAACATGAGAACTCTTATGTGGCGTGTTGGAATCATATTTTTAAATAAATAATTATATTATGCTCTACTTTTGTATCGAGCACTATTTTTTAAAAAATAATAACAAAAATACTAAAGAACTTTGGATTATTTACCTAACAAGTTCTTTCGTATTTTCTATATATATATATTCATATTCATATATATATATATATATATATATATATATATATATATATATATATATATATATATATTGTGTGTGTGTGTATATATATATATATATATAGAGAGAGAGAGAGAGAGAGAGAGATAGATAGATATAGACAGATAGATAGAGAGAGAGATAGATAAAAGTGTGTGTATGTATTGAAAGAATCTAAATTCGAAATACCTGAAGGATGAGAGCAATGTTAAGGTGGCTAGAATATATATATATATATATATATATATATATATATATATATATATGTGTGTGTGTGTGTGTGTGTGTGTGTGTACGTACTGCCGTGTAGTTGAAAGATTTCAGCATCTTCCACCATCTCGTGACACAGTTGTATTCTCTCTTTCTCTCCGTTTGCTTGAGATTCATTTTGTATGTAAAGCAGATGTAATGCCAAGGAGCTGCACATTTGTTACTTTTCTTTCATTAGAGCCACTTCAGAGAGATTGCTTTGTAGTATTCGAGAAACTGGAAGATCATTTTCAAAATCGTTACCCTGCATGCGTATCAAAGCGAATATAGGCTTTTTAATAATATGTGAATTGTGTACTTTTAATGCAGCCCTTATTTTAGAAACAGATCATCTATTTATCTGTTACTATGTGAACAATTATTGCGAATTTGCTATTATATTTCATGTCGAATACCCTAAACGCATACTCAAGTGCTGGAATTATATTTCTTCTACCAATGTATGTAATGTTGGGTAATCTATGAAATTATATATATATATATATATATATATATATATATATATATATATATATATATAATGTAAAGATTATTACCGATTTTTTTTTAGAAATGTGATACAGTTAACTGTGAGATAGTGTGAAAAAATAATTACGCCAAGTTATAAAATTTTACCTATATGAATATATCTTCATTATTAATATTCTTTTTACGGCCGTATCACGTTGAAACATCGGCTTTCGTAATATTACTTAAGTTAAGTAACGCCGAGCTTGCTCAACACGTTCCAGTGCGTGTGGATCTGCGTTATGATAAGCGAAACCATTGTTGACTCCACTATGCGAAACTTAGGAGCATACACGGCAGGTCTTGTCTACGGTTTTATCAAAGATCTGCGCATCACTGCATGTAACCCCTACAGATTATCTAAATACTATGTAGTTCCTGGGTATGAAGATAAACTACATCCGCGTCCTGGGTAAGACGATAAACTACGTCCAACAGCAAGGCCCCTGATCAGTAGGTTTTGAGTATCTTGGAAGCACCTCTTAATTGCTAGTGTTCTTAGGTCCACCCTGAACCGGGGTGGTAGCACATGTTAGGGGTCCAATCAATGGGCAAAAGTTAATCCGAAAAGTGGGGTCAAAACACTATGAGAATGTAAAAATAGGTCTTAGTACTAGAAATACTTTGATTTCTTACCAGCAATAATCCTTTTTTGAAAATATGTTGTTACCAGCAACAAATTTTAGTCAATACATACATACATACACACACACACACACATATATATATATATATATATATATATATATATATATATATATATATATATATATATATTAACAGCAATACTTACTGGAAAAAAATATTACAAGTTATAGACTTTTTGAAGGAAAAATATTACCAGCAATATATGTTTGAAAAAAAAAATATTACTAATAATAAACATTTGTCGACATTGAATGACCCATTGAGATTGATATGCTTTAAAAAAAAAACGAATCAAACCATGTAGGTATAAAGTATGCATCTGCCCTGGAAGTACAAATTTATGTATAAAATATCTCTTGTTGAATTTATAAAATTGCTTTGAAACTTTTTAGATTTTTGCATTAAAAAACTCCTAGAGCTTAATATACCGCTAAGCGAAAAAAAACAAAAAAACAAAAAAAAACAAAACAAAAAACAAACAAAGCGAACTACAAACGAAATGAGAACGAGTATGGTATTCCAAAGTAAACAACGAGCACCAGACTAAAAAAAAAAATGAATTAAAACAATTCAATTTCGTAACAAACCCGTAAAGATTTTTTTTAAAGAAGGGAAATGTAATTTTACTGGGTATTAAAAAAGTAAATTACTGTTGAAAGTATTGGTGAATCGATAATTTATGCAAATGGCGACGGGTCTTTCAATATACCAAGACTAATCTGCCTAGTAGAGTTGATACTACTGTACGAAATTAGTTCGGTTCCGTTTATTTGTCTATTAATTTACTATATATATATATATATATATATATATATATATATATATATATATATATATATATATATATATATAATTTCGGCTGATGTATTTTTCATTTTTGCCCTTTTTGGAAATTGGAATATGTCTCAACGGACAGTATATATTTGTACCTATCGTCTGTAGTAAGTTAATAACAGGTAAGAATACATTTTTATAGGAATATAAAAAAAAAAAAAAAAAACTAGCTGCAATAATCACAGCATTGTAAAATACCTCGTTTTTCTTCTGCCGTAGTAGGGTTTATGAATGTTCTTTGATACAAGGGGAGACAATCTGTACGGAAAACAGAGTTTTCCTATAGGGATATTCTGATTTGATTCAAAATGATTGCCGAAATGAATAATATCCCCACAAAGCGTTTGTTTTATGCAAAAGAATCTGTTTCTTACTCATTTATATTCTATTTTTTTATTTCTACTTTCTTTTTCTTTCTTAATTATATCGAAGTCGGGCCGGGTTTTACAGCAAGCACAGATCATACACCTGCATATGAAAGACA
>OZ010605.1:10669958-10684958 GCA_963932145.1 Acanthosepion lycidas
ACTTGATTTTGATGTCTCTAAGTAGTAATTCACATTTTCAGCCTGAGCGAATACTCCACACTTACAAAATAATATATTTTTTAAACTAACCTAACGTGGCATACCCTGCTTCCTAATTATATCCTTCAAGAACACAGAAATACGAGTTAGAGAAAAAGACGCTGTTGTATTACGAAGAAGGGATTTTTTTAATTATTTCACAACAAGTAAGGTGATAAAGCCACTAAGACCCAGGGGAAACTGAGTGAGGGAAACAGAGAAAATGCATTTGAGCGAAAGAAAAATTGAAATCAACAGTAAGACTGAATTTGACTATTAAAAATTTATTTAGATCTTTGTAAATTATAGCTGACAGGAAGGCAAAATATAAAATTTATAAAAAAAACCTATTAGAATATAACTTTTACATCTGCCGATTTCAATATTTACATGATGAGACCTAGCAGACAATCAAGTACTGCGTTTAAATTCGTGAAGTTGAGGTAGCAAAAAGGAAAATTCTTCAAATCAATTATCATGTAAATATTTATAGAAAAGGCACAACGAAAAAGACATTAAGGTGGGGGGGAAATGGCCGAATCCGAGATTCTACGTCAGAAAAGTTAAAACGATAATTTTATTTAGCATAAATGCATTAACATACAAAGAAAATGACATTTACGAAAATATAATCTTCGGCAATACTATAAAAAGTAAAAAAAAAAAAAATGGAACAAGAGAAAATTGAGCCAACTTGCAGAATACTAAAGCTGATATATAAAGATAAGCACCACATTTGCTAAAGGATGACTCTTCAGGGAATTTGAGGTGTAAAAAAAAATCCTGAACTCATCACCAAATAATAATAAAATGGAACATTAAGTTTCAGTGAGAGACATTGTTTCTGTTCCGCGTGATCTATTGATCAAACTGATAACCGTTTGGAGATATTGCAGAAATACTTTCTCTATAGTCGCTATTCTAATTGGAAAATTGAACCGGCGTCTCAGATCTATTTAGTTAACCAAGGAAACATGTTAATTCGAAATATGTGTTAAAACACTTTTAGGAGGTTGCCATGAAAGCTTTGTTGCAGAATATATTATCGTTTTAACTACTGGGTTAGTGCATAATTATCTGGCATTTTTGTAGGCGAATTATTGGTTAAGACAAATTGCGGTTTCGTTTACATTTTTTAATAAAAATATTTTATTTTTAGGTTATAACAATGCCTTTCGATAATCATAAGCTTCGGAATAATAATTTAAAATATTTTTGTCAAATTGTTATGTTTCTTTTTCAAAAATAAATATTGTTTAAAAATGCCTGATAATTATGCACCGACAGAATCTTATTAATTGCATTTGAAATCGTTGGCGGAACTCATGCCAAGTATTTGGCTGCTCATCGACATTTTCTGAGTCCTGTGTTGTATCTGAAGAGACGTCCGCAGCCACCGTATGGTAGAGTAGGAGGGTTCAGGAATGGAGAAATCTGGCTTTTGTGGGGGTTGTGTTATATTTGTATTTTGTTGTCTTCGAAGGATGTTGTTTTTCTGTTGTTTGCTTTTCTACAATTGTTTTTCTCCGCAGTTTTTATCTCCCAATTGACTGAATCGATTTCTGTCCTCATCGAGGTGTGTTTGAACTGATCCTTGAATCGACTACGTGGGACCACACGTGATCTTTTGCCAGATGCTATTTCCGAAAAGAGGATATATTTCGAGCAAGTCTTCCAGTTCATCGAATTCCTTCACAGATGAAGAAGAGACTTGAGGCAACAGAAATGATGTTCTACAGAAGAATGCTAAGAACATCATGTACTGAAGATGTAATTAACAACGACATTTTCATGCAAAACAACTGGAATTTCCAAGATGCATAAAAAGGAAAGTGAAAAAAAGACACTCATAGAATATATTGAAGGCAAATGGATAAAGGAAAACAAAGGAATATATCTGTCTATATTTCTGAGATGAGGTATTATGTACACTATTTACATTATTCGGACTATTGTCCTCATCTTTGTCGCCATATTTATTACAACATTACGGCCCTTCAGTATCTGTCTATATTTCTGAGATGAGGTATTATGTAGACTATTTACATTATTCGGACTATTGTCCTTATCTTTGTTGCCATATTTATCACAACGTTTCGACCGTTGTACGTTCCGGCCTTCTTCAGGTGGTTGAAATGTCGAACTGAACCCATTATTTCGCTCACTGGGGTAGACTGTTCTAGTTCCACGTGCCATGTTTAATGGATGTCAATTATCATTTATCTCCCGTTAATTCCCCTCTCCAAGTTCTTCACTCACACTCTTTGGGACACATGGCATAGTGGATAAAGGCGCTGGTTAGATCCAGTAACAGGATCAAAAGAGTGTGAGTTCAATACCCGGTTAAGACAGTGGAGAACTTGAAGAGGGGAATTAACAGGAGATAACTGATAATTGACGTACATTAAATATGGCAAGTGGAACTAGAACAGTCTACCCCAGTGAGCGAAATAAATGGTTCAGTTCGACATTCCAACCACAGGAAGGATGCCGGAGTGTACAACGACCGAACGGTTGTAATAAATATGGCAACAAAGATGAGGGCAATAGTCTGATTAATATAAATAGAGCGAAATATATACCTAACGATTTAATTGAGTGTATAAAATACTTACGATGTACTATAAAGGACAGGAAAAGAGCGACGATTGTTCACGGGCTGAAAAAACACGTCTCGTAGAAGCAAAATTTGCTTTTGATGGAAGGTTTATTCACACTGTCATGTTCAAATATTAAGATAGTTACATGCAATAATACGTGCCTGTGCAACAAATACATGAATGTCAAGATATTTCATTCCACAAAAAACCAAAGGTTGCCAAATGAAAAATTTCCTTAATTAGATAATAAAATAATTCGACAGCCAACTAATGCTGATATTAATTTATATAATTAGAATATTTTATCAAAAATATTATGAGAAACTAAAATTTAAGTACGTTGATTTTTTTTCCTCATGAAAATATCACCCAATTAAGGCACGGATTTATAGAATTTGTAATGCTTACTAACTGGAACTAACCAGTGACGATGAGTGAGTGTTCCTTCAGGGAAGCCTTGAACGACTGGCCGGCCTCAACTGAACCCAGAACTCGTGGAACTCGTACATACGATTAATCGCTGAAGATGCAGGCAAATATTCGGTTCATTGTTCAAATCCAGCAAGTAACTGACTTCTCATACTATCCATTAGAAGTGACAGAACAGGCCTAAAATTGTGTACTGTGGCCATATTTGAACAGGTCCTGCCCAGTTTTCACTTTCTACTCACGATTTTGGTGAGAAATTACTTCCATCCTGCAACACCTTCAGACGAGATGTAACTTAAGTCTCGCTGATCTGTAGCTACTTCAATGAAAATTTATCAGAGGGACTACATTCCTTAGTTCCACCAATTCTAACCTTCACTGATTAGACCTGTCATGCCACGTATGTTGTAGTGAACCAATCTTATTCTCTTCATATTTCATTGGGAAGGTGTCAGTTCTAATCGAGCAGCCTTTTCTCAGGAACCGGTGTTTTGTTGAACCGATTCCCAATAGAATGACCTTCGATCCCTACAATCTTAACCTGTTCAAGTCTATGGTTAAGCGTTATCTCCCCCACGCATTCACATATACTCTGCCTCTTAATCTATAAACTTCCACATTGAGTTTGGCCAGGGCTTTGTACAGGGTGAACATCACTGTAAAATTAAAAAAAAAAGTTTATCAAAGAAGGAATAAATTCTTAAATGAAATTAACACCGTTATCGAAGACATAGACAGAAATCCCTTGCTACGAAATGCAGCTACAAGTATTAAAAACGCTAATAAGACAGGAAGGGTAACCATTATATAGAAAAAAATACGCTAAAACGAAAACACTGACATGAGCAATGATAACTCAAATGTAACTCTACTGTTGTAGATAAACACAAAATCCCACAGTACCCGAGGAGTGCAAATATAAAATTAGAGACAGAATAATTTATAATGTTTACAGATTTCCAGGTCTCTTCACCAGAAATTTTCAGGCAACCATAATAGAAAAATAGGATAGTTTCAATATGTAGATTATGTATATTAAGTCAGCAACATGTTGATACCACTGAAGACTTATTCTCTGGCCTTATCCAATCGTGACACAAATAATCGACATGATAAAATTGGGCAGTGTATTCATTGGAGGATAAACTAGTATCACCTAATGAAAAATTGTATGACTATCACACTGAAACAGTTATATAAAAACTAAGAGGTCGTTATTCTTTTGGAGACTAACATCCATACTAGAAATAATATGAAAACTATTAATCATATAATGTTTCATTCTCATAAATATGGCAGTAACTTCTAATTTTATATATATATATATATATATATATATATATATATATATATATATATTTATATTGATATATATTTATATATATATTGATATATATATATATATTTATATATATATATATATATATATATATATATATATATATATATATATATATATATCCAAGTATATGATTGGTGTATATGGAATGAATTCCAATAACCAACAATTCAACGTCATCACTTGATAAGACACCGAAGGTGTTGAAACAAAATGGCTATTTTTGTAGTGATTTTATAACATATTTATGTTATAAATTTTTTTTTCTTTAAAAATAAATAATTATATATATATATATATATATATATATATATATATATATATATATATATATATATATATATATATATATAAGATTATCGTCATCTAAAACAATGTATCACAGCTCTTCAGTGTGGCTAGACATCCAATCGCTTCAAGATGGGACCGAAACCTGATTTATTATCAGTTGAAGATTCTAATCTCTAGGCTATCGACGCTCATCAAAGAGAAAAGCGAATTTTTGCGAATTTATATTTTCATAAACAAGCCAGTGACCTAGATGACTCAATCCTTTGGACGAGTCTAAAATTAGCAGGAGTAATAATCACTGTTTACAAAAAAGCGCTTTTTCTCCACAGTGCTCGACCGAATTAATTTATTTTCGGGAGCTATAATAAGTAAAGCTATGGACCTTGAAATTGAATGTATGTGGCGTTTTGGAAATAGAGTTATACCTATAATTAGAACACTCACTGTCATCAAAATAAGTGCACACAGGTACATTAACAAAATCCATGACAGCCATCAGCATAAGCGATTCAAAACTTTGCACTATGTAGTACTGCTCGCTTTCTCAGTAGTGTTTAATAAATGCAAAGAAAATATAAAAGCTCTATAACTTAATATAAAAAGAATGCTTATATCTACATTGCAGCAGATGGCTTGTAAGGGAGTTTACTGAGAAACAGACAAGAAAAGATAATAATAATAATAATAATAATAATAATAATAATTATTATTATTATTATTATTATTGTTATTATTATTATTATTAGAAATGACAAAGGACGCAATTTATAAAAAAAATGTGTTAACCCGTAATAGAGATTTTGTGATAATTATCCAGAAATAATTGACCATTGTGCATCAGCTTGTACGGTATTAGCGCCAACTGAATATAATACTCTCAAGGACAGCGTGGCCCAAAATCTATAACATTTAAGGAAAGATAACTACATAAAACTAATACAAAACACACATCAGACGTGTAAGAATTTTATGGGACTTTACAACACACACAGCCAGAACAAACAAAGATATTCACCCAGAAATCGTGATCAAAGACCTCAAAAAAAGAATTTGCGATCTTATTGACATGGCATTTCCTGCAAACTGTAATGTATATTTGAATATCTTCAAAAAACTATCACAAATACAATGTTCTTGAAGTGGAAATCTAAAGAATTTGGCTTATGGGGGTATCAATATTTTCAGTTATAGTTGGAGTCTTCAGTTTGATGTGAAAATTCCCCAATAGATTCAATGAGGGGATCACAGATAGCCTTAAATAAATAGAAAAATATACTCACAAATACAGCTAACATCTTACGAAGTACTTTATCCATGTAAATATATGTGATCTTAGGTTGTCTATTTTTTTTCTTTTTAACAAAAATTCTCAGTGGAAAATATTATGATGTCATCTCTGATATCAGGTCTCTGCTTGAGACCCAGTGGGAAATGAGTATGCAAAATAAATCTAAAATAATAATAATAATAATAGTTATAATAATAATAATAATAATAATAATAATAATAATAATAATAATAACTGTACTCATTCACACATTACGAATTTTATCTATGTAAAATGGATCATAGGATTTTCTGTTTGATTTTTTATTGCAAAAATGATCAGCCTCGTAAAATGAGTATTCAACATATATCAATAGAAAATATAATATGCATGACACTATTATTTTACAACTTAATTATCTGGACATTAATAACGCACATCTATAAAGAACATACGAGAAAACTGTATACATTTTACTTCTTCTTTATCTTATAATTCTGTCGGATTCCGATCCATATTTGAGCCCAAACTCTCCTAAAACAATGGAACACCCTCAGTCGGGACCAACCTTTACATAGTGCGTTATCCCAAATGAAGTTAATTCAATTTGGTCGCCACTCACAAAAATATTCGATGATTTTATCAAAACATTTCAGCACATTTGACATTAACGCATCCGCCTAGTATACTCTCATCAGACAGGATTTGGGCTTGGGTTTATTTTGTTTTATGGCATATCAACCCCTCAGTGGGTTATTTTATGCCGACAAAACCGTCCTGGGTATGACGATAAATTACATCCGCTTCCTGGGTAAGACTATAAACTATTTCCAGCATCAAGGCCCCTGATCAGGAGGTTTTGAGGAACGTGGAACCACCTCTTAATTGCTGGTGTTCCCATATCCATCCACACCCGGAGTGTTAGCATCAGTTAGGGTCCCAGATATGAGCAAATAGTTAACCCCCAAACCGGGGTTAAAACACTATGAACATGTAAATAGGTTTTAATACCAGAAATAGTTTGTAAAAAAATATTATCAACAATACATTACCAGCAATACATTTTTGAAAGCAAAAAAATATTATCAGTTAAACAATTTTTGAAAAAAAAAGATTACCAGAAATAAAAAATTGCCGGCATTAAATAACCCATTGAGGTTGATATACCGTAAAACAAAACCAACGAAACAAAGTTATGCTGACAACATTTTCAGAAAAGATTCGTATGAACATAATATGTATGCGGCTGATCTCGATAAGGACCTTAAATCTGTGGTTGACTGGGGCAGGAAATGGCTTGTAAGTCTTTAATGGCTCCAAAACGAAATTGCTCTCCTTTACACACCACGGAGAACCCTTTCTGCCTCCTGTAAGAATGGCCGATGCCCAACTCCTGGAGACTGCCTCGTTACGCCTGCTTGGTGCACACTGTCCGCTGATATGAGATGGAACAAATATATTGAATCAATAGCTTCATCTACAGCAAGGAATTTTGGCAGTCCGTGTTTTACTCATTTGAGTCCATCTTTCAAATCTATAAATCAACCATCCATCCTTGCATGGAATGTTGCTGTTATATATTTTCTGATGCTCCCCTTGTACGTCTCGACGTCCACGACAAAATCCAGAGACAAATATTCAATGTAATAGGTTCTGATCTGGCATATCGTCTACAGTCGATTTCTCACTGACGTGCTGTGTCTTCCATTTATCACAGCAACTGTTCCAACGAGCTATTTTCGCTGGTTTCCAGACTGCATGAATTTAAGTGAGTTACTAGCTTGGCATCTCCCTCCCATCCTTTCATTGTCGAAACTAATAAATGTAACCGTCTCTTCTACTCACACAACTTCTTTTCTCGCACGTTCCCCCCCGTGGAACACCTTTCCTCTTGCTTGCTTCCCTGAAAACTAAAATCTTCAAATTTAATGTCAGTCGACATCTACTGATGCCTTGATCTCGTTCCACGCTCTTCTCTGTATCCTTTCCTCAAACCCGCCTCTTTACTCTTGTTCCCAATCCTCTGTAACTTCTTGCGTGCTAGTGGCACTTCTGCCTTGCTTGGGGTGAATTTGTTAGTTATTATTTTATTTTTTGTAAGAGATTAGTTTTTAGGAGATCAGATTTCATTGGCATATTTTTGTCAACATGGTTTAAATAATGGTCTAGTGACACAATTTTTACTAAGTAACCTTAGATGGGACGAGAAGCGATGGATCCATACCATTCTGAAGACTATTTGTGCGTAAATGAATGTATCGAACCCAATGGAATTGGAACTCGACTCACAGATTAAAAATTCTGAGTCATTATCCATTACACCACCTGCACAATTCACGTTTACCTAATATTACCATGCGACCAACCTCAAAGTAGTGACCAGCCTCGACGTTGCTTAACTTCGGTGATCGAACAGCAACCGCTGTTTCTATGTAATGTGGCTGTAAGCTGTGTATAATAATAATAACAACAGTAATATCAGATTTTAGATATCGACTGTGAAATTGAGAATCCCAAGGTCATCATATTATTTGCACCTGGGAATTAACTGAGAATTTGCTGAAGACAAACATTCTATCGATAATCAGGAAATATCTTGGGGAAACACGCGAATGCGAATGCAAAAAATAGAGCAATCACCAATCAACAACAACAACTACAACAAAAACAACAACAACAAAAACAACAACAATAATAATAATAATAATAATAATAATAATAATAATAATAATAATATGATAAATCATCAAAAATGTCAATTGTTAATCCTGGATCAACTTTAAGCGCTGATCTCCCAAAGGTTGCCAACTTGTTGCTCGTTAGTACTATTTGTCATTGTGAATGTTCAGTTTTATTAGATTGGATATTTATCTTACTTATTTATGAGTCCGCCAGGGGGAGCTACACGCTATTCGCTCGGAAAGTATGAATTATAACTGATATTTGTTTATTTATTTTTGCACGTATTAGTCATTTTTTAAAAAAAATTAGTGTTTCTAACATGTTTTCCTGCAACTTTTCTTTTTCTGCGTATGTCTTTCCATCGTTTGCTTCTCAGTCATTATTTGTCTTTCGGTTTGTTTTCCATTTACTTATTTTCTGTTTAACTCTATATTGTTATTGACGCTTTCCTAGTTTTCAGAGCGCGGACAAAGAGTGATGGTAATGTTTCATGTGTTGCTTAAAGCAATAAAAGAAAAAATGTTTCTGAGAGCCAGGATCTCACATGTCATGAAGAGCCGTTTTAAATTTAAATTATATATAATTATGTTGTATTTGGCCTAATTATATTACCATAGACACCATATTATTTGTTGATTTTTTTTTAATCATTACAACCCAAGCAAGTCGGTAATGCCACTGGTAGACTGAGGGTTGCAGAGAGCGAAAGTTCGAGAATAGTAAACGGGGATTAAGGAATGGTAGATTGAGAGGTTAGAGTGTTCTAGTTCCATGTGCCATAAATCTTCCTGATGTTTTAGTTAAAGGGACATAACTGATACACCCGGAAAAAATGCATTGCACATAGAACTAGAACAATGTAACCCCGGTGGACGAAATCCAGGTTTCGGTTTGAAATTCCAATCACTTGAAGATTAATGTAAATAATGTATGTAATCATAATGCGTCATCTCAGTGATATAGACAGAATATGGCTTTCTTTTTCTTAGGTCTACCACTGATGTGCTAACGGCCATCATTTAATATGTATCTTAAGCTCATACTAAGAACGGCGAAGGTCGAACTGTGGCTCTATATACCTCGAAGGCGTTTTGACAGAGTTTAGCACACTGGCCTTCTGCGTAAACTCCAGGGCTAGGGTATTAAGGGAGGTTTGTTTGAAATAACCCTTTCTATCAAATTGTGAAATGACGGTCATTTTGAACAGGCTCATTTCCAAATCCTTTCACACGAACACGACTATCCACCAAGGCCGAAAATTGAAAAATATAAAAGCGATGTATCTCGCAGCTGTTTATAATTTGTGGATTAGTGAAATAAAAGTTTTAAATATGCATTTGTGTTGGAAACATGTCTAGGAAACTGAAATATTGTCTGGTAAATTCTACGTAACAGTACGTGGTTAATTTACGGTCTAATACTTCAGTTTTCAAAGTTACCTCCCTTATAGATTAGCAATTTTCTATGCGGCCATTCATTTTTTTTTTACATTACACCGACCTGTTAGAATTGTTTTTTGTTTTTTTTTTGTTTTTTTTTAGATATATAGTTTGTAGATCATAAAATATGCTGTTGGCAATTTTACAATAAAAATGTATTTTTGTTTTTTAGTGTTGCATTGATTTTCATTTTATTTGAAAAATGTGCAGTTCTTTCTTGTTTTGATGGTTCAATATTTGCCCATAGCTGGAATCCTAACGTGTGCAACCACCCCGGGTCAAGGTTGACCTGGGAACAAAAGAAAATATGCGGTGTTTCCATGCTCTACAAAACATTCAATCCCTTGATCAGAGGCTTTGTTGTCGGATGTACATTATTGTCATAGCCAGGACGCGACCCACTTATAGGTTAAGAGTTGTCGGGACCGGAGAATAAGTATCTGGGTTTCTCTTATATCCGGATTTGGTCTATTTTATTTAGATAAGTATGGGAATAATTTGGGACCAGAAAAAATCACTCTTATATCCGGGTTTCTCTTATATCCGGATCTCTTATCTCTATAAAAAAAACCGTGTGTCTGATGGAATGTCTTCCTTGGAATAGATCTTATTTTGCAATTTGTAAAAATAACTAAGAACAAAATGGGGCAAGAAAATATACTGTAATAAAATCTTATGTGTCGGATAGAAATTTACTTCTTATTGGAGAAATGAGCAGCGTCACCATACGATTTTTTTGAAAAAAAAATATCTTTAATTGATAACTTTCACATTTTCATTAAACCAAGAGTTACCAAATAGTTTTTATTTAGATTCCCATGACATCTATTGATTAATTTATGCTTTACAGCTTATCAACCCTTTGCAGATTATTTAAAGCAAAAAGAAAATGTATAAATTTTGAATGTAAGCATTACAGGAAAGATTAAATTTATTTACTGATACAAGCCCTACTAATCAATCCATAGTGTGGGCAAGAAGATGCGCATTTATATCATTCCCAAAGTTAATTGAGCGTAATTTAAAATAAAAAAAAACACGACTGGCATTGGAACTCGGCTCTCTGATTGCCCTTACACCACACACACTTCCCCGTTTATAGCACCTTATATTCCTAAGCGGTCACCCATATAGATAATGACCAGACTCAATGTTACTTAAGTCCGGTATCCTGGCGAAGACCGGTGCTTGCAATGCAAAGGTCATTGCATCTATGGAAAGTTAAATTAATATCTGATTGTCAAAATAACGTAGGATCAGATTTCCAGTCAAAGATTTAAATTTTGAATCACAGATATTAATGTTGGTCAATGTATTTTAACATAAAATATGTTTTAAAACCCATTTAAAGATTGGAAAATTTGAATTTAATTCTTCATAGTTCTTATTTACAGATTATTGTTGTCTGAATCACTTCACTGTAACCAATATTAATTATTGGTCCTCTTATATGACAGTGAATGCTGGCCAATCTCATGAAGAAAATATGAAGAAATGCTTGAAGCCATAGAAATGTGATTAGCAAAAGGGACAGCCCAACATGCAGATTACAAATTGGTGATACCAAGATCAAACCAACTAGAAAAATTTAAATATCAGGTAATTTTGTTGACTAAAGACGGAAAGTGCGACATTCAACTCCTAAGACTTCCAGAAACTAAGAAAAATATTAGTAAACAGGAATATTTCATTAGAGACGAACAGAATATTACATAACTGTTATATAATATAATTCCTCCTATAAGGCAGTGATTGACAGACAGTCTCTTCACAGATGAAGAAGAGGTTTAAAGAAGCAGAAATGCCGTTCTACAGAAAGATGCTGAGAAGGAAATGGACCGCATATGTGAGAAACCTGAAAATAATGACAAAAAAACGACACATCAGACAGCTAGAATTTTCTTGGGTACATAATGAAGAAGGAAGGCTTGGAAAATTTGATACTCTCAGGGCATATTGAAAGTAAGATAGACAGAGATAAACGATGCAAAAAGTATTTGCGAGTTTGAGTGAATGGGTGGCGGAGCAAGGGTTGGTAGAGATGACAAAATGACAAACGTTAACAAGAACTATGAAAATAGAGTAAAGCCAGGAAATATTTTTAGACTGTAAGAATACCCAACATCCTGAAGAGACAGGACACACAGAAGGATAAATTTAAGTAAAACTTGTCAATTATCTATTTTGGGTTGGAGGGCGGTGCACAGAAATCGCGCAATTTGCGAATTATTTTATTTAATCTGTTTACTTTATTTCGGCACAAGACAAAATAGTGAAAGATGAAGGATGAAAAAAATACGATGTGTTTATTTTCATACATAATAGAGGCTGTCTGAAAACTAGAAAATCGATATTTAGCACCTTGTAAACATACTCTATATGGAGACGTCTTCCTTTGAAATATACAGGGTGTCCCTAAGTTCTGGAAATATAAGAAATAAATGATATTTTTAAGAAAGGAAATGTTCAAAATTTTATTGAATTGGGATATTAACAAATAACAACTTCAATATGATTGAATTTATTTGTAATACAAAGGTTTATGCGCTTTTCACGATTCACGTGAATTCGATGCAATGACTCCACATTTCCGTCAATATTAACACATTTCCACTTTATGACTTCAAAGTATGTTGCATCTGTGATTTTCAGTGAGTATCTATTCTTCTTTAGCATAAACCAGAATAAAAGCCAAATCTTTCTTCTTTCGAAAAAAAACATGTTTATTCTGTTGAGATAAAACAAATATAGTAATGAGAATTCATGTGTCCAGATTTTAGGTATACACTATGTAAGGGCAATTATCGTAACAAACACGAGTCACAGATAATATCGGAGTCTTAAAAAATCATCTCTTTTCAAGCAATCTATAAGTTTGAATAGAAAAGCAAAACAAAGCAAACAAAATCGATTTCTGTGTATATGTGTGTGTATGTCTGTGAGTATGTGTGTAGAGTGGTATATAAAGTTTAATAGGAATATATAATTTGTTATATCAATAGATAATATCACAGAAATAATTTAGAATACACCAAATCAACATATACGGTAATGTTTCCTTGGTGGCTATATAAACTCTTAATGGAGACCATAAGTTTTCATTGAGCTAGCTATAGGGCAGTTTAACAGGGGGATTTAAGTCTTTGAACCCTGATTAATACTAGTAAAAACATTTTACCTAAGCAGTTGTCTATAGTTATGTCTCTGTATAGAGATTTTATAATGTATTTGAAACATTTCGTCAAATTTGCCATCAGCTAAATTTTGGAGGTTTCTTAATGCCAGAGACAGTGACTGCTGCTTTCTTGTTCCTACTACAGATGACTTCGGGTGATTTTCACTGGAATAATGCAATAAAGCATAAATATGTCACAATTAATCGACAATTGTAAAATATGCAATATTAACATAGATTAGAGGACGCAACAAAAGAAAATATCTTAAAACGGGCAGTGAAAGAAATTTAATAGCTACATTTTTTAATAAGAATTAGAGAGATATGAACAAACAATAGCTTCGAATCGAAATATGTATATAAAATAAATAGATAGATAAATAAATATGAAAAAGTCAAACAGAGATAGATAGATAGATAGATAGATAGATAGATAGATAGATAATAACCCATTCGATCAACCAACCAGAAAAAATCGCCTGTCTTAATGTGTGTTGGTAATTTTAATCACCTTTCTGAATTTTCGTTTGATTTGTGTTATAGTGGAACCAAAAGATTTCAATCTGTTAGTCTGAATCGTCTTCAAGGAGCGAGAGCAAGATCTAAAAAGTCAACAAATCTAACAATTCTCACTCTTCCTCTATATGCGTCCTCACTAGCGGGTCTTAATTTCCACTGAAGATTATCGCACAAAATTCATAACGGAAACAAATGGTTAAATTATCAGATGCTCATACGTCGATATATATATATACGTAGGTATATATATATACATGTGTGTGTGTGTGTGTGAAATGGACTCTCTCGTCGGTTTTGACGTATGAGCATCTGATAATTGTGTCTGTGTAGATATATATATGGAGAGAGATAGATAAAGAGATAGAGAGATATATGTATTTGTATCTATCTATCTATCTATCTATCTATCTATCTATCTATATATATATATATATATATATATATATATATATATATATATATATATATAAAGAAATGGATTATGTCTGATAATTATTTAAAATATTTCTGTTGATACGTTATTTTTATAGATACAATTTATTTAAGTAAATCCTGTTTTCATTTTAAACAATACTAAATATATTTATGTTCGCTAACGTCTGCATAATTTACTTGCATATTAAATTATTGTTATTTTTTCAATCTGCTAGTCTGAATCGTCTTCAACGAAGTCATAAACAGATTTAAAGTGGCTGTGCTCACAATTATAAATGACCTCGAGGTCATCACTTCCTTGAGAGATAAGGCGAAACTCTTCGCCTCTATATTTGCTTCTAACTCATTTTTAGATGAAAAACACCATCCGCTCCCCAACTTCCCACGTCCCACTCAGCACAATCTCAGTCAATTACAATTAAGCCTCTAGACATATAAAAGTTTTGACCATAAGAAACCCACTGTCCCACGTGCAATTCTAGAGGTGATCCTTAAAATTATCAACCTGGAATTATCCACAATCCTAGCAAAATTATTCAAGCCCTGCTTAAATTAGAAATCCTTCCTAAACTGGTTGACGTTACCAAGCGTATGCCAGATTTTAAAAGAATACGACGTGTGATCTCACCCTTCCAAATACAGACATATCATATCAGTCTCCACAGAACATCTAGTAAGCTTTTTGAAGCCATAATCAATAAGAAGGTCTTCGAAAATCTAGAAAAATCTCAGGAGCGGCGAGAAGCAATATGGGTTTCGCTCGGCCCCGATCCACTGCCGACGTC
>OZ010605.1:10689958-10744958 GCA_963932145.1 Acanthosepion lycidas
ATTGCTGACTCTCTCTATGAGACCCTAGGGACAATTGCGAGCAAGGAAAATAGAAAACGTGGCCCTTCGTAGAGGTAATATTTCAGTTTATTTAGAGTGCAGTTGTTTAATGTTTTTAAGTATTTCTTTTAGTTTATTTATATTTATGTATATTGTATTTGATTTTCGTGTATTGTCTTCGATTCTTAATTTTGGGTAAAAAAATATACGCATACAAGTCGTCGTCGACTTAAAATCAAGATTTGACAGGAGTAACTATGACTCTCTTAAGGGATCATCCCTTAATGACAGGCTTAGTGCTGTGTCGCCTCCTATAGGATCACGCTCGTAAGAACCCTCGATGAGTCCAGTCGTCTTCCACAGAAATTAAATGTGTGGAGCCCGTGCCCAGAATGAGCTGATTATTGTGGGAGTTGCCATCTGACTCTGATTGTATTACATTGATTCTCTTCCTAATAAAAGATCTCAAACGCCACCCACGCGCAGTGGGCATGTAGTTCTCAAATATGTTAATCGATCTGTTAGTAAGTCGGCCTGCAATTAATTTTGCAATCATTTTATCTCTCTTTACGTATTATTGTATTATTTTGTAATTTTTACGGTTTCGTTACTTTTGATACAATTTGCATCATCATTTTACATTTTGTTTTATTACTTATTTTTAAATTCGTCAGGTCCAAGCGGTTCGGATTGAGGAATCGGAGAGCTGAGTTTGAATTCCAGTCAGATCCACTGCATTCACTTACGTGCTAATAACCTTGGGAAATAAATCCTCTTCTTCTCCCACTAGCTATGGGTAAAAAGCAGGACTGTGCCGGGATCTATAACCTTTGATGGCAATTGGTCTACCGCAGAAAAAAGGTAACCTGTTGTGGGAAAAAAAAATCTGCCTCGTCAGTCATGTATCAAACGATACACTTTCCCCTACGCGTGTATCACGAATGGCACATAACTGACCAGCTGGTTTAATATTTGATAAACATACAAAAAATCCAATACAAGTGCAAAATCAGAAAACATTTTAGTATCAGTCCGTTATGTACCATACATGATACACACTTAGGTGATCATTTATCTTTCGATACATGCCTGACGAGGCAGATTTTGTTACTTAGTAGGTTGCCATTTCTTTCTGCGGTAGACCAATTGCTATCTAAAGCGAAAGAACCTGGTCTGTCCTACTATTTACCCATAGCTTGGGGGGGAAGAGGATCATACCTTTCCCAAGGGTATTAGCACTTAAGTGAATGTAATGAATTCGACTGGAAATCGAACTCCGCTGTCCGATTTCGCATCCCATGTTGTTATATATTACACGTCTCAGTGAAAGCAAAGAAAATTCCACGTAAAAAAAGACATAGTCAGTTACAGCATCAGTTATCTGCCATGCGTGATACACGATAGGCGATCATATGTCTTTCGATACATGACTAACGAAGCAGATTTTTCCCGCAGTAGGTTGCCATTTCTTTCTGCGGTAGACCAGTTGCTATCTAAAGCGAAAGAACCTGGTCTGTCCTGTTCGAAGGCCGCTCTCCGATTCTTCAGTCCGAGCCTCTATCCATTACTTCCCGTGCATACAAAATGCCTCTTTGTACGCATCTTTTTTTTTTCTTTTTTAAGGAATAAATCAAATATAATAACAGATTCGCAGGAACGGGAGGCTACCCCAACACTGACCTTGAGACGCGCGAGGGAATGCTAGCGCCTTCGTATATTCAAAGGGCCAGACGCGGAGCAGTGCTGTCAAGGCTGTCAGATATACTAATTCGTGGTTATCAGGTAAACCACTGGATATTCAATGAAGGTATATCATTTTCTGATATAACGGTGTTTGCGTCAAATCGCTAGTCGGGGCCAAATGATCAGTAAATCAAGCATGTATTTATATTTATATTTTCATTATATACAACTTTGATTTTAATGGACGCCTTTTTATGTGTGTGTTTTTTTTTAATTTGAAACAGAATGGATTACGTCTACTTGCATACAAACACGAAAAACAATAAATAAAATGTACTCTGCGGCAGTGTTAAATTTCGAGTGCTTGAGACATATCAGCCAGAAAAGTTTCAGTGCTTAAAGAAAGTATACGACCTTGCTCATTTGGGATGTTCTCCGCAGCCGAATTGGTTATATCATGTCGGATCTAACGACGGTTTCTCCTGCAAAGTCGGCCATTAGTTTGGATTCTACCGGAGATCGAATTCTTCTTTAATAAAATTCCGGGAATAATCTGATCAGGACACGAAATAAAACATTGTTAAAAATACACGGGGTGTCTACTGAAATATGTCTGACTAATAAAAATAACCTTCATAGATGAATGTCTGATTAAAGAATAAAAATGCATTACTTCTTTAGAAATATAAGCGGTGCAGCGCAAAAATATGTGAATTAAGATATTTTAAAAAATGTGTCGCTTTTTTCAAGATACTCAATAAATCTTCATGAAACTATATATTCATTAAGAAAAAAAGACTTTATTCAACGAATTACACATACTTTCAAAATGATTTATCAAGCTAGAATAAAAATATTTATTTAAAATTGAAAATCAAGATGTACAAAAGTAAGTGATTATTTTGCCGGAGCAAATAATTGTGAGTCGAGTCAAAAGTCATTAGCTGATTAGTATATATATATATATATATATATATATATATATATATATATATATATATATATATATATACACCAATCAGCTAATGACTTTTGACTCGACTCAAATGGAATAATAATAAAAAAAAGAAAGAATATTAATCTACAACCCAGTGTGTCTAAATATTTTAATTTTTTAATTTTTTTATTGTTCGAAATATATATATATATATATATATATATATATATATATATATATATATATATATTTTATATATATATATATTTAAATATTAATACTCTTTTGAAAAACCTCGGTTAGCTCTACCTGTGATATAACAAATTGATGTGCGAGGAAAAAATTGGAAATACAAAAAGAGAAAGAACCAAGAACATAACATTGTATGAATCTTCTCGTCAAGTTCTTGTGCTCCAAGGCCAAAGAAAAAAAAACTAAAACGAATAAGAGACTAAACGTAAAGTGCTCAATACACTAAGTAGAGCAAAAAATAAATAATCCTAAGGAGCCAGGCAAACCTACCTAGGTTTCACCTAAAGACAGCGGTAGCGTAAAACTGGCCAATTTTATCCTGAAGATCTGTTTAGTTTAATATATATATATATATATATATATATATATATATATATATATATATATATATATATATATGTGTGTATATATATATGTTTATATATATATATAAATATATATGTATATATATATATATGTATGTGTGTATATATATATAAATATATATATATATGTATATATAGTTTATATATATATATATATATATATATATATTTATATATATATATATATGTGTGTGTATATATATAGTTTATATTTTATATATATATATATATATATATATATATATATATACATTGTATGTATATATATATGTTTAGTTTATTTTAGTTTACATATATATATATGTATATATATATATGTATATATATATATATGTGTGTGTGTGTATGGTTAAATGAACGTGTACATTCATATTATAGGATTTGTATTTATTGCAATTTATTTAAATATACGATTCTAAATAATAATAATAATAATAATATTATTATTATTAGTGTAATGAAAGAAATTTCAAGAAAATAGGAAGGAAACAGTAAGAAAGTGTTATGAACGTCACCCAAATCCGTTTACAGAGATAGGATGTGTAATAATTTCATAAGACTTTACAATACACGCAATTACAATTAAAACTAGTCGCCCAGGCATCTTGATCAAAGAAAACAAAGAAATATGTGTAGGCCCTACAGATTTAATGTATCTTTGAAAATGTCCCAAAAATTATCAAATTCAAAGATCTTGAAGGGAAATCCCAATTGTATTTGGAGCCATCGGATTGATTGGAGAAGCTTTCGATCGACACATTGAAGCGATTCGTGGAAGCCCATACCTTAAAGAAATTCAAAACGTTTCATTCACAAGTACAGGGCACACATTACGATGAACTTTATCTAAAAATGTGGTCAATTTTAGGTTGTTTTATTTTATTTTTAGAAAAATGAACAGTGTGCATTTTTATGATATTTCTGACTATATTAAAATGCAAAATCTACTCCATCAACAAAGAAGCTGCACACTTCAAGAAACAGCATGATATATCTGAGACTATACTAACAAAAAAGAAGTGAATACCATCTACATCCAATAGTAAAACAGAAAGCAAAACAATTTGGCCAAACCAAATTCCAAAAATACTAGGAGAAAAAGGCCGTGTATGTCGAATACGTAAAAGGAACGAAAGAAGTATATGTGGGCCAACAGCAAACACATCAGTAGCTGCAAAGCATCAGGTTGAAAGCTTTGACAGAAAGCCTAATTACTACAGCTCAGAACCAAAGCCACGCAACCAGATCCTGTCACTGTCACATAATCAAGGATAAAACTAACACGAAATGCAGGACCTGCGGAAGATATGATGAAAGTGTCGACCATATTATCTCAGGATGTCTGCAACTAGCAAAAATGAATATACCCACAGAAGATAACGACATGACTGGAAAATAAATGCCAACAGACCATATATTGTCATAAAAGACAAGAAATTCAGGAAGTGTATGCATATTGACATAGCAGTACCATCTGAGAGAAACAACTCCATGAATATTAAAGAGAAATTTTCCAAATGCAAGGACCTAGACAAAGAGATTAACAGAATGTTCGGAATTAAGATTGAGACTGTACCAATAGCAATCGGGTCTCTGGGCCTCGTGAGATAAGGAATGAACAATTTTACTAAAAGCGTTGCACGTAACATCAGCATACAAGCTGCCCAAAAGTTCGCCCTACTCGGATCAGCCCATATACTAAGAAATGCGCTATCAATTAAATTCTCTATATCTTCTCCTATAGGGCGTAAAGACCATAGTTTGGAACTGGGTCTACAGGATAGAAATCAGGATACAACATACACAAATAATAATAATAATAATAATAATAATAATAATAATAATAATAATAATAATATTTTCAAAATTGCACAGTGGAAAATGCCATGAAACCATTTCTCACTTTAGGTCTCTGGTCGGGACCCGGAATGAAATGAGTCTACACCATAAATCAAAAGAAATAATAATAATAATAATAATAATAATAATAATAATAATAATAATAATAATAATAATAAAAAGAAGAAGAAGAAGAAGAAGACGACGAATCGTTGAATCAATATTAGTCGTCAAAATATATGTTGGATTTCTAATAAAGTTTTACAAGATTTTGCTCAGATGTGTCAGACAGACGCAAGTTATATACCACCCAGAAAGTAACTACTTCACTCCTCATTTCTAATCGATCAACCTTACTAATCATTTGCAGCATATTGAAGTACCTAAAAGGCTCACATCGCGTCACTGCATATTCAGTGAACACTCATTGGTATTATAACTGATTCGGTAAGGATTTTCCTGTGAATTGTCCAATTATTACGTGCAATAATATATTTCTTCTATATTATTAACATGTTCAGTGCCAATATGAAGATGACTCAAAACATTCTGTGGAGAAACAAAAGATATAACTTTTTTCGTAAGAATAATGACTTCTAATTATGACAAAATGAACGTTAATATTGTCTGACAAATCCTGAAATGACAATGACTGACATTGATATTACAGAAAGTAGTGTTGTTCTCACGTCTTTAATTAGAAATATATTTTCTATCGTCATATGTTTAACGGTTCAAGAAGTACACACACACACACACACACACACATATATATATATATATGTTACCAATTTATTTGGATTATTACACTTAGCAGTATGCAGTAAATGGACATTGGCCCCTCCGTCTGTGTACATCTGCTGAGGAAGTGAATATAAAAAGTGTTGAACGGACATTATTTCAGCCTAGTTACGCTTGAATGACTGTGGAAGCAAATTATTTACTAAGTCCATACCGGAAATTGCATGGTAACTTCCGTTCACGGTTCGTTGCAATTACACCTGTTTAACATGACTCCATTAAATATTGGGGCTGATCTGTTTTAATCGGCATTTTGACGTCGAATATTTATTTACGGATTATTATTATTATTATTATTATTATTATTATTATTATTATTATTATTATTATTATTTGTGTTTAATGTTATTCTTTCTATTATGGTCGAATTTTCAGTTGCTAACATTGGCACTGGTTATACTAGTGTCTTTCCTGATATTTTATTAGTTATTTAATTGTCCCCTATTTTTTTCCTTTTATAATGATTACATTTTTAGGATTCGCTTTTGTGTGTGGAAGGGAGACTGATTAGGTTACCATTTGGGGCGGAAATAAAAGAAGAAAAAAGACCAATACACGCGTTCGAAAACAGAAACCTCTTTATATTTTATTTATAATTTATTTTTTCGCTTTTACTGACATTCTATTTTCAATTTGAGTTCTTTACTTTTTAACTTCTTCCCTCATGAGAAAGTTAGTAAATTAGGCGTTTAGGGAGAAAAAAAAGGACACTTTTTGATTTGGAGGAGTTAATTGGTAAAGCAGTGAACTATGAAACTAATTATATAATCACAAAGAAAAAGGAATTCTTAGTAACACAGAATGATTTCTTTTTCGCTTCACTACACACATTTAACATATAATAGCCCGATTTTACAATAATACTTGCATTAACTTCTGACCGATAATAAAACATTCATAATGATTTATATTTTTCTATTTTCTACATATAAAAACATTACTTTTTCGTAACGCTTGCATTGAACACTGACCAACTAAAATAAACTTATACATAATTCTCAATAGATTTACAGTCTATAATCATTAGTAACTCCACCAGAGTCTTTGCTTTAATATTTCGTAAAGTTTGCTTTAAATTTTGATGAAGGAAAATAAATTTTATGATTTTCGATGGATTTACATTGTAAAAACATTAGTAAAACACTTTAACTTTCTATAAGGACATTTTGACGTCTGAAACTTTTTCTTCGTATATATTGCCTTAAATTTTGGCCAACGCCATACTTCTATGCACCAATTAATTTAGGGAATAATTATTTCTTGGGTAACGTTGAAATTAATTCCAGAAAACTGACGATCAATTTTTGTAGTTTCGATGTATTCTTCAGTGAAGTCATTTTCAAAAAAGTTCAAAGGGTGAATTTGCAATGTAATTTTAAATCAAAACATTAGCAATACCTTTCCGTTCTACATATAAAAGCTCTTTCATTTTAATACAGCTTACAATTCATCTTGGCAAACGAAGTCAATTCTTTATGATTATCGATCTATACATATAGAAAAAGAGTTAATATGGTAATTGCCAATGTGTATTTATTTATATATTTCCTGTCCCATCTCTAATGGGAAGGGAGGTAAATCAACTTTATTTAGTAAAGTTATGAGTGATTATTCCCTTAGCCATTTTCATATTCTATACGAATAGAATATGTACCGAACAAAATGAACCGTTTAATTAATCAGTTGCTGTACTTCTACATTTCATAGATTACAGTCTTATATATTTAAGATTTGCCTGAAAGGCACTGAAATAAACTTGTCTATGAAGTGATCGGCTTTCTTCAAGTTGATCTTGAAATAGTCTTTGTCGTTCTGTTACTAATCTTTTTCTTCCGAGATATATTGCAATTGCGCTATTATTTTAAAGACATGAATGTTTAACCGGAAACGATATTGAGCAAAAATAGATTCATATAATACGAGGAGTAATCAATGAAAAATCTCAAACATATAAAGGAAACAGTTTAATTAAACGGTTCAATGGTCTCTGTTAACTTTTGTTTCATTTCATCTCACTATTAAAACTTTCTAACAATTGGCACCTACTTCATTTATATTATTCGTATAAATCTGAAATTTTTGAAGTAATTCTTGACCACTTATGATATTTTTCAAGATTGTTAATGTATTCTCTACACACATACGCGCAGACACATACACACACACACACACACACACACATATATATATATATATATATATATATATATATACACACACACACACACACACATATATATATATATACATATATATATATATATATATATATATATATATATATATATATATATTTCCAAGAGGATATAATCCAGCTGGAGTTCAATGTCAGAGAAGGAGCAGGAATACAATGTAAAAGGCTCGAACACTAAAATTTCGTTGTTGAAATTATGAAATGAAATAAACTAAAATATGAACGTTTAGTGTTCGAGCGTTTTCATATATATATATATATATATATATATATATATATATATATATATATATATATATATATATATATATATATAATGAAATGGACAAAGTCCGACAGTTGTTTTAAGACATTTTTATGCTTATACATTCTTTTTATAGATAAAATATTTAATGCTCTGTTTAAAATAAATAGTATTAAACAATATTTACCGGAGTGAATGTCCGAGAAATTTTCATAGAAAATATTTCTTCTTCCGACATCAGTCGAACCGGTATCCTCGTGTAAAACGCCATTTAGCTTGACATGCTTTAACCGATTCGGCCAAAGATGACCACTCGGTTTGCAAAGTCGATTTTACTGTCATGGAAGATTGTAGTTTAAAGACAGTAAAATCGAACTTGACAACCGGACGCTCCTCTGTGACCGAATGGGTAATGGCACGTCTAGCTAAATGACGGTTCCGTACAGGATACAGGTTCGATTGCTATCGGAGGACGAATAATTTATATGAGAATTTCTCGGACATTCAGGCCAGTAAATGTTGTAAATTTGGATCTATAAAAAGAATGTATAAATATCAAAATGTCTTTACATATATATATATATATATATATATATATATATATATATATATATATATATATGTGTGTGTGTGTGTGTGTGTGTGTGTGTGTGTGTGTGCGCACGCGCGCTTGTGTCTGCATGCAATTCTTTAATGGAGGATATACACTAACCATACATTTACTTCAATTTCAAGAATCTTCTACTTCTGTGTACTGTGTCCCTTCAGGATATTGACGATCATGGCTCTTCACATTTTCCTGTCTTTTTTGACTATTAATAAATTTGGTATTTTTACTATCACAGCTAAACGCTGTTCTCACATTCAGTTACTGAAACCGCTAGGTATGGGTTGTACCGTGCTGTCTTCTGCTCCTATTGCCTTCTATCTATCCAGTTAGTATCAACTTTCCAAGACATTTTTCCTTATTATGTGTCATCGTAATTTCACATGTCTCTTTCTAATGTGAAATATAAGTGTCCATTTTGTTTCCATTTTCTATAAAACTTCGACGTTGTTCACATGTTCGGTCCATGGTATTCTCAGACCTTGAACTGTCGAATCAGATTTCTGTAACTTCAAATCTTTTCTTCATCCGTGAAGAGATTGTCCAGCATTCAGTACCATATAGCAGCACAAGACTGCTATTACTTAGCAATTCATTAAACATTGCGTTTTTTCTAACGAAACTTTCCTCTTTATTAATACATTACATAGAAATTTTTAGAAATCTACCTATCGTTATCCCATCTCGCCAGTGAATTTCAGTATCGCATATTCCGTATTTTGCTAAAAAAAAAAATCCCAGAGATTTAAATTGTTGTAATTATTTGATTTTGATATTTTCAATTTTTAATTTGCATGTGGGACTATTCCTTTTGTTGATAACTATTCATTTCGTTTTCTTGCAATTGATAATTAGTCCTTAATTTTCGATTTCCTGTCCTGAATCCTACAGAAGTTTTTTGTAGCTTCTTTTAAGTGACTGTTGTCGACATTGTGTCATCAGCATGTTTTATTTTGTGACGATTGTGACCTGCAATAATGATTCCTGGTAGAACGTCTATTTATCTCAGAATCGTATTACTGTATAGGTTGAATAAGTCCGGTGAGAAGACACATCCTTGTCTTATGTCACTTTCTATTTGTGTGTACTTACTGAAGTCAATTTTTATACGTATAAAGGTGGTTCGCTCCCAGTATAATTTCTGTTTTGTCCTAATATCCTTTCCAAATAAAGGAAACTTGCCTAAGTGTTCGAACTTGTAATGTAGTTTATATTAATTCTTTTTTATAGCCTATAAAAATTCGGTATATTTCTTTTTGCCTTCATACTGCTCTTTCCTATGTGATTCTGTGTATAAATATATCCCACTCCTTGTTTTAATGTCTTTAAAGAATTCGAAATGGTATTGTCTGTTTTCAGTTCTAATTCTGTTTCGCACTCAATTCATATGAATTCGTATTATAAATTTGTTATATCGCGCATTATATTTGGAAAGGCTTTGAATCAACCCCTTCATCCCAAGCTATTGCTGAATAGCAGAATATCCTTGGATGACAACCTCTCTAGGAGAAGGAGAACTCTGAATTCAAAACTTGTATGTTCCGCGACTAAACTGACTCCCGCGGGAACCTATAGTACAAACTACAAGAGCTGTTAAACTTTTCAGGGTTGAAGGTCATCCACACCAACTATACCTCTAATATCCCACCAAAACTCAGCTGACCCAGCATAGTAAGTACGACTACAGAGCTGAACAGATGAAAATTCCAACAGGAGTGAATTTCCTATTTGAATTTAGATAAACATATTCAATATTTAAATGTGTTACACTAAAACGTTTGCATGGATAAAAATATAAATTACTACTAAGCTTAACAATAAATATTTGTAATATAAAAGTTTTGAAGATTGTGTGATTATATATATCTATAAAAAGCAGGATGTGTGTGTGTGTAACGAATGCAAGGCCGCAATTTTCGACGTATTTGCACCAAAATTTACATGCACATGCTCCAAAGTTAGCGGGAAGGCCAAGACCGACTTTGCATTTCCCAACTCCTATCGATAGTGGAAATAATCGATTTTTTCATGCTTCTACGGCAGTTTTCATGCAGTTTGCAGCCATTTTCTACTGGCCAGAGTGAGAGCCTATAGCTGGCAGCCACAAATAGACAGGAAGATTCTATTGGGCAGCTTGAGAGCCAACAGTTGACTGGCACGGATGTTAGCTAGTATGCTAGCATGCAAAAAAGTCGATAGCTGCATTCGTCACAAGTGGCAAAAATTTAAATCTGCATGACACTTTACTCCAGTTGGCTCATTCGCTTGCTTAAACTCAAAGTTGATTCTAATTCCGCAGAAATGGTTTGGGTGTGAAAAAAGTATTTTTAACGTTCTTTTTTCATTCGGTTTTTCCAGTTACGAGGCCTTTTTTAACGCTGATCGTTTTGTGTTCACTTTGATTAGTTCTTTTTTCGTAACAGATTTAATGTTTAGTATAGAGCTTAGAAAAAATTTGCAGTGTCAGATAGGCAAGAAGTAAGGCATGTAGCAACATCAGCACGGCAAAGGGGACTCTTTTGTAATTGACTTACAAAAGAGTGTCCTTTGCCGTGCTGATGTTGCTACATCAAAAATATTTTAACGGGCAAAAATATTTTAAGTCAAGTGATAGCGATTGCTGTATGAGTCGTACGATTTTTGAATCAAGCACGGGCAACGCCGGGACATGCTGCTAGTGATGTATATATTCTGAGTGCAATATACGAAGTCTGATAAAAAAAAGTATCGGAATTGGTACTATAAAAGAAAACTACAGCACATTTCAATTTGGTCTTTAATCTCCGTCGGAGTAGTCCCGGTCTGAATCGCCACTCTCTACCGAGCATCGTTTACATTGATAGAAGTATCCCAGGAATTCCGTTTTTTGGAATAGCGAGCAGTTGCTCCGACACATTCTCTTGGATTTCTTCGGCGTTTTGAAACTATGTTCCTTTAAAATTGGATTTGACGTTTGGAAAAAGAGGAAAATCGCAAAGGTCTTGATCTGGGGAATATTGTGTTTGCCGAAGCTGGCGAATGAGGTTCTAGGCCCAAAATGGCTATACAAGACATGGCCATACATGGAACATTTGTAGCATGGTGACGTGACCGCACTCCGTACACTATCCTTCCAAACATTGTTACGAACAAACGAAATGAGCTAGAACGTTATAACTTCCTATATATGCGTAAGAGAGTTCAAGGCCAATCTATGCCAAGCAGATTTACTTTAGCTCTGTTAACATAGCAATAGCCCCGATAATATTTTTTATCAGATCTCGTATGTAGCCAATAACAACTCTTATTTATTACGTGATCACTGATATTAGATCAAAACCTATCACGCACACACACAAGCCAGCATTAACATATGTAAATGGATGGAGAAGAAACATTATAATTACGATGACTCCTTTTACCTTTTGTTGAAAGTTTACTAAACCAGTGAACTATTCATACATTTTAAGAACAGCTCAGCTAAAAGCAAAATTATTCGAAAGGTCAAAAACCTGACAATGCATTAAAATGGAATTTTCTAGAATATTTTTAATATTTCTTTATATTTAATATTTATGTATTTTTATTCAATTCTTTTTATTTAGAAGAATTAATAATAAACTAAAAGAAAAAATAATGCCTATTCTTCAGGAAATGTTTCTTCCATTCTTCCTATCTGTCTATCTATTCCAGTCTATTCATATAAATTTCTCTCAGTCTATCTATCTATCTATCTATCTATCTATCTATATATCTATCTATCTATCTATCTATCTATCTATCTATCTATCTATCTATGTCTTTTCCCTATCAATCAAGTCAGTAGGAATGTATTATATATGTTGTATGTATCTTCTCTCTTTATTTCTGTCCATTGATCCAGCTACTAATCTCAGCTTGTTCATATCTATATTTCTACCTAGAAACATTCTGCTTGATGTAGAGATGTTTGTTGAAAGTTACTGTGTGTCTGTCGATTTCTATTTGATCTATCTATCTATCTAGCTAGCTAGGTAGCTAGCTAGGTCAGTTTATTCACATCTATGAATCTATCCTTCCATCTACATATCTAGATACGTTCTATTATCCTGAATCAACAGAGAGATTATAACTTCAGTAAATATAATATCAATTTTCTTCTTCATTTATACACCGTGTCCTTTCATGTTGTGGACGATCATGACCCCTCCACATTTTTCTATTCTTCGAAATACTTAGCAATGTCTGTTTCTTGATTTTCCTTCTTATTTCCGGCCCTGATATCTATTTACACAAACTTGTTAGTTTTATCGCCTTTATTGTCAAATTCTTCAAACCTTTTCAACTTGCTTTCCAGAAAATTTCGTTGTCTCTTTCACATTTTATTTATAATTGTCGTTTTTAATTCCATATTCCTAAACACTTCCGTATTGGTTACATCCTGATCGATTGTAATCACTACGTTGCCTGAAGCCATTTGTGAAGAAATTGTTGTTTCCACTGACATATAGGAGCAGCGATGTTTCATAGCTATACAACAATCCTTTCTACATGTATTTCCCAGATTCACACGAGGATGTGCTGAAAAGATTTCAGAATGATTATAATGGTTTAATTCCAGACTTATGAAATCTTGCATCCATTAATTTCAACTCTTCTGATGAATAACTGCATTATTCTTCATAGGGTTTCGTTTGGTCTGTCACCCATTGATTCATTTCATACCGAACTTTAATGTTTTGTTTTGTTTAATAAAGTTTTGTATTTAAAAAATTAAAATATTTTATTTTTAATATAAGACTGCTATTTCTTATGGTTACATTTTTCATTATATTTTTGAAATCAGTTTAACTTGTCTTCGGAACTAAATTATGTAAAGTGACTTGTCATTTTGACAAAGTTATTTTCAGTATCTTATTTAATAGTATTTTAATCGGTTGGATAAAAATTGTTGCAGTTCATCAGTATGTGTTTTATAGTCTGTATTGCTGGTAAGATATTTTTCTTACAAAAATATATTAGTGGTAAAATGTTTGTTTCATTAAAAAATGTTTTTCTTTTTAAACACTTTTTTCTTCAAAAAGTGTATAGCTAGTAATACCCCCACACACAGACACACACACACACATATATATATATATATATATATATATATATATATATATGTATGTATATATATATATATATATATATATATATATATATATATATATATATATATATATATATATATATATATATATATATAAAAACAGATGACTTTAAGGTTCCATGTAATGAGTTATTTCACCACAACCCTTTTACACGGCTCTGGATCATCAGGCTTTACTTCCAAAAGTTGAAATGAAAATATATATATATATATATATATATATATATATATATATGTGTGTGTGTGTGTGTGTGTGTCTGTGACTGTCTGTGTCTGTGTGTTTTACTATAAATATATATTGATGCACCTTCACTATACATATGTATTTCTAAACTTTCATAGTGTTTTGTACCCCAATTTGGTTGTTAACTATTTACCCGTAGTTAAGAACCTAAATAGTGCATCTACCCGGATCAAGGTGGACGTGGCATCTCCAATTAAAATGTGGTTCCACGCTCCACAAAACCTCAAGAACAGAGGCTTTTCTCCCAGGTTTATTTTATCATTATACTCAGGACGATTCTTTACAGGTAAACTGACATCTGATTTTTCAAGAAGACTTAAAATCTTACTATGGTCGTCTACTGACGACAGTAATTCTGTCATTGTTGGTAATTTAGGGGATTACTTTCCAGTTTTCTCAAGAGAGCAAAAGTGGGCAACCGAATTTAAGTCGGGGAGAGAAAGAGTGTGTTCTGACGGTGATCCAATGTCTGGATATACTTAATCTGTTATGACCCAGATAAAAAAAAGTATCGTGTTCACCACATTTAATAGATGGCCGGTGATTTTCTATTAATCAAATAGCCAATGCTATTAGAATATCTTGTGATAGAGTTGATAATATTCTCCATATTGAACGCGGTAAGACGGTGGTTACCGCTCAATGGTTGACACGTCTTCTGACACCTGATCAAAAGCGCAAATGGCTAAACCCATCACGAGAAAATATGAAATTGCTTGAGCATCAGGGCCATCTGGTTTCTTTGAAAGTTTTCCATATCAACATGGGTGTGGGGTTCATCACTTTTAGTCAGAGGCAAATGACAATCTATGTAGTGAATTACCTAAATTAATACGACGAAGGCCAATGTTGTTTTATCTGCAGAAAAGAGGTTCTGTCATCAAAGAAGAGTACTATTCCAAGTTGTCAAAACGTTTACGAAAGTTTATCGCGACCAAACGCTCAGGAAAACTGACGTACGTTTAATCAGGGTAATGTTCCAGTCCTTTGGTTACAATGGGAGATGTGGCTTTGAACGAGTTTATCACCGTCCCCATTCTCCTGATTTGTTGTTTCTTTTTGTTTAGCGGCATATCGACACATCTATGGGTAATTTAATGCTCAAACTTAAATATGTTTAAGAAAATTCTAATGCCTTTTACTACAAAGATAATATTATTGGTAATTTTACAAAACTTGAACGTATAACGTCGAGTTAAGACTCCATAGATAAATTATAGTATATTTGTGAATTTCATAGAGAATTTTATGCAGCTTTGTGGTCAAGCTCGTGCCGTGGCCAGAGACATCTCCAAAGCGTTTGATAGGGTTTGGCATGCCGGCCTTCTTCGCAAGCGCCAGGGTTATGGTATTACAGGTCGATTGTTTGACCTAATACAATCATTCCTGTCAAATCGTGAATTGAAGGTCGTTCTCAACGGATTCTTTTCCAGTTCCAATCCCACGAACGCAGGTGTTCCCCAATGCTCCATCCTTGGCCCGATTCTATTCCTTATTTTCATCAACGGCCTTCCTGACGCCATAGATTCCCAAGTTGGCATCTACGCGGACGACACTACAATTTACTCCTGCCTCAAAACCAAATCTAGTGTCGCTAACAAAACTAACCTGGCCGCTCGTCTTGAAATGGACCTCCAATCGGTTGTTAACTGGGGCAAGAACTGGCTGGTCAACGTTAACGCCTCAAAAACTAAACTAATCTCGATTAATCACCAGAGAGATCCTTCCCTGCCCCCTATTAGAATGTCTGATAGTCAACTTCTTGAGAGCAACTCTCTGCGTCTGCTCGGTCTCACGTTGACTGCTGACCTGAGATGGAACAAATACATTAAGTCAATTGCTTCGTCCACCGCAAGGAAATTTGGCTCTCTGTGCCGTGCCAGGAAATTTTTCTCCCAGGAATCGATACTTCAAATATACAAATCATCCATTCGCCCTTGCATGTAATATTGCTGCCATATATTGTCTGGGGCACCTTCATTTTATCTCGAATTTCTTGACAAGATCCAGAGACGGATATGTAATATAATTGGCATCTCGTCTACAGTCACACTCTCTCAGACGCCCCGTCTCCTCTCTCTGTATTTTCTACAAATACTTTCATGGTAATTGTTCCGCTGAGCTGCTTTCACTGGTTCCCAGACTCCATAAATTCAAGCGCCCTACGAAGCTGGCATCCCGCTGTCACCCTTTCACAGTAGAAACTTTTAAATGTAACCGTCTCTTCTACTTTAATAGCTTCATATCTCACACCTCTCATCTGTGGAACACCCTTCCAAATTACTGTTTCCCTGAGAGCTATAATGTCCAACTATTCAAGTGTAATTCAATCGACATCTCCAGTTGACTCGATCTATCCACTATTCCTCTCCTCATCCTTTCTTCTATCACTCCTATCTACTACCGCTCTAAATCTTCTGCAACCCCCTGCATTCTAGTGGCTTCACGTCTTGCTCGGGGCGTAATGCTTAAAAAAAAAGAATAACTTATCACCCGAATGCTGAGAAACAAAGCGCGCAGCGGAATCAGAGTGGAGATCGGAAAAGAACAGTGCGGGTTCATCAAAAACTCTGGAATGTTATCAGAAAGAGCAATACAAATGCAGAAGGACCTGCACCTGTGTTTTATAGATTACGCAAAGGTGTTCGCTGAAGTAGGCCAACTGTTAGAGCTGGTCAGCAATTTTAACATATTCGGGAAAGACATAAGAATAATCAATAATCTAAAATGACAGAAAACCGTCTAAGTACAACAAAAATGATTTCAGCAGATATATAAAAATAGAAATGAGTGTAGTATTAGGATGTGACTTATCACTGGAGGCAATTCTGAGAGAATTATATGTCCTACCAGGATTCATTATTGGCGGTCACAATGCTAACAATATAAGATAAGCAGGTGACACAGTGTTGATAACAGATACAGAAAGGAAACTACAAAAGGTCCTACAGAAGGTAGCGTGGGAAAGCGCGAAAGACTAAGTATAAACTACAAAATAAAAGAATGCATGGTTATTAGCAAAAGGATGAGCCCAAAATGAAAGCAACAATTTTCTAGAATGTTTTACCATAGATATGGATCAGCAAACGTCAGGGTGCAAGGCGTCGTATGTAGCAACGTTAAGAAAAGGTTGCTGAACGGTTTGGGCTTGGTTAAACATTGCCTGTACAAAAAGAAAACACAAGCGATATTTTGAATTTGAAAACTTAGGCCATTATTTTAGATATTGAACCCGGATGTTTTGGCCGAAAAAGCTTTGGAATATAAGACTCCACGTTTCTACTTTGGATACACTTGTATGAAAGTCAGCTCTCATTACAGAAAACTCAATCATGCACAATGCTTTTGTATAAGTAGAATTTAGGCTTGTGGCACGCATGCGCGTAATCTTATTGCCTGTAAACGATTCCCAGTGGACCTTGATAAAAATACTGGGATCACTGTTTCTCTGATCCGTGTGGGGATGGCGTGCGGGATATCAATGCTTCTATTACAAGGCTTTCATCTTGGCATAATCACATCAATGGATGTAGGCATATTCAGTTGACAGCTGTTGTCAAAATCTAAACAACATTTAACCGTTTTTCCTAAGTATTATTCACCCAATACAAAACCAAAAAGCCCATCAAAGTAGGGATTACGAAATAACGATAAACTGTATCCGGCAGAAAGGCCTCTGACCGGGGGGGGCGCAGAAAGGCCTTTGACCGGGGGTGGGGTTGAAAAGCGTGGAAGCCCCACTTAATCTATGATTTTCCCCAAGTCCAAACCGACACACGTTGGTAGCACCTTTTACGATCTGAAATATAGGTATTAGGTCGGTGCAAAAATAATTTCGTTTTTGTCGTTCACCTTTATGTGAGAAAACTTCATTATTTTTGCACCAACTTAATAAATAGTGAACCTACAGAATATATGTAAATATAAGAATACATAGGAAAAATTACCAGCATAATATTTTCCTTGAAAAAGTGGGGGAAAAAAATACCAGCAATATATTTCCAAATAAAAAGAGCAAATTGCCAGCAATATATTTTCATAGCAACAAAAATTACCAGCAATAAAATTTCATTGTAAAAATTACCATCAATAGATTTTCATAGAAAAAAAATACCAGCAATACATTTTCATAGTAAAAAAAAAAACATTACCGACAACACATTTTCATAGTAAAAATAAAAAAAAATACCAGCAATACATTTTCATAGTAAAAAAAAAACATTACCGACAACACATTTTCATAGTAAAAATAAAAAAATACCAGCAATACATTTTCATAGTAAAAAAAAAACATTACCGACAACACATTTTCATAGTAAAAATAAAAAAATACCAGCAATACATTTTCATAGTAAAAAAAAAACATTACCGACAACACATTTTCATAGTAAAAATAAAAAAATACCAGCAATACATTTTCATAGTAAAAAAAAAACATTACCGACAACACATTTTCATAGTAAAAATAAAAAAATACCAGCAATACATTTTCATAGTAAAAAAAAACATTACCGACAACACATTTTCATAGTAAAAATAAAAAAAAATACCAGCAATACATTTTCATAGTAAAAAAAAACATTACCGACAACACATTTTCATAGTAAAAATAAAAAAATACCAGCAATACATTTTCATAGTAAAAAAAAAAGATTACCGACGACACATTTTCATAGTAAAAATAAAAAAAATACCATCAATACATTTTCATAGTAAAAAAAAAGATTACCGACAACACATTTTCATAGTAAACATAAAAAAAAAATACCAGCAATACATTTTCATAGTAAAAAAAAAGATTACCGACAACACATTTTCATAGTAAAAATAAAAAAATAATACCAGCAATACATTTTCATAGTAAAAAAAAAAGATTACCGACAACACATTTTCATAGTAAAAATAAAAAAAAATACCAGCAATACATTTTCATAGTAAAAAAAAAACATTACCGACAACACATTTTCATAGTAAAAATAAAAAAATACCAGCAATACATTTTCATAGTAAAAAAAAAACATTACCGACAACACATTTTCATAGTAAAAATAAAAAAATACCAGCAATACATTTTCATAGTAAAAAAAAAACATTACCGAAAACACATTTTCATAGTAAAAATAAAAAAATACCAGCAATACATTTTCATAGTAAAAAGAAAACATTACCGACAACACATTTTCATAGTAAAAATAAAAAAATACCAGCAATACATTTTCATAGTAAAAAAAAAACATTACCGACAACACATTTTCATAGTAAAAATAAAAAAATACCAGCAATACATTTTCATAGTAAAAAAAAAACATTACCGACAACACATTTTCATAGTAAAAATAAAAAAATACCAGCAATACATTTTCATAGTAAAAAAAAAACATTACCGACAACACATTTTCATAGTAAAAATAAAAAAATACCAGCAATACATTTTCATAGTAAAAAAAAAACATTACCGACAACACATTTTCATAGTAAAAATAAAAAAATACCAGCAATACATTTTCATAGTAAAAAAAAAAAGATTACCGACGACACATTTTCATAGTAAAAATAAAAAAAATACCAGCAATACATTTTCATAGTAAAAAAAAAGATTACCGACAACACATTTTCATCGTAAACATAAAAAAAAATACCAGCAATACATTTTCATAGTAAAAAAAAAGATTACCGACAACACATTTTCATAGTAAAAATAAAAAAATAATACCAGCAATACATTTTCATAGTAAAAAAAAAAGATTACCGACAACACATTTTCATAGTAAAAATAAAAAAAAATACCAGCAATACATTTTCATAGTAAAAAAAAAAGATTACCGACAACACATTTTCAAAAAAATCATTATCAGCAACATATTTTCAAAGTAAAAATAAAAAATACCAGTCATACATTTTCATAGTAAAAAAAAACATTACCGACAACACATTTTCATAGTAAAAATAAAAAATACCAACAATACATTTTCATAGTAAAAAAAAAACATTACCGACAACACATTTTCATAGTAAAAATAAAAAAAATACCAGCAATACATTTTCATAGTAAAAAAACAAACATTACCGACAACACATTTTCATAGTAAAATTAAAAAATACCAGCAATACATTTTCATAGTAAAAAAAACATTACCGACAACACATTTTCATAGTAAAAATAAAAAATACCAGCAATACATTTTCATAGTAAAAAAAAATAATACCGACAACACATTTTCATAGTAAAAATAACAAATACCAGCAATACATTTTCATAGTAAAAAAAAAATAATACCGACAACACATTTTCATAGTAAAAATAACAAATACCAGCAATACATTTTCATAGTAAAAAAAAAACCATTACCGACAACACATTTTCATAGTAAAAATAAAAAAAAATACCAGCAATACATTTTCATAGAAAAAAAAAACATTACCGACAACACATTTTCATAGTAAAAATAAAAAAATACCAGCAATACATTTTCATAGTAAAAAAAAAAATATTACCGACAACACATTTTCATAGTAAAAATAAAAAAAAATACCAGCAATACATTTTCATAGTAAAAAAAAAACATTACCGACAACACATTTTCATAGTAAAAATAAAAAAATACCAGCAATACATTTTCATAGTAAAAAAAAAACATTACCGACAACACATTTTCATAGTAAAAATAAAAAAATACCAGCAATACATTTTCATAGTAAAAAAAAACATTACCGACAACACATTTTCATAGTAAAAATAAAAAAAATACCAGCAATACATTTTCATAGTAAAAAAACAAACATTACCGACAACACATTTTCATAGTAAAATTAAAAAATACCAGCAATACATTTTCATAGTAAAAAAAACATTACCGACAACACATTTTCATAGTAAAAATAAAAAATACCAGCAATACATTTTCATAGTAAAAAAAAATAATACCGACAACACATTTTCATAGTAAAAATAACAAATACCAGCAATACATTTTCATAGTAAAAAAAAAATAATACCGACAACACATTTTCATAGTAAAAATAACAAATACCAGCAATACATTTTCATAGTAAAAAAAAAACCATTACCGACAACACATTTTCATAGTAAAAATAAAAAAAAATACCAGCAATACATTTTCATAGAAAAAAAAAACATTACCGACAACACATTTTCATAGTAAAAATAAAAAAATACCAGCAATACATTTTCATAGTAAAAAAAAAAATATTACCGACAACACATTTTCATAGTAAAAATAAAAAAAAATACCAGCAATACATTTTCATAGTAAAAAAAAAACATTACCGACAACACATTTTCATAGTAAAAATAAAAAAATACCAGCAATACATTTTCATAGTAAAAAAAAAACATTACCGACAACACATTTTCATAGTAAAAATAAAAAAATACCAGCAATACATTTTCATAGTAAAAAAAAACATTACCGACAACACATTTTCATAGTAAAAATAAAAAAAAATACCAGCAATACATTTTCATAGTAAAAAAAATCATTACCGACAACACATTTTCATAGTAAAAATAAAAAAATACCAGCAATACATTTTCATAGTAAAAAAAAAAGATTACCGACGACACATTTTCATAGTAAAAATAAAAAAAAAATACCAGCAATACATTTTCATAGTAAAAAAAAAGATTACCGACAACACATTTTCATAGTAAAAATAAAAAAATAATACCAGCAATACATTTTCATAGTAAAAAAAAAAGATTACCGACAACACATTTTCATAGTAAAAATAAAAAAAAATACCAGCAATACATTTTCATAGTAAAAAAAAAAGATTACCGACAACACATTTTCAAAAAAATCATTATCAGCAACATATTTTCAAAGTAAAAATAAAAAATACCAGTCATACATTTTCATAGTAAAAAAAAACATTACCGACAACACATTTTCATAGTAAAAATAAAAAATACCAGCAATACATTTTCATAGTAAAAAAAAAACATTACCGACAACACATTTTCATAGTAAAAATAAAAAATACCAGCAATACATTTTCATAGTAAAAAAAAATAATACCGACAACACATTTTCATAGTAAAAATAACAAATACCAGCAATACATTTTCATAGTAAAAAAAAAATAATACCGACAACACATTTTCATAGTAAAAATAACAAATACCAGCAATACATTTTCATAGTAAAAAAAAAAACATTACCGACAACACATTTTCATAGTAAAAATAAAAAAAAATACCAGCAATACATTTTCATAGAAAAAAAAAACATTACCGACAACACATTTTCATAGTAAAAATAAAAAAATAATACCAGCAATACATTTTCATAGTAAAAAAAAAAGATTACCGACAACACATTTTCATAGTAAAAATAAAAAAAAATACCAGCAATACATTTTCATAGTAAAAAAAAAAGATTACCGACAACACATTTTCAAAAAAATCATTATCAGCAACATATTTTCAAAGTAAAAATAAAAAATACCAGTCATACATTTTCATAGTAAAAAAAAACATTACCGACAACACATTTTCATAGTAAAAATAAAAAATACCAACAATACATTTTCATAGTAAAAAAAAAACATTACCGACAACACATTTTCATAGTAAAAATAAAAAAAATACCAGCAATACATTTTCATAGTAAAAAAACAAACATTACCGACAACACATTTTCATAGTAAAAATAAAAAATACCAGCAATACATTTTCATAGTAAAAAAAACATTACCGACAACACATTTTCATAGTAAAAATAAAAAATACCAGCAATACATTTTCATAGTAAAAAAAATAATACCGACAACACATTTTCATAGTAAAAATAACAAATACCAGCAATACATTTTCATATTAAAAAAAAAATAATACCGACAACACATTTTCATAGTAAAAATAAAAAAATACCAGCAATACATTTTCATAGTAAAAAAAAAACCATTACCGACAACACATTTTCATAGTAAAAATAAAAAAAAATACCAGCAATACATTTTCATAGAAAAAAAAAACATTACCGACAACACATTTTCATAGTAAAAATAAAAAAATACCAGCAATACATTTTCATAGTAAAAAAAAAAATATTACCGACAACACATTTTCATAGTAAAAATAAAAAAAAATACCAGCAATACATTTTCATAGTAAAAAAAAACATTACCGACAACACATTTTCATAGTAAAAATAAAAAATACCAACAATACATTTTCATAGTAAAAAAAAAACATTACCGACAACACATTTTCATAGTAAAAATAAAAAAAATACCAGCAATACATTTTCATAGTAAAAAAAAAAGATTACCGACAACACATTTTCAAAAAAATCATTATCAGCAACATATTTTCAAAGTAAAAATAAAAAATACCAGTCATACATTTTCATAGTAAAAAAAAACATTACCGACAACACATTTTCATAGTAAAAATAAAAAATACCAACAATACATTTTCATAGTAAAAAAAAAACATTACCGACAACACATTTTCATAGTAAAAATAAAAAAAATACCAGCAATACATTTTCATAGTAAAAAAACAAACATTACCGACAACACATTTTCATAGTAAAAATAAAAAATACCAGCAATACATTTTCATAGTAAAAAAAAACATTACCGACAACACATTTTCATAGTAAAAATAAAAAATACCAGCAATACATTTTCATAGTAAAAAAAAATAATACCGACAACACATTTTCATAGTAAAAATAACAAATACCAGCAATACATTTTCATAGTAAAAAAAAAATAATCCCGACAACACATTTTCATAGTAAAAATAACAAATACCAGCAATACATTTTCATAGTAAAAAAAAAACATTACCGACAACACATTTTCATAGTAAAAATAAAAAAAAATACCAGCAATACATTTTCATAGAAAAAAAAAACATTACCGACAACACATTTTCATAGTAAAAATAAAAAAATAATACCAGCAATACATTTTCATAGTAAAAAAAAAAGATTACCGACAACACATTTTCATAGTAAAAATAAAAAAAAATACCAGCAATACATTTTCATAGTAAAAAAAAAAGATTACCGACAACACATTTTCAAAAAAATCATTATCAGCAACATATTTTCAAAGTAAAAATAAAAAATACCAGTCATACATTTTCATAGTAAAAAAAAACATTACCGACAACACATTTTCATAGTAAAAATAAAAAATACCAACAATACATTTTCATAGTAAAAAAAAAACATTACCGACAACACATTTTCATAGTAAAAATAAAAAAAATACCAGCAATACATTTTCATAGTAAAAAAACAAACATTACCGACAACACATTTTCATAGTAAAAATAAAAAATACCAGCAATACATTTTCATAGTAAAAAAAACATTACCGACAACACATTTTCATAGTAAAAATAAAAAATACCAGCAATACATTTTCATAGTAAAAAAAAATAATACCGACAACACATTTTCATAGTAAAAATAACAAATACCAGCAATACATTTTCATATTAAAAAAAAAATAATACCGACAACACATTTTCATAGTAAAAATAACAAATACCAGCAATACATTTTCATAGTAAAAAAAAAACCATTACCGACAACACATTTTCATAGTAAAAATAAAAAAAAATACCAGCAATACATTTTCATAGAAAAAAAAAACATTACCGACAACACATTTTCATAGTAAAAATAAAAAAATACCAGCAATACATTTTCATAGTAAAAAAAAAAATATTACCGACAACACATTTTCATAGTAAAAATAAAAAAAAATACCAGCAATACATTTTCATAGTAAAAAAAAACATTACCGACAACACATTTTCATAGTAAAAATAAAAAATACCAGCAATACATTTTCATAGTAAAAAAAAATAATACCGACAACACATTTTCATAGTAAAAATAACAAATACCAGCAATACATTTTCATAGTAAAAAAAAAATAATACCGACAACACATTTTCATAGTAAAAATAACAAATACCAGCAATACATTTTCATAGTAAAAAAAAAAAACATTACCGACAACACATTTTCATAGTAAAAATAAAAAAAAATTCCAGCAATACATTTTCATAGAAAAAAAAAACATTACCGACAACACATTTTCATAGTAAAAATAAAAAAATAATACCAGCAATACATTTTCATAGTAAAAAAAAAAGATTACCGACAACACATTTTCATAGTAAAAATAAAAAAAATACCAGCAATACATTTTCATAGTAAAAAAAAAAGATTACCGACAACACATTTTCAAAAAAATCATTATCAGCAACATATTTTCAAAGTAAAAATAAAAAATACCAGTCATACATTTTCATAGTAAAAAAAAACATTACCGACAACACATTTTCATAGTAAAAATAAAAAATACCAACAATACATTTTCATAGTAAAAAAAAAACATTACCGACAACACATTTTCATAGTAAAAATAAAAAAAATACCAGCAATACATTTTCATAGTAAAAAAACAAACATTACCGACAACACATTTTCATAGTAAAAATAAAAAATACCAGCAATACATTTTCATAGTAAAAAAAACATTACCGACAACACATTTTCATAGTAAAAATAAAAAATACCAGCAATACATTTTCATAGTAAAAAAAAATAATACCGACAACACATTTTCATAGTAAAAATAACAAATACCAGCAATACATTTTCATAGTAAAAAAAAAATAATACCGACAACACATTTTCATAGTAAAAATAACAAATACCAGCAATACATTTTCATAGTAAAAAAAAAACCATTACCGACAACACATTTTCATAGTAAAAATAAAAAAAAATACCAGCAATACATTTTCATAGAAAAAAAAAACATTACCGACAACACATTTTCATAGTAAAAATAAAAAAATACCAGCAATACATTTTCATAGTAAAAAAAAAAATATTACCGACAACACATTTTCATAGTAAAAATAAAAAAAAATACCAGCAATACATTTTCATAGTAAAAAAAAAACATTACCGACAACACATTTTCATAGTAAAAATAAAAAAATACCAGCAATACATTTTCATAGTAAAAAAAAAACATTACCGACAACACATTTTCATAGTAAAAATAAAAAAATACCAGCAATACATTTACATAGTAAAAAAAAACATTACCGACAACACATTTTCATAGTAAAAATAAAAAAAAATACCAGCAATACATTTTCATAGTAAAAAAAATCATTACCGACAACACATTTTCATAGTAAAAATAAAAAAATACCAGCAATACATTTTCATAGTAAAAAAAAAAGATTACCGACGACACATTATCATAGTAAAAATAAAAAAAATACCAGCAATACATTTTCATAGTAAAAAAAAAAGATTACCGACAACACATTTTCATAGTAAAAATAAAAAAAAAATACCAGCAATACATTTTCATAGTAAAAAAAAAGATTACCGACAACACATTTTCATAGTAAAAATAAAAAAATAATACCAGCAATACATTTTCATAGTAAAAAAAAAAGATTACCGACAACACATTTTCATAGTAAAAATAAAAAAAAATACCAGCAATACATTTTCATAGTAAAAAAAAAAGATTACCGACAACACATTTTCAAAAAAATCATTATCAGCAACATATTTTCAAAGTAAAAATAAAAAATACCAGTCATACATTTTCATAGTAAAAAAAAACATTACCGACAACACATTTTCATAGTAAAAATAAAAAATACCAACAATACATTTTCATAGTAAAAAAAAAACATTACCGACAACACATTTTCATAGTAAAAATAAAAAAAATACCAGCAATACATTTTCATAGTAAAAAAACAAACATTACCGACAACACATTTTCATAGTAAAAATAAAAAATACCAGCAATACATTTTCATAGTAAAAAAAAACATTACCGACAACACATTTTCATAGTAAAAATAAAAAATACCAGCAATACATTTTCATAGTAAAAAAAAATAATACCGACAACACATTTTCATAGTAAAAATAACAAATACCAGCAATACATTTTCATAGTAAAAAAAAAATAATACCGACAACACATTTTCATAGTAAAAATAACAAATACCAGCAATACATTTTCATAGTAAAAAAAAAAACATTACCGACAACACATTTTCATAGTAAAAATAAAAAAAAATACCAGCAATACGTTTTCATAGAAAAAAAAAACATTACCGACAACACATTTTCATAGTAAAAATAAAAAAATACCAGCAATACATTTTCATAATAAAAAAAAAATATTACCGACAACACATTTTCATAGTAAAAATAAAAAAAAATACCAGCAATACATTTTCATAGTAAAAAAAAAAACATTACCGACAACACATTTTCATAGTAAAAATAAAAAAAAAATACCAGCAATACATTTTCATAGTAAAAAAAAAACATTACCGACAACACATTTTCATAGTAAAAATAAAAAAAAATACCAGCAATACATTTTCATAGTAAAAAAAAAATATTACCGACAACACATTTTCATAGTAAAAATAAAAAAAAATACCAACAATACATTTTCATAGTAAAAAAAAAACATTAGCGACAACACATTTTCATAGTAAAAATAAAAAAAATACCAGCAATACATTTTCATAGTAAAAAAACAAACATTACCGACAACACATTTTCATAGTAAAAATAAAAAATACCAGCAATACATTTTCATAGAAAAAAAAAAAACATTACCGACAACACATTTTCATAGTAAAAATAAAAAAATACCAGCAATACATTTTCATAGTAAAAAAAAAAATATTACCGACAACACATTTTCATAGTAAAAATAAAAAAAAAATACCAGCAATACATTTTCATAGTAAAAAAAAAAACATTACCGACAACACATTTTCATAGTAAAAATAAAAAAAAATACCAGCAATACATTTTCATAGTAAAATTAAAAACATAACCGACAACACATTTTCATAGTAAAAATAAAAAATACCAGCAATACATTTTCATAGTAAAAAAAAAATAATACCGACAACACATTTTCATAGTAAAAATAACAAATACCAGCAATACATTTTCATAGTAAAAAAAAAACATTACCGACAACACATTTTCATAGTAAAAATAAAAAATACCAGCAATACATTTTCATAGTAAAAAAAAAAAAATTACCGACAACACATTTTCATAGTAAAAATAAAAAATACCAGCAATACATTTTCATAGTAAAAAAAAAAAAATTACCGACAACACATTTTCATAGTAAAAATAAAAAAATACCAGCAATACATTTTCAAAATAAAAAAAAACATTACCGACAACACATTTTCATAGTAAAAATAACAAATACCAGCAATACATTTTCATAGTAAAAAAAAAACATTACCGACAACACATTTTCATAGTAAAAATAAAAAAATACCAGCAATACATTTTCAAAATAAAAAAAAACATTACCGACAACACATTTTCATAGTAAAAATAACAAATACCAGCAATACATTTTCATAGTAAAAAAAAAACATTACCGACAACACATTTTCATAGTAAAAATAAAAAATACCAGCAATACATTTTCATAGTAAAGTTAAAAACATAACCGACAACACATTTTCCTAGTAAAAATAAAAAAATACCAGCAATCCATTTTCATAGTAAAAAAAAAAGATTACCGAAAACACATTTTCATAGTAAAAATAAAAGGATACCAGCAATACATTTTCATAGTAAAAAAAACATTACCGACAACACATTTTCATAGTAAAAATAAAAAAAAATACCAGCAATACATTTTCATAGTAAAAAAAAAGATTACCGACAACACATTTTCAAAAAACTCATTATCAGCAACATATTTTCAAAGTAAAAATAAAAAAATACCAGTAATACATTTTCATAGTAAAAAAAAAAAAACATTACCGACAACACATTTTCATAGTAAAAAAAAAACATTACCGACAACACATTTTCATAGTAAAAATAAAAAAATAGCAGCAATACATTTTCATAGTTAAAAAAAAAAAATCATTATCAGCAACATATTTTCAAAGTAAAAATAAAAAAATACCAGCAATACATTTTCATAGTAAAAAGAAAAAAAAATATCAGCAATAGATTTTCATGGTAAAAATACCAGTATTACATTGGATAAAAATACCAGAAATAGATTTTTTTTAAATCGCTAATACTAACAAAAAATAAAATTTCCCCATGAAATGACCCATAAGGAGTTGATATACCGTTAAACAACAAACCAAGCCAGATCATATTTTCTTTTATTATAAGAAAAAATTTTTTTATTATTTTTCTGGATAGATATCTTACGAATTATTCCATTGCTGGGGGAGTACCTTTCTAAATGCGTTTTCATCTAAGTAAATTTATTGAATTCGACTTGAATTCGAATTATCATTCCAATCCATTGCACCAACCGTTTATCTCAATTCTTGGGAAGAAGATGTCCGAATGCAACATCCTTCTTACCAATAGAATGTGAAGGGAATGAGGCTGATTCGAACCTGAGTACGTGGAATGAAATATCTTAGTCTTAAAAGCCTGAACTGTTAGTACTAAAGAATGTACTATATCAGAACATTTGTATTGGAAATATAGATATAGAAGTGATAGGATCGCGAGAGTGAAGCGTTTCTTTTGTGAGAATGTAATTCTAGGGTGGAAACTGTCTAGTCACACAGAAGGCCATGTAGATAATTATGGACTCGGATAAGGCAACACTAGTATTCGGCTTTAAGTATCTTTACATAAGAATGTCATGAAATTTTGACGAATATTTTGACGTGAAGTTTGTTTAGGAGAAATCGAGTAGAAGGATACAGATATTCAAATTCCGATAAGGCCGAAGCACGGAGATGATCGCTGTATTGATGTCAATGTTCCGTAGAATATTATATAATTGAAAGTACGTCTCTAAATAGTAATGCTGATTTTTGTCCATGCAAGACATTTAACTTTGCAGTATCATAAAAAGCGTCGAAAAATATGACACAGAAACCCGAAAGCAGGGATAAATAAATAAAGTTGCTTATTCAGCAAATTGGCAAGGTATCAAGTGATTGGAAAATTTCGCTACCGTCAAGGAAACAAGTGCTGGTATTCTAATCAATATCAAGTCGCCTATATGGCGGTGAATGCTTGATTATCTCTTCAAAGGATAAAACAAAATGTACTCGAAACGACAGAGATATGTATCTACCGACAAACAGTGAAATTACGTGTCAGAAGTGTTAGCATCCTACCTGCTGGTGTGAAGCAATTCTTAAAATTATAAAAGCTTATCAAACAAGTTGTTGGATTATCCGGAAATAATCTTATACATTAATAGCCGATAGTCTGCGTAATATTTTAGCTACGCTACGCTAGTAAAGACATGTGAGAAATCTACTAGTCATAAATTTGATAGGTCTTGCATTCGATCATTGGGATTGAAGCGATTCGGCTTGAATGTGGCTAAGAAACCATAACACTGCTGATGACACTAGAGTAAAAAAGCATTATAGTTCTGAATAGACAGATGAGAATAGAATTTCACTCTGGAAATATCTTAATAAATAAATGTTTTCTATTAAGCTATGAAAATGGTTTAATTCTTTTTCATACAATAAATTGATTTGTTCCCATTCCCAGATATAAAAATAAAATCAGCAGAATAGCTTCCGAAAGAGAACCAGTTCTTTGAAATTTAGGGTGACACAACTGCGTGTGAGTAACAAGTAAGTATTAAGGCACAAGAGAATAAACAAAAAAAAAAAACAAGCAAAAGTTTATTTACAATCAGAAAGTGCATGTTTCTATAATTTTGACACGTGATGCATTTATCTATACTATATATAGATTTCTGTGACTTCTCTAAAATAGCCATACACTGACCGATCGAAACCAACTTTGGGGGAGAAGTGCAAACAGGTAAGGGGGTAAAACCTACAGTTGGTCTTACTATGGTGCGTAGCTTAGTACTATAAGTTTTATTATTTAACATACAAAATAAGTTCAACACGTCGTATATTCTCCTTTCTAAATACTAAACCTAAACTCAGTCGCGAACTTTAGTCAAACCGCCACCTCATACACACCCTTCAACAAAGAGTTATTGACCTTCGTAAGGAATACTAAGCCAAATTTATTTTACTTTACTGGTTGCAGTTTCGGAAATATAATTAACAAGGCTTCAAAAAGTTTTTATTTGGTTCCAGAAAGAAATATTTACGCATAGACAGTTTTATGTATCCTGCTCGAGAGTAAGAAATCATAAGAATGTATTCCTTGCTATTTAAAAGAAAAAAAGAAAAATTAAAATTTTATCATGACCTACAATAAAATTAAATTAATTTACATTAAAGAAATTATTAAACCGGGAAGTAAGGTTTTTTTAAAGTATTTTTTCGAAACAAATCAGATTTATTCAAATTTTATCGATTGGTTTGTGAAATTGAACGAAACGTAAAATTTGTAAATTTCGATAAAAATCTTGATATCTTTAACAATACTAAATACTGTGAGGATTTCAGTTAGTGATGAAAAAAGTCTGCAGAATCTGTCACATGAAATAAATAATTAAAGAGAGAGAATTGGGAGTAACAGTAAAAACACACTTAACGGTTTGAGTAAATGATTAGCAGAACAGGGTTAAAGAGGGATTGTAAAAGTTCAAAGGTTGAGAAAAAGCAGCAAAGGACAAGAAATGGTTTAGAGCAATGACCACTAATATCATAAAAGAAAAAACAAAGGGCATGACTAGCAAAGAAAATCTTTTAAATCACCGTGGAATCCATGCTGAAACGGTCATGGTAAAACGTGATGCTTGGAATTACGAGCAGTTTCATTTTGTCTCCTTATACCCTTTCCAAGCAGGTGATGATGGGAATGGCTTTGAAGGACCAGCCTACTCCCGAAAAGTTGTGAGCATGAGCCACAGTGAAGTATGAATGGTAGCCAAGACCGGTTGAGTCGGGTCCTCCTGACGCTACGTAACAGATCCTCCATATGATTTCCCAGATCTCAGGATCGATGGTGTCTTGTGTTAGGTATGCTGTCAATTGATCCTCGAAGCGTTGTTTTGGGCCTCCGTGTAGCTTTTTGCATTTTGTAAGTTCCCCAAAACAGGATGGTATCTGTGGCGCTGAAGATTAGTAGAGAGAGAAGATTGATGAGTCTATTCATGTGAATTTGATTTTGGGGACAACTTTGTGCGACACAGAAACCCAAACAATTAGGCAGAAGCACCTCGTCCGCAGCTATAAATATTTATACACATATGCATCGAGGAAAAACTAGCCATGGCTAATTTTAGCAACCCCGACATGTTACTCAACCAAAGATCGAAAATCCTTAACGGGTGTAAACCTAAGAAACCCCGGTTACTGGAATAAACAAACATATTTTTTTTAAAGATTTATAGTTTTCTGCTAATTTTAGTTTTTAGTGTTTGTTTTTACCAATAAAAATGTCACTTTGTCCTATCATTTGTTTAGCTCTGAAGATTCCTTAGGTGAAACTTTGGTAGGTAGTTCTTAGCTCACTAGGATGACTATATATATATATATATATATATATATATATATATATATATATATATATATATATATATATTATGGGGTCCACCCTTTTCTGATATAAATGGACTCGTCCTGCTGCCATAAGATAGCCACAGTCAGTCAGTCAGATGAGTCTGAAGGTAGAGGAACAGGGTGGAGGAACAGAGCGGAAAGTACATAGACACTGTGATTGAGTTGACGTTAGAAGTCAGTCACAAGGACGCCCGACTCTAAGGAGGTTTACTTCGAGACAGTATATAGCGATCTTTGATTAATATTAACCGGCGTTCCTGGATTTTACTAACAGCATTACCTTTTGTATTTTGTGTAAATACATTTAATTTCTTAGCTTAAATACTTGCGTTTGTCATTTATTGGAGACCGATTTTTCACGCGGAATCCACAACAACTTGACGAACGAGGATTCGAAACTCACGGGGATAACCCACAACAACTTGACGAACGAGGATTCGAAACTCACATGGAAAGAAAAACTTTTCGTACGTCTAACAACAAACAACTTGGCGAACACACGCGGAAAAAACTAATCAACAGAAGAAAAATCCTTCCCTCGTCGTTCAACAACAAATTAGCGACAAACAATTTCGATGAGAAATAATACATAAAATAGAGTTATCATGGAAGATTTTAAAAATATGTTGGTAGAACTGATAAGACACCAAAATGAGCAACAATTACAAATGCAGAAATACCAAAATGATCAACAGTTACAGCTACAAGAAAAATGGCAAAAGCAAATATTACAAACGCAAAAAGAAAATCAAGATAGATAAACAGAGCTCCAGGAACTAATATTGAAAGTAGCGGGCTGCAAGCAATTAGATATTGAAAAAGAAGCAACATTTTCGTAAGACGCAGTGTGGAATACCATAGAGATTTTCAAATATTCTCTAGACGAGGAGAAAAATTTTGGAGATTACTTCAGAAGACATGAAGACATCTTTAACATAGACAGTCAAAATTGGACAGAAACAAAAAAGCTACGTCTATTGCTTGGAAAATTAGGAACTGAAGAATATACAAAGTTCGTGGATTATATCTTGCCAAAAAAGACGAACGAATTAAAATTTGACGAAGCAGTGACATGTCTTAAAGAACACTTCAGCCCCAAAACATCACTCTTCCATAGGAGGTGGAAATGCCTTAACCTGGTAAAGGGCGATAATGAGGATTATTCCACGTTTGCCGCAATCTTAAATAAACATTGTGACGACTTCAAACTACCGTAATTAACACGGGACAATTTTAAATGTCTCATCTTTGTTCAAGGGCTAGTTTCTACAAAAGATAGCGAAATGCGTAGAAGAATGCTTGCAAAATTACAAAATGAACCGGGTCTAACATTACAGCAATTATCAGAAGATTGCCAGAGATGTTTAAGCATAAAGAAATACGCAGAGGACATTGAAGAATCAGCTGTTTCTCATATACGTAAGTTAAACAAAAGTCTACGTTCTTCACCCTCCAGGAAAGAAGACTAAAATTTTACGACGATGAAAAAAGATTATCACCCTCCCCGGAAAGAAAAATAAAATATTATGATAAGAGAAAAAGTCCAACATACAGGACAAATTATGACGGATATCAAAACAGATACAAAAACTGTCATGAATGTGTAAAAAAAGGCCACAAGGCATCCCAATGCAGAAATAGAAAAGATACTAATAGAATAAGAGCTACAAGGATGAATAACGATGACAACACCAATGTAAGGAAATGTGTGGAACTGGAAATTTGAAATAAAAAGATTAAATTACAACTGGATTCGGGTTCCGACCTCACGATAATCAGCTTACAGACATGGAAAAAACTCAAACCTACCATGTTACACATTCAAAAAATTGCCAAGTCGGTTACAGGCAAACGAATAAAATTTGAGGGAGAAATAATAGTGAATGTTAAATTTCACGGCAAAACAAAAAAACTTAAGATATACGTCATGACAGATACTGAAAATTTAGTAGGTATCGACTGGATGCAGAAATTCAACGTTTGGGACCTACCTATCAACTCGTTTTGCAAAAAGTTAGAGGTTGAACCAGCAGATACCATAAAATTGAAGGAAGAATTATACAAGCAATTTCCTGAGGTATTTTCAAGCGGGTTGGGACGATGCAACAAATTTAAGGCCAAAATAGAATTAAAAGAAAACGTCCAACCAATTTTCAGAAAGAAGCGAAATGTACCGTTTGCTACTATAGAAAAAATAGACAAAGAATTGGAGAGACATGAACAAACTGGTATTTTATCTAAAACAGAGTTTAGTAAGTGGGCAGCGCCGGCGGTTTACGTAAAAAAGAAGTCAGGAGAAATTCACGTATGCGCAGATTTTTCGACAGGACTCAACAAGGCAGTAAAAGACCACCATTACCCACTACCGAGCCCAGAGGAGATATTTACAAAGCTCAACGGCGGTAAGATATTTTCAAAAATAGATCTTAGTGAGGCTTATCTACAAATCCCAGTACAAGAAGAGATTTCGAAAATTCTTTTGCATTAATACGCACGAAGTGTTGTAAAGTTCAACAGACTACCATTCGGAATAAAAGTTGCACCTGCAATTTTTCAGCAAATGATGGACACAATGCTCACGGGCCAGAATTTCGCGACCGCTTATCTGGATGATATCCTAATTAAGAGCGACAATGTTGAAGAGCACACGTCACACATAAAAGACTTCGGCTTCAAAGTAAAAGGAGAAAAGTATGATTTTTTCCTAAAGGAAATTAAATATTTAGGTCAGATAATAAATGAAAATGGCAGGAAACCGGATCCAGAGAGGGCATCGGCACTTAAAAATATGCCGGAACCAAAAAATATTGCAGAACTACAAAGTTTCCTGGGCCTAGCTAACTACTATGGCGATTTTATTGATAATATGCATAAACTGAGGGCTCCATTAAATGAGTTACTAAAAAAGGAACTGTTATGAATGCGCGTGGGGTTGCAGTCTTATAACTATCGAATGAAATGTCTAGAATGAGTTTTGATTTCACGGTCCGGGGATGAATATTTGTGTGTGTGTGTGGCACATGGAGATACGGGTGATGCGATATGAAAAGAGTGATTTACTACTCACGTTTGGCTTGAAAAAATATTTATTGACAGGAGAACAATAATACATATATTGCGGTATGTAAAAAATAAGGGTCCCAAGTTACTGGGTTGTGTGTCACAACTCGTAGGGACAGGAGAAAATATATCGTCCTTATCGTCTGGTAGCCATGTTCCAAAACTGCCCCGCTTTTTTGGTGTCACGTCCCGACTCGCCAAAGTCGGGTTGATCCCGTGACTTGCGTGGCCTTCGACAGGGGCAAAAGGGAGGTACTCTCTTAGAAACAGGAAAAAGTTGTTTCCCTTGGAACGTATTTTTTTATCTGTCCTAACATCTCCCCTTTAAAATTGTCGCTTGTACGACTTCAGATGAGGATCAACCTGCAAGTGCTGTGCCAGACAGCGTGTGCGAACTGACTTCCGGATGTTCAAATCCTGTGTTTCAGATTCGGTGTTCTGGGAAGTTGCTGGGGTTTGCTGTGGCAAGTCAATGGTGTCCAACAAGATGTTCAAAGGAATGGTAGGGTCTTGTATTCCTGCTGGAAGATATGATGGTCTCAGTTGGTTGGAATGTCGAACCCAAATGGAATTTTGGACATTTACATTGTAAGTGACATTGCCAGTTTGGCGTACAATATGTCCTTGGGTCCATGTTTCTGTGTTGTTCCGGTAGTCTCTTGCCAAGACTTGTTGACCGGGAAGGAATTTTCTTTGAATAGAGCCATGGTGGAGATTGTACTGCCGTTCCACTATTGTGTTTATCCTGATGGAGTTATGTGATTTTGGACGTAAGACATCAATGTTTAATCGGATTTTTCGATTCGTCAAGGATTCGGCAGGTGAGCTACCATTTGGCGTGTAAGGGTTTTGGTTTGGCATATAGCTTGTCAAAAAGGTTTCCAGTATTTCTGACGTTGTGCCCTCTCCTCTGAGTTTTAAGAGGGCTCTCTTGAAGGTATCCACTAGGCGTTCAACCTGACCATTTGACTGTGGATGAAATGGTGGTGTACGAATGTGGTTGATATCATTTTGCTGGCAGAATGTGGAAAATTTGACTGAAGCAAACGTGGTGCCGCTGTCAGAGACCAAGGTCTCAGGAATGCCGAATCTACTAAAACATTTTCTGAAGTTTGGAAATTGTTTCTTCAGAAGTGATGCGGGATATTGGAAAAATCTCAGGCCATTTGCTGTAGGCATCTACAACAACGAGAAAGGAATGTCCATTGGTGGGTCCTGCAAAATCTATCTGGATGCGTGACCAGGGGGAATCTGGAACAGGCCATGAAGAAAGCATAGATTTCCGAGGAGATTTAGCTGCTAGCTGGCATTTGGTGCAAGTGCGTGCAAGGTCTTCTAGCTGCTTATCCATATTTGGCCAGTAGATGTAACCACGAGCTAAAGCCTTCATACGACTGACGCCTTGGTGACCAAAATGAAATTGTTTGATAATCTTGTTTTGCAAGGATGAAGGAACGATAACCCGTTCGGCAAAAAGAAGTAACCCATCAACCTCAGATAAGGAAGATTTCCGTTTGAAGAATGGTAGTAACTGTTTATTCGGGGATACTGTTGGCCCCTTGATACGGTGGTAGCGGATGACTTCCTGTAGTAGAGGGTCAGAAGCTGTGGCTTCCTTAATCATGTGGGAAGTAACTGGCAGTTTCCTTACTGTAGCTGTGAGCATTGAAGAGATTTCAGGCTCCAAGGATATTGCTGCAACAACTGAATCTTCGGGTTGTTTTTGGTTCATATTAATGAGTCTCTATAGGGCATCTGAATGTCCAATCGAATTGTTCGAAAGGTACTTGATCGCGAAATCGTAATCCAAAAGTGTGGTAGCCCATCGTTGAAACCGATTGGCGGTATACACTGGAATAACTTTCTTGGACCCAAAAATGCTTATTAGAGGTTTATGGTCTGTGACTAAAGTGAAATGACGCCCATAAATCATCTTGTGGAATTTCTTTATGGCATATATTATTGCCAAAGCTTCTTTCTCGATTTGGCCGTAGTTTCTTTTCTGCATGTGTCAATGACCTAGATGCATGCGCAATGGCTTTCTGACTGCCATCAGGAAAGATGTGAGAGATCACGGCTCCAACGCCATAGTCAGAAGCATCGGAAACTACAACAATGTCGAAAGATAGGTTATAATGTGTCAGAAGAAGATCTGAAGAAAGTGAAGCTTTAATTTTGGCAAAAGCAACTTTGCATTCCGGTGACCAGTTTGATGTAATCTCTTTTTTAGAAGGTGGTTAAGAGGAGTCCAGACTCGATGTAACTCTGGCAAAAATGAACTGTAATGGCTTACTAACCCCAGAAAAGAACGTAAGGTTTTGATGTTTGTTGGAGCTGGCATATTTTTGATGACTGAAATTTTCTCAGGGTCTGGTCTTAGGCCTGTTTTGTCAAAAATAAATCCATGATATTTTATCGACGTCCGGTAAAATTAACATTAAATTTTTCCGCCCGTACACGAAAACCATATTGTTGAATACGTTCGAATACAACGATTAGCCGTTGTAAAAGTCCGTCCTGAGATGTGCCTGCGACAATGATGTCGTCAATAAATGCTGTGGCTCCGGTTATACCTGTGAGCATGGCGTCCATAGTCTGCTGGAATATAGCTGGTGCTGTTTTGACTCCAAATGGGAGACGGTTGTATCTAAATAACCCTTTGTGAGTGTTGATTGTAAGGAGCTCCCTGGATTCCTCATCAACTTCGATTTGCAGAAATGCATCTGAAAAATAATTTTTGCAAAACAGATTCCACCATTTAACTTGGCAAAAAGGTATTCAGGTATTGGCAGGGGATATTGGTGTGTATCTAGCGCGTTATTTAATCCTATGGAGTAATCAGCACAGATGCGGACTTTACCATTTGTTTTCCTGACCACAACAATAGGAGCCGCCCATGTGGAGTAGTTTTTTGGCTCGATTACTCTCGCTTCTTGGAGGCGGATCAGTTCCTTTTCGACTATGTTCAGAGCTGCATAAGAGACAGGGCGTTTGGGCCTAAATATTGGCTTGCTATCTGCTTTCAACTTGAGCGTGGCTTGAATTTTCGTGCAACATCCAATATCCTCTCGAAAGACATCGCTAAACTTAGACTTAAGCGTCTGACTAAAATATGTTTCAATGTCTTGAACTGACTTGAGAGAAAATGTGTTGAAAACAGATTTCAATGGAACGGTGAAGAGATCGAGTTCATCAATCCAGTCTAAACCAATCAGATTCAGATCTGTATCTGTCACATGGCATGTTCCAGTGAATTGTTTGTCTTGGAAAGAGACAGAACAATTTAGTTCACCAGTGAGTCGAATGTCATTTCCAGATGCGCTCTGGGCAATGTGTTTTGTTTTTAGCAGATCAGGTTTGCCAATCTTTGTCCACGTGTTCCGTGAGATGAATGTCATATCAGATGCTGTGTCGAATTGAAAACAAACTGGGAGATCATTTAAAACAACACTGATGTATTTCCTGCTGGATTTGAAGTCAATTTTGAAAGAAGCAGACACTGAATTTGATTTTCTCCACTGATTCATTTTTTTATGAGTTCCGTGAGCAAACTTACTAGGAGTTTGGTGATCAGCAGATTTGGCCTTTGTGGGGTGACAAAACTTTTCTTTATGGCCACGTTTATAGCACACCTGGCACTTGTGTTTTTTGAATGGACAAAAGCGTGCATAGTGCCAGTCACCGCAAGACCAGCATGCAGACGGTGGAATTTTCTTCTTTTCTTTTGGTTTGTCATTAGAATGAATGTGACTAACTTGAGAAGGCTGGGAAGGTAAGGTGGATTGTTGTTGAACCAACATGGTATCTTAAATTTAACAACCTGTTGCATTTTGTTGTCAAATCCTGGACTGTTACTTTTGTGTCTGTTTCAAGCTTCACAAGTAGTCGAGAACGTATTTCCGAATCGTGGGGTGATTGTAGACCTGCTATGAATATTAAACATTTAAACTGGTCCTCTGTGAGGGTCTAAAGATGAAACCTCTCACACTCGCGATTCACACGTCCGGCGTAAATGACAAAATCATCTGACTGGTTTTTGGCTAGTTTGAAACAATTGTAACGGACGTTGAACAGGGATTGTTGTTCTCCGAAAATATCCGTTAAAATTGTAATAGTCTCGGTGAGGGTCAAATCGGAAGGTCGTTTGAGCAAAATACAATTCAAAAACCTTTCATTTTCTTTTGTACCTAACTTCCGTAGGAGTAAACGTTTTTTCCAATCATCATCTTTGTTTGGGAATTCGTGGTGAAAAGTGTCTTTCTATCGCGAAAACCATGAATCAAATGTGTAGCCGTTTTCGGCGTCGTATGAAAATTCTGAAATTGTATTTGAAAGATCGACACTAGATGAATTTCTTAGCTTAAATACTTGCGTTTGTCATTTATTGAAGGCCGATTTTTCACGCAGAATTCACAACATATATATATATATATATATATATATATATATATATATATATATATATATATACAGTTTATGAAAAACTAGGTAGTAATCCGTATGGGTAAAACTAAGGAGGATAAAATCCAGAGAGCTCAACGTAAATCCACAGCAAATAATTTAAATAAAAACAGACCACTTTAAGTTACGGAACCTTAAAGTGGTCTGTTTTTATTTTATTTATATATATATATATATATATATATATATATATATATATATATATATGTATGTGTGTGTGTGTGTGTGTGTGTGTGTGTTACTAATACATATACATTTTGTTCCTTAACAGTTCCATGACTCATGCACGATGCAATCTTCAGGTGCGGATTGAAAACTGGCTGCTGTAAGATTTAAAGATTATTATTTCTCCCTCACGGTAAATAAACGGACTCCGCCATTAGCATAACATACTTTTTCTTTATTTATCGTGTTCCCTCAAGACGTAGGCGATCATGGGTCTTCACAATGTATTGTCCTTTGAACCTCTTATTAAATTTCTATGATTTTTTCAAAACCTTTTTCCGCCATCCATTTCTTCCAGATTATCAAGCATTTTATGCGCAGTTTTCATGAGTATCACATTTTCCAAGCTCATCTTCCTCCTTATGTGCCCCAGACATTCCAGCTGTGCTAAGTATATATTTCATTTCTGTTTCCATTTTCTCTAAAGCTTCGTCGTTGCTCACATGTTCGGTCCATGATCAGCATTCATCTTTAGAACCACATTTCTTTTGCCTCAAAACCTTTCCTCGTCTTTGAAGAGACTGTTCAGTACTCACTGCCATATCAGAGGACAGATATCACGTATTCCTTTCTTTGTTTCTAACGAAGTTTTTCTCTTTTAATACTCTACTTAGGTTTTGGAATATATCATTGACCATCACATTTCCTCTTCAGATTTCAGTGTAAAATTTTAAGTGTATTCAATTTTTTTTTTTTAAATTTTGATTTTGATACTTTACAGCGGCCAGTTTTTATTCCGCACCTGGCGACAACATCGTGCATGAACAAATATTTATTATTAATATAAATCTTAGTTCCATTACTACAGATCGAATATTATTTTATTACAACCAACACTCAAAGTGCGATATTAAAAAAAAACAGAGAATAAAAAGTATATAAATAAATAAAATAAAATAACCAGCCTTACGGAAAACAGCTTCAATACCTTCAGGGAAATATAGCAAGAATATATATCTGAGGTACGAAGGGAAAAATTATTTTTCTAAAAGAATACAAACATCCTTGTTCTGTTCTAAATCTCTATCAACATGGCTCTGTGTGAGAATATAAAAGCAATACGGGTTGTTGCAACAACAATAATTGTGTTCATTATCTATATTTTAAAAATGTTTTTTTCTTATTTTTTTAGCTGAGATAAATCCTTACGTATTTGCTTTCAGCGGAATATTTTGACCGTTTTGATATTATAAAACGATGAGGATTTAGCGATAAATGAGAAAAATCAGCTTTGTAAACATTTCATATCATAGTGTGTATTAAACGCAGAAACATTCCGAATAATACGAACAAAATAAAAAAAAAAACAAAAGAAAAAAAGAAAGAGAAACAAAAATATAGCGCTCATAAACTTTTGCTTTGCAAATGTTTGAGATCCTTTACTGATGGTTTTATTTCGAGGAAAACATGAGTCGCATCAAAGGGACGCTTTTACGTTAAGTATCTTTCAGATGTTTTGTGGCTGCCGCCATAAAGAGGTCTGTTCAAGAATACAAAGATTTTGTTTGAGGTTTTTAAAGGCTTAACTTTTTTTATTTATTCTACTGATGTACACGAATGATGTAATTTTAGAAGACCATATATATATATATATATATATATATATATATATATATATATATATATATATATATATATATATATATATATATATATATATATATATATATATATATATATATATATATATATATATATATATATCATGATATTTGTGTGAGTGGGCGAGTGGTTACGACGTTTGATTCCGACCACAATAACTCGGCTCGATTCTCCTTGTGGCGAGCTATCAAAGCATGAAATTTATTTTCGGATTAGTCTAACAAATGTATCATACAAACACAACACACACACACACATATATATATATATATATATATATATATATATATATATATATATATATATATATATATATATATATATATATATATATATATATCTTACATTGGTTCAAGTTCTTTCTATTGCCGACACAATGTGTGTAAGCATAAAAAAATCAATCATCAGCTTATCTATAGATATTCAGATAGAAAATTTTCATATTCAGTTAAAAATTAAAAAAAAACGTTGTTAATGGCTAACAGAAAAGCCGGAAGAGTTGGGGTATATGGAACATTTTGTTTAGATCTTACACACTCTCTGTCTACAGAACAAAACACCTTCCAAGAAAAGAAGCAAAATTGAATAAAACGGTTAATCGCTGTACCTTTTCGGTCTTCTTTAATGAAACTCGTATAAAAGAGGAATTGCTGCCTAATTGCAATTGTTTTATATTCAGTTGTATTGATATTAATTTGTGACCCTAGTTTTCACGCTTTTGCGATCATCAAACTTGTTCAGTTTTAAAAACTGGATCTATTTATAATTGTTTGAATATGTTTAGTGGTGGGAGGGAGAATTTTCTCCTGTGTTTTCTTTTTTTTTTTTTTTCTTTTTTTTTTATTCTGGATGACACTCTCATATAGAGGCATACACATTTTAGTTCACACAAACGCACCCATATAAACAATCTCAGGCCAGGTGCAGATATACATTCACGCGCTCTGGCATAGATTCATACGCAATTTTAATTCTATTTCGGTGGCGGGACCGTGGCTATTTACCGCTAACGTATCAATAACTATTATTAACACAGGATATTACAGCAAAAGCATGTCGAAAAACGCTACACAATTGCAGTCGTGTTTCGATGCGAATCAACTTATCTCATCAGGCGTTTGTAAAAAATCGAAACACGACTGCAATTGTGTAGCGTTTTCCGACATGTTTATGATGTAATATCATAAAATAAAGTATATATATATATATATATATATATATATATATATATATATATATATATATATATATATATATCACATACAGTGATGGTGTTAATAAAACATTCCTCGATGTAATACAACCGATCTATTAAGTATATAATAATACCTTTACGTATTATCCCTCGACGCTAGCATGACTCGGAGCTTCAGACACAACGCAATCTCCAGGTGCAGTGTATAGACTGACTGTTACGTAATTTTAATTTTAAAAACATATATATCTGGTTATCGCAATGTTGTCGAAGTTGTATATTATACTTGGGTTATAGTATTTTTTTTAATTTAAAATATCATATTTGGCAATTAAAATAACGGGATTTGTCTATATATGCAAAAAGAAAAAAATGAGTTGTGAATATTCATTTCTTAATTAAAGGGTGATTACTGTTCTTATTTAAACTATATATATATATATATATATATATATATATATATATATATATAGATAGATAGATAGATAGATAGATAGATAGATATTATAAGTTAATAGACTTAAAATATGGTTTTTCGCTACACAGTTCCAACCATGTTTCAAAAATGGAAGCTAAAAGTCCCGAATTTAATTTTGTACTGCCATCATCTGATCTGGCATGATTTAGATTACTCAGCCATATTTTAAGTCTATTAACTTATAATATTAATGCTTTGTAAATTTACATTGAGCACTATTTTGTAAAAATAAAAATATCTATAAGAACACCGGATTATATATCTTACTGTTCTTTCTTTTTATTAATATATATATATATATATATATATATATATATATATATATATGAGTAGTGTATCAGGGGCGAAGTGGCTATGTTTTCAACCCAAGCACTCCACGTCTTAATTTTTCCAGGATAAATAATTTTTCTGCAGTATATAATTAATTTAGTTGAACTGGAATGAAGCAATATTATTTAATAAGTGTAAATAGAGAAATCTTCTATTTGCTCAGTAAAAAAGAAGAAATATCCGTGGATAATTACTTTTTTTTTCTTTCCCCTTTGAGCAGGGAGCATGAAATAATAAACAAAATATTAGAACGTCAGATGCAACAAGGCAAAGAAAAGCACAAGTTTTGTTGCCGTTTTAAGCCGTATTATCGCTCCCAACATATTTTCCCCTGAGGCGTTCGTGTTTGTATTAACACGTGTGGCTAAGATCAGATCAAAGACTTGCCTGTTCAAAGGACTTAAAGCTTTCCTCATAGTGTCGATCATATGCAATTTGTTTCATTGCTGATTCCGGTTTAATTCTTGCGATTATGCTATTCTAAATATTATATACAGAAGGTCTGGCGACTCTAATATCACAAAAAAAACTTCCCTATTTAATTTTTTTTTTTTTAAAAGATTTAGCCAATGTGAATTTTTCTTGATTTCGTCTTAAGATATAGACCCAGTCATGTGACTACAGTGTAACCCGGGGATATATGTGACCCGTATATAAGAGAAACCCGGATATAAAAGTGATTTTCTCAGGACCCAAATTAGAGCCATACTTACCTAAACAAAATAGACCAAACCCGGATATAAGAGACTTCTTCTCCGGTCCCGACAACTCTCTTATATCCGGGTTACACTGTACTATAAACATTTATGTCTTGACCAGGACCGAACAAGTGCTACCAGCAAAGTTAATTTCTTGTGATTAAAAAGATAATGTGTCCATCGATTTATCTCTTCTTGTGGTTTAAAATTCAATTTTAAGTATTTCAAATTATTTAAAGAAATGTACGTGAAAAAGTAAATAAGTGCCTACATGTTTGTTAGACTGAGGATTGTTAATTTAAAAGAAATATAACACAACATTTTCATTCCTCCACAGATTCTTCTCTTTTTTCTCGATATATTGCCAAGATTTCGAAGAGAATTATATTATGATACATGAAATGTATTATGATTAGAAATATATTAGATTAGATTAGATTAGATTATCATATTTTTTATGATTAGAAATATTTACATTATTCAGATTGTTGTCCTCATTTTGTTGGCATATTTATCACAACGTTTCAACCCTTGTACGCTCCGGCCTTCTTCAGGTGATTGGGATGTCGAACTGAACTGTTTATTTCGCTCTCTCGGGTAGACTGTTCTAGTTTCACGTTATTTCCCTCTCTGGGGTAGAATGGTCTAGTTCCACGTTATTTCGCTCTCTGGGGTAGACTGTTCTAGTTCCACGTACCATGTCTAATGGATGTCAGTTGCTAATTATCTCGTGTTAATTGGGTCCTGTCACTGGATTTAACCAACGCCTTTATCCATTGTGCCATATGTTCTTAAGGACATCTGTCTAGGAATTTCTGCTACTTATAAACTTAATGTCTTCAACAACCATTTTTACCAGTGTTCATATTCCAATATTTTGCTGTTATCATTGCATTTTTTTTACCAGAGTTCATATTGCAATTTTCTTTGATATTATTGATTTTCTCTGGAACTCCTTATTACTGGTTGCCATATTGTATTTATTTCTATGCTTGGTTCACTAAGTAGATTTGTGTGGCCTAGCATATGTGCTGATTCTTTAAGTTTACGAATTTTCCAATGATGTTCTTTGTCTATGATTTCAACCTGTTCCCACAGAAGCCGGTGATCACCCTTTTCTCTCCACATGTGGTCAGTTACGCCTGACTTTTCCAATTCCGTTTGTGTTACAGCTTTTTGGTGTTCTTGATGACTGACTTTACGGAAGCGGCGTAGCAGAGTGTGCATATTAGCTCATCTCAGAAATATAGACACATACTGATTAGAAATATATTAAAAATATATTATGATATGTGTAATAATTATGATTCTTGGAATAGAGAAATCAAATCATGAACTGAAAATCAAAACAAAGTTGTCAGTGAGGAACCTAATCTTTATTTTGATTCCAAATATTATGAAGATTATGACTGGACGATTGTATGAACCATTCTGAAGAAATTGTTCGCTTTCCAATGTCACTTATATTGTCAACATAAGAAGACATAGACAACGACCTGCTGCTGCGATTTGAACAATTTGATTACAGCATTGACAAGACTGAAATAATCTCAAAACTACGCGAATTCTTTAATTACTCTAAAAAACATTTAACCAAAAACGAATTGATCTACAGCGATCGATCACTGGAAATCGCCTTCAATCCAGTTTCATAATAGATAGTAGAAAAATCACGATACATTGAAAAGTTTAATTTATTGCATTGATATTAAGTCTGTCAAGAATAACCATATCGAGCGTGTGTAAATTACTCTTTCGAGTACTTTGTAACACGTTATTTATCATCTCTCAGTTGCGTCTCTGTCTTTGGGCAGAGTCGCAATTGAAGAATTTTTTACTGACAGGTGTCCAGCCATGGGGAACAACTGCAGGAGGCTACGTCCATTTTTGCACCAGAGAGAGGGATCGGTGCTCGCACCGAAGCCAGAGTAACCGACGGTTGCGGAGGCTCGGGAAGTTTTTGTCCTTAGCCCGGGTGTACGCGCTCGGATTCCCCACATTAAAGTGTGTCACAACCTCACCTTGTGGGGGTTGATTAAATACAAATTACTATTTCGAAGACACGCAGAACCAGAAAAAATAAGCAATAAGGATCGTTTTCTGCCTATATGTAAATGTATTCCTTCATATATAGCCATAAAAACGGTGATTATTTAAGATTTATTTTAGATATCATGAAATAAAAAGTACGCATTTTCTGGACTTTCAAGTTTATTCAAAGCGAGATAGGTAATGCTATTGATGAGAAAATCGAAGGTTCAATTAAGGCAACGTTAAAATAAACAATATTTGTTGGTGTCACGTTTAAAGGGACTACGGACCTTTGAATATAATCTCAATTGTCATGCATTTTGCGATTTGTGGATGAGAAGGAAATGTCTCAAGGATGTTTGGTGGATATATAATGTCAGTAAAGATAGAAAACTGAGTCACTGAGTGTCTATCATCGAAAATATGTTAATAAATTCAAATTTAACTAAAAAAATAATCGCACAATATATGATGGAGAGAGGATGATTGCTAGGCATTTGAACGGAGTGTAAGCAAGGGTAAATGGCATATTTTTGGGTACGGCCGTTATATTTCTACATTGCTATGCATATTTACATACATTGTTTCTAATTATCAGTGACAGTCGAATTGTCTATCAAATTTCGAAAGGAATTTCAACTTTATTTTCCCAAAGTCAATGCTATGAATAACAATTCTGGATGAGATCGTTGAAAAGCGATTTCCAGAGTTACCTGTGACATGTTTTAATTATTCATTACGACGTGTAACCATATTCATTTGTGAGCTATTTTAAACTAGATTGCTAGGAAAATATAGGAATTTTCGGTTTTCTGTGAATCGATTTTGATAAAACTTTTCCCTGCTGATTTACACAATATGGCAATAACATTGTTAGGTTTTCATTATTCTGTGTAACATCTTTTTTTTTATTTCGGACTGGACGGGTTTTTGGGTGAACCACGCTAATAGTGTCTCTCATCCCAAAAAACAATCGGTTTGGAAAAGGCATCGACGATGCAGAAAAGCCTGTCATCATCAAGGTAAGTGCTAAAGACACCTCTCTTCATGCCACAACGGAAACGTTAGGCCGTCATGTAGACACGGTTAAACGATACTTGAGGGACCCTTCGCCAATGAAGAAACAATCCAGATGTACAAACTCCAAGACTGCGACAGCTATGGATTTAAGGAATATTAGGTGTAAGTTACGTGGGAAACCCGGACAAACGAAAAAAGCCATTTCATCATCGCCGGACTTCCTCGTGTACGGAAAACAACCAGAAGCCGCAACCTCGGGGCTATGACTTCCATGGTAGGTCACCTGAGACTGCCTCCACCAGAAACTGAACCCTCGGGACTACGGCTTCCGTGTTAGCACACCTGAGGCTGCTTCAAAGAAACCGCAACCTTGGGGCTATGACTTCTGTGCCAGCTCACCTGAGACTGCCTCCATCAGAAACTGCATCTTCGGGACTATGGCTTCCGTGCCAGCTCACTTTTTACTGCCTCCACCAGAAACCACATCCTCGGAACTGTAGATACCATGCTAACTCACCTGAGACTGCCTCCACCAGAAACCGCATATTCGGGACTATGCCTTCCGTGCCATCTCAACTGAGACTGCCTACACTAGAAACCGCGTCCTCCGGACTATGGCCTCCGTTCCAGCTCTCCTAAGACAGCCTCCACCAGAAATTGCACCCTCAGGGATTATAGCTTCAGTTCCAGTTCACCTGAGGCTGCCTCCAACAGTAACCGCATCATCAGGACAATGGCTTCCGTGATAGCTCATCTGAGACTACATCCACCAGAAACTGCATCCGAGGGACTATGGAATCCGAACCTCCTCACGTGAGCCTGTCTCCACCAGAAATTACATCCTCGGGACTATGGCTTCCGTGCTAGAACACTTGAGACTTCTTCCACCAGAAACCGCATCATCAGGACGTTGTCTTCCGTGCTAGCTCATCTGAGACTCCACCAGAAACCCCATCGTCGGGACTATGGCTTCCATGACATCTTACCTAAGACTGCCTCCACCAGAAACCGCACCCTCAGGAATATGACTTCCATGCTTGATCACCTGAGACTGCCTCCACCAGAAACTGCATCCGCGGGACTATGTCTTTGTGCTAGCTCACCTGAGACTGCCTCCACCAGTAACCACATCCTCTGGACTATATATTTCGTGGTAGCTCATTTGAGAATGCCTCTACCAGAAACCCCTTCCTCGGGACTATATAATTCGTACTAGCTCATCTGAGAATGCCTCCACCCGTAACCGCATCCTCGGGACTATATATTTCGTGCTAGCTCTTCTGAGAATGCCTCTACCAGAAACCGCATTCTCTGGACTATATAATTCGTGCTAGCTCACCTGAGACTGCCTCCACCATTAACCGTATCCACGGAACTAGGGCTTCCGTTCCAGTTCCCCTGTGACTGCCTCCACCAGAAACCGCATCCTCTGGACTATATATTTCGTGCTAGCTCATCTGAGAATGCCTCGACCAGAAACCACCTCCTCGAGACTATATCTTTAGTGTCGGATCACCTGAGACTGATTCCATATAAAACCGCATCGTCGGGACTATAGATTCCATGCTAGCTTACCTGTGACTGCCGCCACCAGAAACCGCATACTCTGGACTATATATTTCGTGTTAGCTCATCTGAGACTGCCTCCACCAGAAACCGCATCCTCGGGACTATGTCTTCCGTGCCGGATCACCTGAGACTTCCTCCTTTAAAGTCACTCACAGTATATTTGTTCAATTGGTTCTCTAATATAAAAAATAAAATCGAGTTCAACTTCATGTAATTCGAAATCACTAACTTCAACCCGTCGATCATTGAAACCTAATGGCTGCTATAACCCTGTCCAAAATTTGTTGCACCATCCTCGATCAGAATATCAGCAACATTATGCAAGCCCCAAAACCCATCCTATATTTACGATGGTTCTAAGTGGACCAAAAAAGAAAAACTTAACCTCTCTATAGCGATGGGAGTAATAGGCTCCGCGGAAGCTTGTGAACTGGTTGGCATGCCGCTATGGAGACTTAGGTATACTTTCGATAGTATGAACACTGATATATACAGAGAGGACCTATTTATCCGTCTACGTAAAGTCAATTCACAATAAACTGACCGGTCTAGGAAACAACACTTCAAACTCTTCAATGGTCACCACTATCAGCAACGCCAATCTAATCTACTTTCTGGAAACTACTTTCGATCTATTCAGAAGAATGAACATGCCTTATTCTATACATTAGTAACGAATTTAACCACCTGCAAGGAAGCGTTAATAACATGCCTCAATGTGTAGAACACAGACACTCTGTACTAACTCTAGTAACAAAGACATCTTTTGCAAATATAAAAACAAATATACTAATGCATTAAATAAGAGTAAAATCAATATTAATCTAGAATACATGCCAAATACTAGGAAGAATACCAGCATTAAACATAAGAATAGAAAACGCAACATTTATTTGGTTCAACCCACCTTTTAGCAGTAATGTCAGAAAAAAAAAAACATCGGTAGGATTTTCCTAAATTAGGTACACAAACATTTCAGACATAATCCATTACTCAATAGAATCTTCAATAAGAAGAACATAATAATTAATTATAGCTGCACTAGAAAATTTGAGCAATATATAACACAGCATAATAGCGAAACTTTAAACAATTACTTAAGCAACACTAATAACAATGACGAAAAACGTGTAATTGCCGTAAAGGCATTATCTGTCCGATGAATAACAAATATATGCATAAAGTCGTCATCTATTAGGCGAGAATTAAGCATAATTGCGAAACTCAATTTTATTTCGGTTCAACGGAAAATACCTGGAAAACTAGATTTATCATCGCAAAACGACACTTAACATTAAGAAATACGCAAATATCACAGCACTCCGAAAATTCTACTGGGATATCAAAACAGATGAATACACGCCGGTTGTAAATTAGGATATCGTCGGCAAAATAATACTCTTTTCCGGCCGAGGAGAACGATGCAACCTTTCTTTGATTAATCATTCTCAAAAATATTACTAATTTAAATCTGCTTAATAAACGGAAATGTCTCATGCTAGGTCGAGGAAAAAAAGTTTCTCTTAAAATATTTTAATTCTGAATAAAAATATTTCGCTCGCATATCCCGTATTTTAAGTTATATATTGATTAAACCCCACCTTTAACCCTTTCAACGAGTATTACCATTTAAAGCGTCAAACAGCGTTCCTGATTTAAACTATAAACTTCCATTTAATTTTTTACAGTTATTTTCAGATTTTTAAATTCTTTACCTCCTGCCTACACCCTATCTTCTGTATTTGCACCCAAATATTATATGACTCTTTTTTTTTTAATTTGAGCTGTCAATCTGCCTGTAATTTATTTTTCCTCCCATGAGATCCAGTATATTATTTTTTTTTAAATCATAAGACATATCTCGTGCCTGATGAGTTGGTAAACAACGAAACTTAAGTCAAATCCCAAACGTAGGTATATATATATATATATATATATATATATATATATATATAGTAGCTCTGTCTAACCACATTGAGCGCTGCTACGTTTACACAAAGTAAATTTGGTAAATATTTATTTGCTCGCCTGTGTGTACTATCTAGCGCACGCATATATGGTTGCTAATCTCTCTCTCTCTCTCTCTCTATATATATATATATATATATATATATATATATATGTGTGTGTGTGTGTGTGTGTGTGTGTGTGTGTGTGTGTGTGTGTGTGTGTGTGTGAAAAGTGTGTGTATATAAATATAAATAAATATATATATATGTATAAATATTTTTATATTATATTCGCGGTACTTATTAGAGAGCGCTCAATATCAGAGATAGAGCTAACATATATGGTTGGATAGATGTAAGCTTGTGACCCTGGGTTTCACGCTTTAGCGATCGTCAGACAAACCAATATATATAGACAATATATATATATATATATATATATATATATATATATATATATGTATATATAATTATTTAAAAATAAATATGATTCCATCACTGCATAAGAGTTCTAATTTTTCAAAACAGAAGCTAAAAACTTCAATTTAATTATAGAAATTAAATTGAATTAAATACCCAGCTGTGTTTTCTCCCCAATTGAATTTTGGAATGACTAATCTTGAAATTTGCCGAACTTAATATTAATTATTAGGTTGGTGCAAAAATAATGTCGGTTTTTGACGTAATTTTTTTACTATGGACACGGCGAAACCAATTATTTTAATAAGAGACCTAAGGGTTTATAATTTCCTTGACAACTATTGTATCAACATATTAGTTACTTTCGGAAAGAGGTTACGTCAAGGTAGTGTCAGGGTTCCTATTTTCAAGCGACCATCCGTTTGGCGCATATCGTCTGGTCTATTTCAACGACAGAGAAATTGCGGTCATTTTTTGTTACGCCGTTAAATTTGTTTTTGTATACCTAAAGATTTTTTTCTACGAGGATTGTTTGTATTTAAATACGTCGTATTAAACTACAATTCTCGCTTCAAATAATTAGCTTAAAACATTTTAAAATTTCATAATCTATAAACAATTTCAATTAAATCAATAGGTTAAAAAACATAACCCACTCATCAGATAAAAAAAAACCTTTATGAAGTCGTCAAAAAACAAATTGTAGTTAAAAATTTTAAGCTCGAATGCGTAGTTTGTATTAATATATGAACAAAGAAATTCAGATTGGGAAGATTAATTTATTTCTTACATTTGACGAATTCAAGTTGGATGAAGATACTTTAGGGTTTTGTAAGAATATCATGGCAGACTGGAATTCGCATTTTAGTTATATAAAACTTAATAGCGAGAATATTTTACTCGTTTGTTTTTTTTGGGTTTTTTTTTGTGCTTAATATATGATGAGACGAAGAATGATTTGGAATATATAATGATTTCTTATACTTACCTGGCACATGTCAGAGGGTATCCCCCACACGATTCTCTGACGAAGGGCAGAGTCTCTTCTCAGGAAACTCCGTTATTACGTGGTTTATAGGGAATTTTTTGCCCGAGCCTACGGATTCGGACACCCCACTTAAAACTCGGCCTCGTGTCACATCTAGCTGTGTGGGGCAGTGAGTAAATAATCATATAATGATTTCTGGTACTAGTACGTATTGTACAACTCCAGCGATTTCCTTGTAGTTAACTTCTAAAAGAGGGGTAGAAATATGCCTCAAATGTTTCATCTCTTGATTTAGTACCCGATATCTTATCCCCTTTCAACGTTTCAACACTTTCAAAATGTCTAAAAGATTAATATGTTGTCAAAGATGGATTTTAATAATTTATCTCTTAATACAGGACAAAGAGAGACTAGAAAAATTCTTCAACTCACCATTATCGAAACAATTTAGAATTTCGCATTCAACTGTCTATCATATTCAGGATCATTTTAGTTTTGTCATTGCTATACTTATAAAACATTTATCTTTAATTTATCCATCAATTCAGCCTTACGATGCATTTTAAAATTTGAGATGTCGATATGCAGAAAGTTTCGTACACATACCGGCTATTTTTATATCTACACAGAACGAACAAGCAAAAAGTCATTTGATTCAAATAGCATTTCTTTTCAGTAAGTATTGGAAAAAGGAAATTCTTCCATGTGAACAATGTCTTCAAAAGTCTAATTTTCGCAAAGAAAATGTTTGGTCACCTGTCTTTCTTCCTTGTCTATGTCTTTATCGTTCTCTAAGTATTTGTTTTAGATCATTTAAATGATGTTACCTTTAAGTGTCTTGAAATTACTTCTAGCAAGCTAAAGAACGCCGGAATAAGCCAAAATCCTTTTCCTAAAGAGACGAACACACATTTGAAAATATTCTGATTCCCAAAACAGGAACTTTTTAAAAAATTACCAATTTTAATTGTGAAAAAATACAACGCATAAATTGGATCTTTTTAAAGGTTGGACAGAGAGATCTTGTGCAAAGAAAAACAAAAATTATTAATAAAATGCTTGCTCTCTAAATACACAGCTTCTAATAAATGATGAACTGCATTGATTCTTTCCAGCTGAAGTGATGTCTGCCTGTTCAAATTCGACTTCAAAAGTTAATATTAGCGATTCCCTTGAAAAGGAACCAAAAGTGGCGTGGTGATATCAAAGTATCTTTAGAAATAGAGTTTAGCCCCACAAAGATATTCGCGCTGACATGGTAGCTATATTAGGGAATGACGGTCAACAATGCAAAAGAGAGCAGTTGAATTTAAGATGTGAAGGGAGAGACTTGAAAATGACCCACTGTCTGAACGTCTTACAACTGCCGCCACCAAAGAAAAAATCAATCGTATTCACTACATGTTGATAGATGGCAGCCGATTTACCATAAATCGAAGAGATAATGCGGTTAGCATAACCCATGAGTAAGATGAGAATATTCAGCACAATGAAAGTGCCATAACGACGACATTTTCTCAGTGGATGCCACGTCATCTGACATCTGATCAAAAGCGCATCAGGGTGATGACATCGTGGCAAAATCTGATCTTTTAGGAAAAACAGATTTTTTCACTGAAGCTTTACTAACCCAGAATAAGTGTTGGGTTCAACACATAGAGACAGTAACTAAGGGAATACATATGCCGTGGAAACACCTATCGTCATTTGCTCCAAAGGAAGTTAAAGCATTTCCATCTACAAGGAAGGGGATGGATTTTGATATGTGGATGCTAAATGTAGTTTCTTTATTGTTTACCTTCAAACGATCTACCCCTTGAAGGAAAGGTACTATGACAAATAGATCAATTAGAAAAGTCTATCAAGACCATAAGCCTGAGGAAAGTGGAATTGTTTCATTAGGGCAATGGTTCAGAAGACAATCCTTTGGTTTAAATGCTTGCTTTGCGTAATTTTGAACTGGTTGCTCATACTCTCTATTCTGCAGATATAGCTGCATCTGACTATCTCCTATTCCTCAACATGAATTAAAAACTTGCCTGGAGACCGGGTTTGCTGTTTTGATGATGTCATTACAGCAGTTTATGAATTATTGTACCAATATTGCAACACCGACTGAAGAATACATTGGTCAACCTATGAACTTTTCAGCCGAACCTCGTTTCTATCTCTCTCTCTCTC
>OZ010605.1:10752458-10754958 GCA_963932145.1 Acanthosepion lycidas
TATTTAGTTTATGCAAACTAGGTAATCCGTATGGAGGAGGATGATATCCAGTGAGCTCAATGTAAATTCAGAGCAGATATATTTGAATAAAAACAGACCACGTGAAGGTTCCATGTAATAAGCTAATCCACCACAACCCCTTGTGGGCTCTGGGCTCTGGATCATCAGACTTTACTTCCAAAGTTTGAAATGAAAAATGAAAAGAAATTCACATATTTTTGACGTACCGCATCATATATATATATATATATATATATATATATATATATATATATATATGCGCTTATTTATATTAGTGCGTTATTAATCTGCAAATACAGAGAAGCGATAGTAGAGAAAGACCAAGGATTTATTTTACGTAAAACAAATTATTCTTCGCGATGTTTTAAAAGAACCTAAAGATGTATGAAAGGATGCCCCGAATAAAAGCCTTTGTTGACAATAAAATACCAGCCACCACACAAGAATAAATGTATTATGTATAGTCCAACATATCAACATTGAAAATAATGAAAACATGAAAGAAACGAATGAACGCTTCCATAAAATACGGGTTGACCAGACTTGACTGTTTTTTTTTTACTTGCCTGTGACAAAGCTCCTGCATTTGTGGTGTACGAAAAACAATAGTGGATCGTACCAGTGCTAAAATACATAAGCCAGATGAAAAGACTACATAAAGCCATGAAAGGAGATATAAAATGGAGCCACTGACAGAGCCAAAACTGACAAGACAAGAAGTCATCTGCAAACACTCACAAATGTAACAAGAAAAATACACATGAAATAAGTTACAAAAAAAACACAGATATGAATACGCATAGAAAAGCATGTATATGTAGGCACATATGCGCATATGTATATATATATATATATATATATATATATATATATATATATATATATATACAAAGTTAAAGAAAATCGTCAAATTAATCAAAGTAGATCTTAGTAATATAAAATATTACAACTGATTCACAAAAAAGCTCAACGCTTAATGCATATATTATACAGACAATTAATAAAATAATTAATAAAAAATAAAATCTCAATTCCTAAGAGGAATAGAATGTAGAGTGCACATCATATATATATATATATATATATATATATATATATATATATATATATATACATATATATATATCCTCAAGGACACATGGATACAGGCGTAGGTTAGATCCAGTGACAGGACCCAAAGAGTGTGAGTTTAATACTTGTTTAAGGCAGTGGAGAACTTTCAGAGGAAATTAGCAGGAGATAACTGATAACTGACATCCATCAAATATGGCACGTGGAACTAGAACAGTCTACGCCAGTGAGCGAAATAAAGGGTTCAGTTCGAAATTCCAACCACATGAAGAAGCCCGGAGCGGACAAGGGCCGAAACGTTGTGATAAATATGGCGACAATAATGAGGACAATAGTCCGAATAATGTAAATAGTGTACATAATACCTCATCTCAGAAATATATATATATATATATATATATATATATATACACTCCTTTATATATACACTCATATATATATATATATATATATATATATATATATATATATATATATATATATATATATATATATATACACTCCTCTAGCCAAGAATTGTTCGCACAATTATAACAAAATCCTTACTGACAGTGGCTACAGATTATACTTATTCTAAAAAGAAGAATAGAGGGAAGAAATCAATTTGATCTACAACTTCCCTTCAATAAATTAGTGAACATTATTAGGACACAAATCTTTAAACTAGATGAATAACCATTTTCCTCAGATTAGTAAATTATGTCAAATCCTCAAACGTAATATCCGCAAAATCATAGTTTTACTTGAAATATAGATAAAATTATTTTCTCATACAACAATAGATTACTGAAATTTTATAACGAGAATTAACGGAACCCAAACACATTTTCTAATATGCCCCGTGTAACCGTGCTATGTAACTGTAGAAATCTCGGTCAATAGCCATTATCAAACAAGTTTCTAATGAAATCTATTTTATATATGTGTTCCACCTCATCAACTGAATACACTAATGCTACTAAATTGTATGTTGGGTCCACTAGGAATGATTTTAAGGGCCGATATTATAACGACATATGCCCTTTTACTGATGCAAGCAAACGAAATATGACTTCACTTTCTAAATAGTTTTGGAAAGTGGAGGAAGTAAACAAAAGACCTAAGGTTAAATAGAGAAGCTTCAAACAATCCAAAACTTGCAGATCTCTTCACGAACCTTGTTTTTTTATATCTACACTAATAAAAAAAAATTATTGATCTTTTGAATAATAGTCAATTATTAATGCAACGATTTGAAACAAGCGTTTTTTGTAGATACATAAAAGATGGAACATTGAAATCTTGCTAAACTTTTTAACTTTATAACTCACCACCTTTATATATTTTCTACCTTCTTATATACTTTTCTTCTGATCTGTCTTTAATTATGATTCTAAATTGTTTTTGCACATATAAAATACTAGCAATA
>OZ010605.1:10759958-10762458 GCA_963932145.1 Acanthosepion lycidas
CTTGGTCATAGACTTTATTAGATGTTATTTCTTATATAGATCTATATCTATCTTTCTAAATTTAAAGTGGAAGATGACATCTTCTTCTTCCGCTTTAAATTTAGACACCTCAACCTTACCCTGACTTGACCTCTTTGAATGTAACTGAGATATTGATACAAATTATTAACCCTTACACCCCTATTCTTTAAATAATTGCTCTAGCCGTTACCATAGTAATTTTAATTTTAATAATAAATATGCTTATAAAACGCATAAATTTCAGTCATTAGTTATTCAAAAATAAATTCGCTTGAAGAATAAACAGAGCTTGATACTTTAATTCAATTTAATTCAAATAATTGTATTAAAGTTTTCGGCTCTTGGTTGGAAACATGAGAACTCTTATGTACAGTATTTATATTATTCGAACTATTGCCCTTATCTTTGTCGCCACATTTATCACAACGTTTCGGTCGTTGTACGCTCCGGCCTTCTTCAGGTGGTTGGAATTTCGAACTGGACGCTTTATTTCGATCACTGGGGTAGACTGTTCTAGTTCCACGCGCCATGTTTGATGGATGCCAGTTATCAGTTATCTCCTGCTAATTTTCCCTCTGAAAGTTCTCCACTGCCTTAACCGGGTATTGAACTCACACTCTTTGGGTCTGTCACTGGATCTAACCTACGCCTTCCTTGAAGACAATATGAATTTCTGGGTATTATAAACCTTATGTTTTCAGCAATCATTTTTTACAAGTGCTCATATTGCAATTTTGCTGTTATCAATCCATGTTTTTTCCAGAGCTCATATTGCAACTTTGTTATCATTGCTTTTCTCTGGAACTCCTTATTACTGGTTCCCATATTGTATTTATTTCTATGCTTGGTCGGCTCAGGAGATTTTTGTGGCTTAGCATATGTGTTGATTCTTAAAGTTTACGAATTTTCTAATGGTGTTCCCTGTCTATGATCTCAACATTATCCCACAGGTGACGGTGATCTCCCTTCTATCTCCATATGTGGTCAGCCACGCCTGATTTTTCTACTTCCCCTCGCGTTACAGCTTTCTGGTGTTCTTGAAGCCTTACCTTGAGGGGGCGGCCTGTCTCTCCTTTATATTCCTTTCCGCAGCTGCACGAGATAGCAAACACACAGTCTTTGGTCATGTTCTTCTCTGTGGTAGGGGGTCTCACTCGAGAGAGATATCTGCGAAGTGTTGTCAAGCTTTTGAAGGTTTTCCTGATGCTATATGGACCACAGATCCTTTGTATTTTCTCTGATAACCCCTTCACATAAGGCAGGCAGACTGTTTTCTGAGTGTTGTTGTCCTCCTCCTCCTCTTGTACGCGACTATCCCAGTTTTTGTCGGAATATAAATACTGTACATAATACCTCATCTCAGAAATATAGAGAAACTCTGAAGGATCGGTACGGACCCGATATACCAAAAATATAGAGACAAATTGAGAAATCCTACCAGAAACTGGCCCGAATATCAAACCATCTGACATTCCTACACCGATGCAGAGACCTACAACTCATCCCTTCAGGCTTGGCACCAAGACTTCCCATCAATTCAAGGAGAGCTCGTCGGGTCGCAGAGAAAACAGGACACGCCTTTGTCCGAGAGAGAATCCAGTACAATCGTTGGATAAAAAATAGACTACAAGCTCATATCTCCCAGACGTTCGAGGATTTCTTCAACAGAATTACTAATGAAGAGGATCAGAGAAGGATCCAAAATGACCTGGATAAATCCTTCAGACATGAATTTGATGTAGTCAAGGCTCGCCAATTGCAAAAATTAAACAGATTGAAAGATCAGAAGGTGACGCATAAGGTCCATCACCCACCAGTGAAAGCAGTAGTCAACATAAGCCAATATCAGCTGAGTGCCTCTGAGGAGTCAGTATTGAATAAGGGTCTCAACTTCGCCACAACCATCAGACGGGTTCCATACTTGGACATCATTTCCAGAGTCGAGGAGGTGGCCGTAAACTTCCCTCAGGCTCAGGCGGATGAACTAAGATGGAAGGTAAGACAGGCCTTGGAGAGAGCCAAGCTGCCCAGGTCTAACATAAGAAAACTGGAGAGCCTAGCAATTGGATCCCTACAGAGGAACGAAAACATCATCGTACTACCGGCTGACAAAGGTAATGCGACTGTAGTGATGGACAAATCAGAGTATACAAGAAAACTGGAAGACCTCATTAGCAGTGGTATTGAAAAGGGAACGCAAACTGTCACAGATCCTGATCAAGAAAAAGGGTCACTTCGCACCCAAGACGTATAGGCACTTATCGCAGCATTACACCAAGCTACCTCACATATACGGTCTCCCTAAGATTCACAAAGACGGTATTCCGCTCAGGCCGATTGTTAGTTGCCAAGGCTCTGTGTGCCACCCTCTGAGTCGCTTTCTTGTAGATATAATTGACCCATTGATCGGAAAGTCTCCATCATATGTCCGAAACTGCGCCCACTTCATGGAAATAATCAAAGATGCTCCCATCCGATC
>OZ010605.1:10767458-10774958 GCA_963932145.1 Acanthosepion lycidas
TATATATATATATATATATATATATATATATATATATATATATATATATATATGTATATATATATATATATATATATATATAGATGGGTGTTTTATTTCTATTTTTGTCATCTGTACACACTTCAATATAATTTACACTTACTCTTTTTCTGTGGCATAAGTTATTTTTATGTAAGAATATATGTATTAAATTACTCCATGTATTGAATTATATTTCTCTTGAAAACGTGTAATTTATTTACTTTGAAAAATTGCCACCTCAGCCATCACAATTATTCATTCCTCTGTTGGTCACCAATAGCAATCCCATGTATTACAAACATTTAGTACCACTTTGCCATAATGACCAATTGCTATCTTTGTAGACTTAGTGGGTTCAACATTTCTCAAGTCTCCAACGATTTTATTTTTATGTTTATTATTATTTTAATTATGAAAATATCGAAAAAATTATTAAAACACACCCAGAATCAACCGAACATTTTGCCCTTAAAACACGTAATGATAATTACATATGCAAACTTCTAACTTCTCACCCTGCTGTAAGAGGAGAAATGGGGAAACTTTCATAAAATTACTAATAAACTACTTGACTAATAGACCTTACTAAATAACTAACGGAAACATTTCCAATGTGCCTTCTAGAAGCTAAACATGTTATTAAGAAGCATACAAATGTCGTTAGGAAGAAAGAAAATAATATTAGATGTTATAGAAAAAAAATATTAAGTGTTATAGAAAAGAATTTTAAGTGTTATAGTCCTCCTATACAGTAATGAATGTCTGACAGTTTCCTCAATCTGAAGACGAGTGTTGAAGCAGCAGAAAAGATTTATAGAAAAGACAGAGGAAAACCGCATTAAATCGATGAGAAAGTGACTGGAGACGATAATACAAATAGGGGCCGATCACATTGCATATCTGTAATCGGATTTTGTCAAAATGAACAGCAGGAACATCAGATCATATCTGTAATTAGTATTAAATGAATGAACTAATGAAAGATTTGTAGATGGGAAGGATGGACTCAGACGAGAAAAACCTTCAGGCGCGACACAGACAACCAACTTTACTTGAGGCAAATGCAGCTATTGATCCAATGTAATTGTTCCATCTCAGTTCAATGGAAAATTCAGATCAAAGAGGTACAGTGATTCGATCTCTTGGGGTTGAGCATCAACCATGCAGATAGAAAGCAGAGAAATTTCTCTATGGTAAGTAAATGACTGAATTTTCGTTTTGAATGCATTAAAATTGACACACCATTTCCTGCCCCAGTCAACCACAGATTTAATGTTTTTTTATGCAGGTTTTACCTGATACATGGAAAAAAAACATTAAGTGTTCAACAAGAGTAAAAAAGTTTGAGAAAAGCTTTGACCTCGTGGGGGAGCATCAGCATCACCATCCTCATCATCATCATCAGTGGCATGAAATAATGTTATCTTAGGGTTGGTGCACAGCAGAGTGCCTGAACAGACCCCTCGATAATTATCGGTTGTCTGTCAATGCCTGCATCTCTGCGTATAAGTGAATCAAAATAATATAACAATAACTTACTCTCGTTGTATAATAGCCGGCTACACTTATTTTTCAAGCACGTCTGTTCGTTTGGGCAGAAAGACAATACCTGAATCCGTATCGAGAAAATAGTTCGAAAACACTATTAAAAAAATATTCATTCGAATTGTAAATTGTTTGAATGAAAATTAATCAAAAGTATAACTATGCTAAATGATAATTATTCAACATTTGTTTGAAATATGTATGTGGTGTTGCTTTGAGAGAACCAATACTGATTTACCTCGAACTAATAACGCCCTTGAAGAATGGTACAGGATTGTTTTTTTTTTCGCAACACGTGTCATTACATCTTCCCACAACATGGAAATTCTTTGACGCTCTTACCACTTCCGTTGCTAACTACGGAGATCTTCGTTTTTCTCATCTTGCTCCACCGAGCTAAGTACAGAAACATACGTTTTTTGCATACCGCTGGTATGAGTGTGCCATTGCGCCATCTATCGTAAATTCACAAATGACAATGCTTCAAAAGATATCATTTGTATACCCATTACTGATCTGGTAAGTCATTGCCAGGCATATCCATGAAAATGGAATGCTGTAAAACACACTGGTGCCAGTTTTCTGTGTAATAAAATATGGAGGTTGAAATTTGGCATTTTCTTTAAAAATGGCTGGCCAGATGGGGGCAGCACTGGGCAAATGAATTGCAGTGAAAGTGTTAAAAGAGAACAAGTCTTTTCAAAAATTATTCTTGTTTAAGTAAAAGCAGTTTGTCAATATATCACTATCGCCAAGAAATACCGCGACGTAAATGTAAAATTTAAAAATTTAGTGGCATCCTTTAACGAGTAGAATTTAGTAGTTGACTATTTGCGTGCAGTATCATATAATATAATGTTATAGGTATTTTTCTTACTAAATTGTTTTGTTAACAATATTTGTATTTCGAATAATTATCATTTGCGTATTTCATATTTTAATTTTTACATTTTAATTGCATTAAAGTATTTACATACACACACACACACATATATATATATATATATATATGTATGTAAGAAAATATATGGATATTGATCCGACAGTATGAAGAAAAATATACAAAAAAAGAAACAAAATCTTAATATGTAATTATGCTGTATTAATGTTATTAACATTAATACAGCATAATTACATATTAGGATTTTTGTTTGTTTTTTCTGTATATTTTTCTTCATATATATATATATATATATATATATATGTACACATACATATTTACACAAGCATACATATATATATACATATTTAAATTTTTAAAAACATATTCGGTTAACGTTTGATAGTAATTTATGGGGTTTAATTCCCCACAAAATAAACTAGGAATTTAATATAAACTGAATAATCTATCAATAAACAAAAAATAAATTAAAAAATTACTAATTTTAATATTTTTAACATTGTGAATAACGGTTAAGGAGTAATATTTCTTAATTAAAGTCTAAGTCCTCAATTTAATTTGAAACTATTTCGAGATGAGTAATATTTCTTAAAGTCTAATCTTCAAATCGAATTTGAAACTATTTCAAGATGAAGTTTGATTTGAAGGTAAAAAAATTAAAATATTGCCTTTACACTTAATCTATATATGGAAAAATAAATTATAACCTTGGACACTTAAAGTTGTCTGTTTTTATTAAATTAAATTAATCGCTCTGATTTATTATTGAGCTCTCTGGATTTCATCCTCCTGGGGAATATCCATACGGATTGCCAAGATTTCCATTACTTATAAATATATATATATATATATATATATATATATATATATATATATATATATGTGTGTGTGTGTGTGCGTGCGCATATATATACATATGTATATATGTATATGTATATATATGTATATGCATGTGTATATATATATATATGTATATATATATATATATGTATATATATGTGTATATATATATATATATATATATATATATATATATATATAGATAGATAGATAGATAGATAGACAGATAGATAGATAGATAGAGTGAGAGTTTGAGAAAACAACATAATTAATAATTTTGATAATAGCAGTAATAATATTTATTGTCATTCATTAGGATTTTTGACCAAATGGTAGCATGAAGTGTCAGATGTGAGGAATGGAACTGTTCCTATGAGCCTTTGTCCTTCCTCAAGCAGACAAGAAAGAAAAAACTGAAGTAGGATTCCTTTCCCGCAAGTATTATAATACTGATGAGATCTAATAGATTTGGTGTAGTTGATTTCAGATATTATATGTATGGTTTGGTTTGGTTTGTTTTGTTTTACGGTATATCAACCTCAATAGATCATTTAATGCCGACACTTTTTTTTCTGGTAATATATATATTCTTTTTCCTTAAAAATATATTGCTGGTAATATTTTTTTTTCAAAAACGTATAGCTGGTAATATGTTTTCAAAAAAGTATAGCTGGTAATATTTTTTTCAAAAACGTATTGCTGGTAATATTTTTTTTTTTTTCAAAAACATATTCCTAGTAATAGATTTTTTTCAAAAAAATATTCCTGGTAATATTTTTTTCCTCAAAAATTTATTTCTGGTAATAATTTTTATAAATTATTTCTGGTATTAAAGCCTATTTTTACACTATTATAATGCTTTTTAACTCAGTTTCGGTGTTAACTATTTGCCCATAGCTGGGACCATAACAGGTGCTACCACACCGGGTTAGGGTGAACCTGGGAACACCAGCAATTAAGAGGAGGTTCCACAAAGCCTCTTGATCAGAGGCCTTGTTGTTGGACGTAGTTTTTCATCTTACCCTCGACGAAGATTTAGTTTATCATATAAATCAGGGATGTAACAGTAAGAGATAGATAAAGTATCATAAAGACTGAAAAATAAAATTGACAAAGATTATTGTTTAAGGTTGACCGACACGCATGTCTTAATTAGTTTTTTTTTGTTTTTGTTCTTTTTTTTTTACAAATTGGTCAAACCCAAACTCAAACAAAAACATTGTTTTCAATAGTTATGAGTCTACCGATTGAATAGAATTTTATTATAAAAAATTGTCTTGTGAATGGAATTTTTAAAAGCATTCTGAATGTAAAAATAAAGAAAAAAGTGTGCAAGACAATAAGAAACACTACCTGCCAAAAAAAAGTGAAGTTTTGTTGAAATCGGTTGAAAATGTAGGAAATCCGATCCAATATATAAGCGTACAGACACACACACAAACGATCTGCTTTTTATAATAAGATATATATATATATATATATATATATATATATATATATATATATATATATATAAAATGTTATAGGACACACATTTCTAAGTGTTAGAAGACGACTAAGCAGCTTAATGCAAATAATGGGAACGAAATGTTGTACAATGTGTTAAATGAAATTTTGATTAATAAAATGAAGTGAAATGAGCTGCAATAAATAAAATGCAAATCTCTTCAGCAAATCGAATGTCGATCTATCGAATATCGAATAATAAGACACTTGGTAAAGCTATTCTCTATAGATTATGGACAGATGTTCAATAAAGAGGATGAAAATATATTTAATAACGAGAAACGGAAAGACATTCAATAAAATGAATGAATATAAGACGAGTACTCAGAACGAAAATACGAACATTAACGAGAAAAACGTTGTTCATAGATGAAGGTGGAAATATTTTCAGTAAAGGGAAGGAAAAATTGGAGCACAAAACAAATGTCGATATATTGAGTAAAGAAAACGAAAACATCTTCGAAGTGAATAATGATTCAGGAAATAAAAAAAGAATGAAATTACATTCATAAAAGAAAAAGATAAAAGTTAAACAGGAAGATAAGAAAATTTACATAAGAAAGAATTTAATCTTTCTATAAAAAGAATGAAAATACAATGTTTAGAGTGAATGAAGATAATATATATTCATAAGAAGAATGAAAATACGTTCTATAAAGACTATGAAAAAATAATAAAGATAAGAAATTAATTATTTTCATGAGATGTTTTCTCTCTGAATTTCTGAGGTGATCATTTGTTATTTACACTGTTTATATTCGTAGTATTGTCCTCATCTTTTTTGTTGTTATCACAAGTTTTTGAACGTTGCATTTTCCGGTATTACTCACGTGTATATTGATGTTGGTAAACTACAGGGAAATCTAAAGTGAAGCCTTCATTTAATCTACGGGAGTAGACTGTTATCATTCCCCTGTTTAAGTTTTAGAATATAGTTCTTATTTATATTGCTACACATTTCTTGCTCGCCCGTTTCCACCGAGTGCAAGTATACACTGACCGGCCAAGGGATTGAACTCACAATCACTATATCACCAAATCAACGAAACAACGCTTTAAACCACTAAGATACCATTCTGTATTTAATAACGAATAAATGTACTTTTCACAAAATGCATGCGAATAAGGTACAACTAAAATCATTGCGGAGATTAATATGCATTATTATCTCATCCTTCAGCTGTTGAATTGTTGTTGGCTTGTTGGAATTGACCATAATTTTGAGATGACTCCAAAGGAAGACATCTCAAGGAGTGAGGACGTACGATCATAGTACCAATTGACTTCGCTTTTTCGAGAAATATATATATATATATATATGTATGTGTGTGTATGTTTATATGTATGTTTAGATATATGTGTGTGTGTATGATTATATATATATATGTGTGTGTATGTTATATATATATATATATATATATATATATATATATATATATATATATATATAAGTAATGTAAATCTTGGTAATCCGTATGGATAATCACAAGAAGGATGCAATCCAGAGAGTTCAATGTTAAATCAGACCGATTAATTTAATTTAATGAAACAGACAACTCTAAGAGTCGATGGCAATAATTTATTTCCCCATATATAGATTAAGTGTAAAGGCAATATTTTTTCATTATTACCTTCAAATCTTACTTCATCTTGAAAGAGGTTCAAAATCGATTTGAAAACTTAGACTTTAATTTTGATATATTACTCATTAAAGTTCTATTTGAACGTCTATTTTCCTTATAGGCTTCGATAAATTTAACAAGTTGTTTGATTGTTAATCTTCCCATGGTTGAAATTACCAAAAAAGTTAAGTTGATAAATCGGAAAGAAGTTATTGGAACACCCATTTATCTCTAAAATGATATTGAATATGTTGAATTGATTTAAAAATAAGAAAAGAAAAATTCATGTAAAATATAAAATAAACAGAATAAATTTTTGTTTAATAAAATGAACCATACAAATATTAGAAAAAGAAAGAAAATTAAGTTATACCGTGCCTTTGGTGATGTAGGATTCCCCCTTCGAATCGATGCAGGATATAAGTCTGTCAAATCATACTAGAAGGTTGTTAAGGAATGCGTCAACATGGAGCAGTGAATTCCTGTAAATATTTTGCGGAATTGGGCCGAACTTGAGAAATAGAAAATAGCGAATTTGACAATGACCAAAGTGTTCGCCGTCCAGGGTAAGATATTAAACTACATCCGCGTCCTGGGTAAGACGAGAAACTACGTCCAGCAGCAAGGCCTCTGATCAGGAGATTTTGAGGAGCGTGGAACCACCTCTTAATTGCTGGTCTTCCCAGGTTCACCCTGACACAAGGTGGTAGAACCTGTTAGGGTGCCAGCTATGGGCAAATATTTAATTATTACCAACAATACTATTTTGATAAAATTATTACCAGCAATACAATTTACAAGGAAAAATATTACCAGAAACAGATTTTTGACAAAACAAAATATTACAAACAAAAATTTTTTGTCGGCATTAAATGACCCATTGAAGTTGATTTGCCGTAAAACAAAATAAACCAAATCAATCAACAATATATTCTTGATAAAAATAATATAATATAATAAATGCTGATTGTCAAGGGAACAACATACCTCCCGTATCTGTGGAAGGTATACCTATTTCTCTTTTTAATAAACTTTCTTTATTTTTTGAAGGGAGGGTGTAACTTC
>OZ010605.1:10779958-10917458 GCA_963932145.1 Acanthosepion lycidas
AAAGAAACGGACTTATTTTCAAGTGAGAAAAAAAGAACAAGTTCAAATACACCAAAACTTTGATGCTGAAAGATTGATTTGTTTATATGGGTGTTAGCACATATATTGGTATATATATATATATATATATATATATATATATATATATATATATATATATATATATATATATATATATATATATATATATGAGATTATATTGCGTATGACGCGCTTTTGGGTGTTTTTTATATGTAATTAGATCTATGATTGTCTTGTCTATGTATACAACATATTAAATTAACCTGTTTTGTATTATTATTCATACGTCATCTCCCTTAGATGTTTTTTTCTTTAATTGCTATTACTTACTTTAAATTTGTATTCATTATCGTTTATTATTCTTTATTTCAAATCCCTTAGTTATGATTATTATATTTATTTTTGAGTAAGGGCTCATTTGTTAGACTAACTAAACTGAATTTTTTTTTATTTGTTCTGTCTAAAATAATTGGCTATATCGGTCAATTAGCATTATCACACGATATACAAATTTCCACACATTAAGGAAAAATTTTATACCAGGTCATTCAATTTTAGTTTTAATTTTAAGCGTTTAATGATTATTTTTTTCTTTCAGATTTGGCAGTCATTTAGGCAATATTATTTTTCACACAAAAATTGCCATGACTTAAATATAACTTAAACATGATCCAATAGAAAACTAAATAAATTTTCACCAATAACAATCATTTATTTACTAGTGACTTTGATACGTTTTAATGAAACACCCTTACATATAATCCGTTTTAATGAAACACCCTTTATATTTGTGTGTGTCTTACTATTATAAATGTAATTATATATTACTTTTTCTTATGAAATTTATATATTTGGTGGGTTCACATGTTTAACTTAGTATATATGTTATTTTTTTTCTTGAACAGTGAAATTAATAAAAACTGGCCAATTTTGAGAATTCTTCCTAATGTGTTATTGGGAATTTGATACTAAGAAAATAAATTATAGGGATATCAACTCAAGAATACATCCCAAAAATTAACGCTTATCTTAATAAGAAATAATATTGGATAAAAACATTTTCAAATCTCTCTCTCGCTCTTTACATATGCACACACACACATTATATATATATATATATATATATATATATATATATATATATATATATATATATATATATAGTTTCATAAAGAGAACTGACAAGATACTGATTTAGTTTTTGTATAGCATTTTCTTTGATTATGCATAAAATGTGCAAACAGACCAAATGTTCCGGGCGTTTTCGTCTAATTTATGCGGCATTATCTAATTTTTTCTCAACTAAATAATTAGATGTTTACACATGTGTAGCTATACTAATAACCAGTCCATTGTTTCCATATTTATAGCGTATTTTACTGAGTGCTTAAATTTTAACTTTTGTTATTACTGTTTTCATTATTTTTAAGCGCTTTTTCCATGTTGATAACGCAGAATGCGATGGATAAATTGTCGTCTTAATGATACATAAATGAAAATACTTCTGGCATCTCATTTTAGCAGATACATTTAACAAAAATGCACAAAAATATCTATTAAATTTATTTTATAAAATCGCTATTGGAGTCAACCACGGTCTTCACACGACTTTGTAATCTCTTGCAACTCTTCTGTATGGTCTTCTTTTTTTTAAGTTGGTGAATGCTGTTATAATCTTTGCCTTCAGTTCATCTTTGGTGTTACGAGGAGTTTTGTTGGTCTCTCGCTAAAATGTGCCCCATAAATAATAATCAAGGGTGTTGCAGTCTAGTGAGTTAGGTGGCCAGAGGTATGGGGTTCCATTAGTGGGTTCTCCTGCTTGTGAAGCATATTGCAAATACCATTATACAGGGTCTTTCATCAGCTACCCTTTTGACCCAAGGCTACATTACATCCCCAAGGCACTTAGTGTATCCTTTCATTTTGGGTCTGGCGCCCTGTGGGAAGATCATTTGAATCATCACGTCTTCACACTCGTGATCACTCAAAACACCTTCGTAATCACCATTAAACTCAGTGAACCCTTTCCAAATACTTTGCATTAGCCTCAGATTAACACCAAAACACAGCGAAATGTTCGTATTAGAGCTCCCGATGAGAATGCCATGCAGTATAGCGTTCAGTTTCCAAATTCCTGTCGTTTTCAATTGCGTCATGGTGATCTTTTTTCTCAGAGACGCTGTCCAACTGACCTTAGCATACATGCAGAAGCCAAAATCAAAGAGAAATAACGGGAAAGCGCGAAATTATAAATATGAAATATCGACATTTTTGCGATCACATCCGGTAGAAGCGCGCATACACACACAAACATTCACTCACACAAACACACAAACATTCACTCACACACACACACATATTCACACACACACACACACACAAACACACACACACACACACATATATATATATATATATATATGTATATATATTAAGTTACACTGATAATATATATAAGCATCTGATGGCGTGGAACTTCTTTCTTACTAATGGAATACGGAGGGAATGCAGATGATTGATCCTCGTACACGTGACAGTGCGCGTCCCAAGTGTAAACGCCAAGTCTTTTGGAATCAACTAATCTTGCTCTCCAGAATGGTTGCCATGGGAATACCGAAATAATAAAGAGAGGCTTGCAATGTTTTGTCTCTGAGAAGAGGCAAGAAGAACACATGGAGAAGAGTTAGTGGGATTAGTGTAGGAAATAATTCATCACATTCTAGGCCGGGTAAAAGTGGAAAGAGTCAGTTGTATTTTACCGGGCACTTCACGAGGAACGACGGTTTAGAAACAATTAACATCCACTAGCTATATTCAGAGAAATAAGGGAGACAAATTAGAATGCAAGGTACCTAATGTGTTTGCGTCATTGCATGACAGCGAAGAATAATAACATGGTTAAGGATCAAAATGTTATTTAGTGATAAGAGAAGAGGAAACTGTGCAGCCATGTGATTTTCCAGGTCTTGACATTTGATAGATAAATCGATCAGCAGAATTATAAAATATAACATTCAAAATTGTTCGTGCATATTACGAAGAAAGAAGGCTCGGAAAATTTAACAATCCCAGATCATTTAGCAGTGAGATTGTGAGGAAGGAAATAGCGAGTGACCTACCTATTGTATTTACGCGGTTGGATATCAGCGCAGGTACAAGTAGGTAGAGAGTTAAACGTCGGTGAATGTAATAAGTGACCGGAAAGTTTGGAGAGCCATGAATTTCTAAAGTGTTGAAGGAGCACGCCATATTATAAAAAAGTAAAACATAACAAACAAGCTATAATACTTATGCATGGTGCAGCAGAAATAACTCCCACATATACCCCTCCCAGAATTTCCTCCCACTTTTGGGGGGTGAGTAGCCATAGTCAAATGCAAAATAAGTAACAGAACAATCAAACATGCAGAATTGAAAAAGTTTGTAATAATAAATAGTAAGAAAAACGAAAGAAAAGGGCAAAACGTATATAAAGCAAGCAAAAATTATATGCAACGCAAATTAACAGTAATATGGCAAAGCTATAGTAATATGGCAAAAAATATCACAAACTAAAAATTGATGTTGACACAGTAAATCAATTTTGGACAAGCAAAAGTACCATTCTCACTACAAGACAAGACAGATCGGGCTTGAGTCAGATGAAACCGGCATAATTTATTGTAAATATTTAGCAAGACAAACTTGCATAACAAAAAATACGTTAGCTGAATATTTACTCGACGTCGTTGTGTACTAGATTCTCTGCACGTAGTATTACGTGTTGCACAAGGCCGAAAGTAACTATCATCCAACGGGAATCGAATTCAATACTCAATCGTGATTGTTCTAGTAAGACACAATTATTATCCATTAAACCACGTCGAAGTTTCCCATTTCCGGGGAGGCATGTGTGGGAGGTATTTCTGCTGCATCTTCTATTTGCTATTTACTCTATATTCACATGGACTATTGCCCCTCATCTATCGTTTCAACGTTCGACAATTGTGAACCTCGTCATTCACCAGGTGTATGGCGTTCTGGGTAACTTACATGGAATTCAGAACTGAAGCTTAGATTTAATCTTGGTAGGTTACCGGGATCGACATAAAACTTGCCAGAATGTACAAAAAAATGTCGAAAATAGTCCGTGTGTCAATAGTGTAAATAATGATAACAGCTCATCACAGAAATTCAGAAAGAATTTTATATTTATATTAGCAATCCTGATTATATTTATCGCTCTAAACTCAAGAAAGTAAATCCAAGTGTTTTTTTTTTTTGTTTTTTTTAAGAGAAACGACAGGTCGTATTTATTTAGGGTCTTGCTGAGGAGTGAGGCTTTCAGAATGCAAGGTTTGTCTGAATATTTTCTTTGGCTAATCCTGATGAAATGTGTCAGCCTGGAAAGGAAATGTATAAGTACAACAAACCGAAGGGGAAAAAATCAGTTTTGGAACGTGCCGAAATGAATTATGATACTGTGCTGGAGAGAATAATCGATTTCAAATATCCAGCGATCGATTAGTGCGGTTTCGCTGAACATATATCGAGAGATCTGTTTTATTATGCATTTTTTCTTCTTTCAATTCGCCATATCTGGTCTTTTTCAACTGGGAAATTGAAAAGTGTTTGTGCTAAATTTCTACTTGTTTATTTATAGATATGATCTACCTGCACCAAAACACGAATATAATTGTGTATATATATATATATATATATATATATATATATATATATATATATATAATAGATAACATTTTTGAAAACCAGCATACCTATCTACCGCAGATTTTACAAATGTGGTACGGTCAGACAGTAAATAAGAATGTATTTCCTGACTATACCAAATTGGAATGAACCACGATAGCAGAAATTTGATTTTCTAAAAAAATGTCTTAAATTCCTCAACATTTTCGACTTTTAAAAATTGTATTGAAGGCCTTAACCGTTTTTTAACAAATATTATGTCAAAGTTATATTTTGTAAACGGAATTATATATATATATATATATATATATATATATATATATATATATATATATATATATATATATATATATATATATATACGTATGAGTGTGTATTTCTTTTCCTAGATTGTTATTCTATATAAGTTTGAGTACTAACAACCACGAATTTTACATATTCACCCAAATCAACAGCGGTTAACTATATCAACGTATCTCAATATATATTTAGAATGCGTGCATATATTTCATAATATTTACGGATGTAATAATTCTTTGAAAAATGCACCCCTTCCCTACCTAGACTTAAGCTCTTTTCGGACGTAAGTCATGATACAATAATAGCTAATAAAAGTGAACACACTACCGTCCCTGTTTAAATGATTGGATTTCTCTGCATCCTTGGGATAAAAAATTATGAACATATGTGCTTTTAAACCTCAGTAAATTTAAAAATAAGTTATTCCTAAATTCGCTTGAAGATGAAACACAACTAATGATTTTAATTTAATTATATAATTAAAGTTGAAGTTTTAATTTCTGTTTTTGAAATATGGTGATTCCTGTGTAGTTATGGAAACATATTTTTAAATCAGATAATTTATAATATTAATATTACTGCTCTGTAAATTTATATTGAGCAATCGTTTGTAAAAAAAAATACCAATAAGAACACTGGGTTATATATCTTACTGTTCTTTCTTACTTTACTATAATATATATATATATATATATATATATATATATATATATATATATATATATATATATATATATATATATATATATAAAAGAAATAACTTTAAAAAAATAAATTAAAAATTGCAATAGACAGGGTGGCAATAAATTCTCTATACAGTTACTTATAATAAAAAAGCAAAGCATTCAAGCAGTTGCTTGGAGTTCGAAAAGTATCGGCATTTCCTCTTAAGCACTTTTGAGGCTGGATAAAAAAAAGGTAATGCACATTTAGATTAACCCAACATCGATACATTTATCATACTCTTCCTTTTCTTCTCCTTACACCTTCTCTTTCTTCTTCTTCTTCTTCTTCTTCTTCTTCTTCTTCTTCTTCTTCTACTTCTTCTTTCTTTCTTTCTTTCTTACTTTCTATTAAATAAAACGTCGTGTGTTTATTTTTTTAAAAACTAATAATATAGATTTCCTTAGTTTTTTTTTCTTTTAAAAAAATAAAGCGATAAGAGGCCATCTGATAAAAATTGCTTGGGTATAATGTTATTTTTAGTGGGTAGACTATTTAAGCATTTGTTAAATAGTGTTTATTTCTTCAACCAGCCTCTGTAGTGTTTCAGATTAAACGAAACGAACGTCTACTCAAATACGCATATCCATTAAAAATAACCTCTGAGGTTAACTAAAATATGTCGGCTTAAAATCAATACATTATACTATCTTAGTCCTTTTACGAAGCGGGACTAAAAGGATCACTACTTGACCCATTCCCTAATATATGCGCACGTGTCCAAAGAATTTATTTTGGAAGCCATTTATTGGTCGTGTTTTAAGCACAACATAAACTATTCTTACTATCTATCTATCTATCTATCTATCTATCTATTTATCTATCTATCTATTTCCACAAGCTTTCCTGAAACGCTCAAGGTAGTGCTCACTTCCGAATATCTGGAAAAATGACCAAAAATCATTTGATCACTTCTTTTTCTTATGGGTATCTCGATCCAACTGATACGATCAATTACTCTTTCTCTCTTTCTTTCTTTCTTTCTTTCTTTCTATCGATATACTTTTATTTGTATCTTTTATTGTATTTGAAATGTGCAAGTGAATGTCCATGAGAATATTGACTACGAGAAATTCTCTTCCGCTTTGATTGCCTTTTTCTGCTGCTTCTGTTTATTTAACCCAGTTTCAGTTCCTTGAACTGAAGCATGTTCCGCATGATCAATTTTAATACAAGGCCGAACACATCTATAGATTTGTGTGTCCCACTGAATTGTCTTTTTCTATCATCTACCATGGGAAATCCACATCCAAACGACAAAGACTCTAATATATTGGGCTGCATCAAAACCCTTTCATTTTCTTTTTTCATCAATACTTGCTTGTATAATTAAAAACAACAAAAGAAAAAAAATAACAAGACAAAAACAAAACAAAAAAAAACAAACACAAAAAAAAACAAACAAAAAAGCAAAACAAAAAACAAAAAACAAAAAAACCCAAGAAGAGTTCATGTAATGTATTACCTGCGATATCTTCAATGTTTCTAAAAGATGAAAGTTTTAATCATTCTTACTGACAGGTAATGTTCATTATCAATTGTCAAAACTTTAATATAAGGGACACTATTCAGTTATGTGCCATGAATGATACACGCTTAAATGACTGACGAGGCAGATTTTTTTCCCGCAGTAGTTCGCCATTTCTTTCTGCAGCAGACCAGTTGCCATCCAAGGCTATAGAACCCGGTCTGTACTGCTATTTATCCATAGGTGATAGTGGAGAAGAGGGGAATGCATATCTTCACCCAGGATATTCGCACGTAAGTGAATGTAATGGATTCGACTTGATTCTGGGAGAATGCTTAAACTCCTTTTTGGCAATATTGTGAGATATTCCCATGTCCCTTTACTTCTCCAATTTTTCAAGCTACATTAGTAGTGTAGTCAGTTAACTCACAGTTCATGGTTTTTTATTAGGTTCCAGCGAGAGCATGTGTTATTTTCGTAAATCTAAGATTGCGTGAAGAGGGATGTGTTATTGTGTTGAGTGCATAAATTGTAACGAATGACTGGGGGCGAGAATCAGATTAGCTAGGATTAGGATAGTCGGCTATAACACACTTAGCCTTCGGCCTTGTGGCAAAATTGTACGTAAAATTACAATAAATATACACATACATATCTATACACATATATATACTTTAACATATACTCATACACTATTCAAAACACACACATGGCAACAGTAGGAATTGTGGCTCCGTTGAACACTATTTGAGTTCCGGATTGGATGCTGGACCGTCTAATCTCAATGGCGACTCATTGGAGGACTCTCAGTTTCTGTTCGCCTCCAGAAAACATAAACAGACAAGTGTCAGATTGTTCCTATCTTCTGAAACAGCATGAAGGACTTTTAAATACAGAACTCTCTTTTATTTGTACTTTAGAAAACATTCAAAATGGAGTCACAAATTTTATTTTTACATGGCATAATATCGAAGGTAAATTTCTGTATAAATTATAATTTTTTTCATCCACCATATTATCTCATGATATAAATAATATATTATATCATAAATAATCATTACTTTGCTACATGAAATAAGCTTCACTTTAAAAAACGAATATGTTTTTTTTTTCATATAGTGATAATAATAATAATAGAGTTCAATCAGCAATAGACCCTGATTTTACCTAAATAAACCTTTGATGTAAGTATAAAACAAAATTACTTGAGACGCAACCATATTTTAATTTCACCGGAAACAAGGCGACAATATCACTATGATGCAAACGGTTAGTCGGTGTGTAACAGAATGAGCAGTTTTAGTAAGGAGAAAGGACAATAGGATGTTGAATATTTGTCAATCTATAATGGCTGTTAGAAATTTTAGCGCCTGCTTCATTGTAAGCACTTCTCTTCAAAAACCGCGAAGAAAATTTGTTATTATAATTTGATTACGTTTCTGTAGGCTCAATCTCTAAACTCAAATAACGTGTTGTTTTTTTAAAGACATGAAGGATTAACTCGTTTGAAGACAGGTTTAATCCTTGATCTGAGAATTCAGTTGTATATAGCTGGTATTTTAAACATTATTTAACGCGTTGTCTTGATGAGTGTTACTCAAAGTCTGGTACGCGGACTGGTGCCGGTATACGAGACATTTTTCAGGAAAACAAAAGAACAGTATTCATATTCCACGGCACTGGAGACTGCTCGGATAACTGACACGGTTTTCTTTTAAATTTTCATTTAATTTTATATTTATTATGGTTACATTTTTCAATTATTCACTAATGTTAAAAGTCATTGCGATAGAATTAACGAATGATATATAATGAACAACAAAACAGTGAACTGAAATACGTAAAACAAAAGCCATCATAATTATGTGGCATGTAACTGCGTAGGAATCACACCTAGAAATAACGAAAAGGTGCCATTTTGACGGATATATGCTTCTAATTTAGCCTTTAAAAAATTGACTTGATAGTGGGAAAAAATAAATAGCTACGTGGATTTGGGTGCAAACTATTAAACTTAGCACTTAATTCTTTAAGCTCATAATCTAGCTGCTTAGTAGATTTTCCAGTTTTACTCTGAGTCTGTAACAACCCTGTCCATGTCTGCCTATTATGTAGGGGCTGCAGATGTAGCATAAACATGGATCTGGTTACTGACAGACAGTGAAGACTTGTTACATCAGTGATGATTGGCTTTAGAAGAAATAAGACATCATGTCCTCATGTTTAACTAAAATAGTCTCAAAATGATTCTGGAATAGGATATACTAGAAAAAAGAATTATGGGTAAGCACAGTGATGCATTGAAAACCTTCGCCTGCCGTTCGTCTCCTATTGAAAAAAATGGCTATTTATGAGCAGGTCTCGAATGATGAGAATTAAAACAGTGCGTGTCTTTCTTATTATCTTTCGGAAAAGCATTATATACAATTGCAAAACAAAGATATTAACAAAAAACAAATATAGATAAAAAGCAAAAACAAAAACAAGCCAGCAAGTAACGGCAGAATTGACGAGCTAAAACATTATAAAACCTCGATGTCCACCAATGCATCAATCGTCGAATTAAGAAGTCAGCATATAAACAAGATTTGTTATTTATTGTTACAATCATAATGCATAATAAACACGAATCACAAGATCGTTATTCATATTGTGTTTGGTAGTGCGTTCAAAGTTATATTTGATAAATTCACCAATCATATGCTCATGCACTACACTGCGTGTGTTCGCGAATTTCCGAGAGAAAACGAGATTTCATTAGTGTGTTTGCCAAGGCGGTAAGTTCTCTTTTCTGGGATCAGATATTTCCAATAATAGAAAGCGATATTTAAAGATTACCTATAGAGAAACGCGGGCACCTTCTATGACAGTGTTCTCAGTGTCTTGAATATTGAAGAATGTATCGATTTTTCCTCAAAATAACTTCTCTGTACTTAAAACCACACATATATTGCTGCATACATGCATATAATACCACTGGTATATGTTGAGTAACTATCACAATAAGTCTTTTACAATTTTTTAAAATATTTGTCCACACATATATACAGAAAAAGAGACAAAAACGTAGACCGCGATTCAAATACACGGGCATGGAATTCACCTCTCCAAGTTTTCCAGTACCTTAACCAGGTACTGAACTGACAACATTTTGAATTCTGTCACTGGATCTAACCAACGCCTTTATCCACTGTGCCATATAACCTTAAGGACACATGACACAGTGGAACTAGAAGAGTCTAACCAAGCGAACTAAATAAATTGTTCCGTTCGACATTCCAACCACCGGAAGAAGGTCGGAGCGTACAACGGCCGAAACTTTGTGATAAATATGGCAACAAAGATGAAAACAATAGTCTGAATAATGTAAATAATGTACATAATACCTCATCTCAGAAATATAGACATATATTCAAAGGATGAAACGTTGTGATAAATATGGCAATAAAAATGAGGACAGTAGTCTGAATAATGTAAATAGTGTACATAATACTTCATCTTAGAAATATAGATAGATACTGAAATGCCGAAACTTTGTAAGAAATATGACGACAAAGATGAGGATAATAGTCCGAATAATGTAAGTAGTGTACATAATACCTCATCCCAGAAATATAGCCAGATACTGAAATGCCGAAATATTGTAATAAATATGGCAACAAAGATGAGGACAATAGCCCGAATAATGTACATAATACCTCATCTCAAAAATATAGACAGATACTGACAGAGAGATACGGCGTTTAATATTTTGATGTAATTTTTCTTGTGTTCTAAAATGTGTTTTCTTTTCTAGACATAGAGTATGTAGAAACTGTCGAAATGTTATGTAATTACGAGCAGTTTCGGCTATAATTTTAGCCATTATCAAGGGTGATTTCATTTTTACTCTTTAACTGGATGTATGGCTTGTATATTTGAATTTAGAGTTATAGGTATGTTTTTTTTCCGATCATAGTCAGCACATTGTGGCCGTGTTTGCAGTTAATATTATTTTGTTGGACTTTTCTATGCGGGATTTGGATATTTACGTGTATCACGTCTCTCTCTCTCTCTCTCTCACACACACACACATTCTCTCTATCCGCATATGTGTGTGTGCACGCGCGTGCTAGTGTGTTTAGATCATTTCAACTCAAGCCAGTTGACAAAGCCAATAAGGCGAAACGGGTTACTAGCAGTGATTTTAAACTGAACTGGAAACCTAAATCTAAGCATGAAAAGAGGTAAATCTATAAATCGCTACTCCTGTTTGATACACTGAAATAAGAAAAGTACTAAATAACTGTATTCATATAAAATCACTACTAACAAGATGTGTATTTATACAAATGGCTTAGGACTTGATATTGAGGGGCTCTTCTGAGAAGTAATCTCCAGTCAAATTCAGAAAATATGGCTAGATGATAATAAATGAATTTCATTCACATCTTAGTCGGGCTTAGAACTTCCAGGGTAACCTCGTTTCATGACAATTAAGAATTCCTCAGTTTACATTATATTGAATAAAGTAGAATATCCTTTTTTCTCATTTACATCTTCTATTAATAAATCAAATCAGCTTTCTAACAAGGTATCAGTCCATATTTTGATCTGAAAAATAATAACAGTAATTTGTCTTCGCCAATAATGACGCCAAGTATTTCTAAAACAACGTGTGGGCGTTCAGTTAGTTTCCATTTTTCCATTTCTGTATTATTTGCGTTATCTGGAAACCCAGCATCTTTTTTTTTTCTGGTTTTTCTATCCAGGTCTCCTGCTCATTCCAACTCTGCCGGCGTCATCCGAGCCACCTGCCTAGAATTCCGGAATTAGCTTAGCTGTTAATTCCGGTTAATTGATCCTAATTCGTTAATGAGCTCTGCTTTTAGGTCGTTTGAAACTTCAGACATTAGATCTAATTAACGGGATTATATTTACACAAACGTGCATGCGAATACGTTCGGTAATATAGGCGCTTCTATAAATACAGGGATTAACTTGGGGATATAAAAGGCAAATTAACTCACTCTCATGGGCATATACACCAATAAATGCACATACGCGTATATATATATATATATATATATATATATATATATTCGCACACATGCAAACCTCTTTATATATAATTACTGTGTTTTCGTTATGAATGTCCATACTATACTCCTTTTTGCAAAAGTAGTGTGTTAATTATCCTGGAAATAGGAATGTATTTGAAGCAAAATTGTGGCTAAACTATTAACAAAATTATATCTATTCCTTTTATTATTTAGAAGATTCTCTTTATTTATGTCACCATTAAACTAACAATTGCTTGCTATATTTTTCTAGTAAGTGTAACGCTTCTGTTTCTATTTATTCCCAACACTAATTAAAACACAAAGAGAAACAAGGAACGGAGCGGGTAGGTCTTCGATTGTTCTTATGTAATAACCCGTCTCTTTTTGCTGTTTATTAATGAGGTTTTAATATGGCATAAAGTTGAATATATGGGGCACCTAGTAAGGATTGATCTCATTACGCATTAGCAATACTCGTATCTTTAAACATGGAAAGAATTAATTGATTGGGCATTTTGTTCTCTTCTTCTTCTTCTTCTTCTAATGATTATTATTAGTAGTAATATTAGTAGTAATATTAGTAGTAGTATCCTTCTTCTCCACCTCCTTCTTTTCAACCTTCATCTTCTTCTAATCAATGCTTGTCTTTTTTTAACGAAATTGTCTTCTTCCATGATGTATGTTTACCTCTTGGAAAACCTCTTTCGCTTGTTCAATGTCCCTTTGGTTTTCACTTTGCACATGAACTGATGCTAATTTACACTAAAGCTTACCAAATACAGGGTTCAAGAGCGACTGAATTTAAAAGCTTACTGTAAAATATTTCTAATAAATGAGTCACATGGTATAAACAAAAGAAGAGGAGATGAGAAGTCGAGATTATGAGGATGAATAAGATGAAGAAAATTGACCCTTGACTTGATTTACACGTGACGACGTTTTTTGGATGTTTTGGCTGTTAACTTTTCCAGTGCTTTGGTTTCTTCTATTTGGAAATGATTATGTGGAATCAGTTCACAAATTTGAAAGAACGCTGATCTTCTCTAAGAACTTCTTTTTCTTCTTCTTTTAACTGCAGTGTCCATTTAAGACTTGAGCTGTTATGTCTCTTAAAGGTTCCCTGTCTCTTGTAACTTTTAATAAGTCTTGTCTTTTTTTTCTATATTTTCTAATCTGTATTCTGCCAATCATATATACAAGTTAATTAGATCGGCAATGCGGTGCTTGCATATGTCCCTCTTACATTCTATATACCCTGTGAATATCAAATTTTCCTCGCCCACTTTCCGCATTATATGCCCTAGAAAATTTAAATGATTCTTTCTGATGACATATATATCAGTGTCTTTTTGTTTGCATTTTCTCTAAAATTTTCTATCGCTTACGTGACACACTCCTGTAGCACGACATTCGTTCAAATCTAACTTTTAATATAATATTTTTCAGTTCTAAAAAATAAAGAAATATAATTATGATATTATATATTTTCAGAATTTGAGAAGGGCAAATAAATGCTTTATGAATCATTTAATATTTGGAGAAGACTGGATGTCATATGTCGACCAGAGTCTACAAATATATATGTGTATGTATGTATTTGACAGAATCAACTTTTGTTTTTGTTTCATATTTTCTTCATTTTTCATATAAAATACCCTTTTTTCAGAATTTTGGCGTGGATGGATACATATTTGCATGACGGATTATATGTATCGCCATTTTATGTTTCTGACAACAAAAATAGATGAAACTATGCGAGTGTGTCATTTCTAACGATGTCGACATCTAAGTATATGTAAATGTTCGCGGTGTGCTTGCGCATGCGTGGAACTGATATTAGGGGGAAATATTTACTTTCCAGTTTGGACATTTTTTTTTCATTCTTATATACAACACAGTGTAGGTTTTTAAACATTTTAAACATTTTTTTTTTCTATTGCACATGAATACTTTTTTTTTTTTTATCTCAAGTATTTGATATTCGGGAAGATAAGTCGTAGCCGACATAAAAATATAGATCTCAAGAAATAAAAGTAAAATATAAGAAACTCGAAACATAAAGAAATTGACAGCTGCTAAAAACAGGAATGGATTCATGTACCAAGGAAGTATGAAAGCAGGGCAAAAAAAGAAGGCTCGAAAATATTCATATTAACATCAATAAGACATTTATAATAAGGAGAATAATAATTTTAATATTGTATTAAATATTAAAGATTTTAGAAATGAATAGAATTAATCATTCTCATTGACACCCTCTTTCAATAGTTTGTTCCTTGCTTAGTTTGCATTAAAACCTGTCAGTACCTTATAAATAATAGAATATTCCGTTTTAACCGCGTGAAAACATGGAACTGCCATATCAGAGATTCTACTTGATTTTAGAGGGGAAAGTGAAAACAGAAAAGAAAGAAAAGAAAAATAGAAGTGTTTAACATATGTTTCATTGAAATTGAAAAAGTTGTAAATTTCGAATTTTTTCCATTACTTACAAATAAACTTATTATTTAATGAAAATATTTGCAAAACAGCTTTTCGGCGATTCCTGTTGAAAATGTTCTTGTCATTTTGTCCGTTAGGTCGCAATACCTCATGAATAATGGACTATTCCTTTTTGGTGGCGTAGCAAAAGGTGAAAAGACACTACTTGATTTCAGTGGGAAAATGAAATAAAGTGGTTTTCGGCTTATCAAATTTAAAATCATTTCATGAGTACAATCTCACTTATGAATAACTATTAATAAAATTGTTTGGAAGACAGGTTTTTGAACAGTAGAATATATATATATATATATATATATATATATATATATATATATATATATATATATATATATATATATATATATATATATATATATATATATGCATTTAAATTCAGAAAAGGATTTATGCAGAAAAATGAAAATCAGCGAAGAATTAATTATTATTTAAGCTAAATTTCGAAAGTTAAACCAATATTTCGTTTCTCAAATACGAATCTGATTTTAAATAAAAGATCTGAAAGAAAATACAAGGAAAGTAATTCTTCTTAAAAGAGATAAAATTGTGTACAAAGAGACTTAATAAAAAAAATGTCCCTTTGACATTATCCAGACGAACAAACGAAAACATAGAATAATGTTATTATGAATCATTATGGCAATCACAATACATCAAGATCTAAATCTATTTTGAAAATAAAATACAGATAGAAAATTATTCCTTCTGAAAATATCTATGATATAAAAGAAATAACGAAATAATCTTAATCATTTTAGTCGAAGTAAGAAGATAATACTACTTGAACGCAAGTTTTGGAAGTGATTGATTACTTCTCTGTAGCTTATATTTTGCAGGTTATTTAAAACTAGAAAACATTTTCAGATTGTAAGCGTTTCTGGAGATAATAATGATACAGTAATGCAAGTCTTACTAATTAACTCATAACTGAGAGAGATGTACTTTCATACCATTCACAATAGTTGTTGCACGTAAGAGAATATAATGAAGCAAATGGTAACTGGAACTCGCCACCTCGATTTACAATTCCAAATCATTATCCATTATACAACATGCACATCCAAAATTCTGGTATTCCCAAACGGTCACCATCTCCGTACTGACTAAGCTCGACACTGCTTAACTGCTGATCGTACGGGAACCAATCTTTCAAGGTGATATGGTCCGTAAGATCATAAGGACGCATGGAGTTACAGGTAGTGAAAGACAATAAGAACACTTTAGTGTTGGGATTTAGGAAAAGACTATAATGGAACAGGGTTCAGAAAGACAACATGGCAATTGACGTTGCATTTAAATCTTTGAAGATTGTAGGTGACAAGAAATTGGAAAAGGTCCCAATTATGAATCATCGCAAGCAAAATACTCATTTTTTAATGAATCTAATAAATAAAACCTGTGTAAAATATTGTAAAAAAATACGGAAAATTTTACTTAGATCTTTTGTTAGATAATAATTAATAAAAAACAAAAAAAATAGATAAAATACTGATTCTGCTATTCATAATCTACAATTGACTTAGTTCTCTTGTTGATTTTTTTTTGTTGTTGTTGTAGTTGTAGTTGTAGTAGTAGTAGTAGTAGTCTTTGGCGAAAGACATAGTACTAGCAGTAGTCATAGAGGTACTTGTTCCCACTGACGTCTTTAGAATATTGCAGGGGGGAGGTTGGCCTACTTAATTCGGCGTCTTCTTTCTCAATGTCATGATGTTGCAGCGCAGCTATCAGCTGGAATGTATCAGCACTCAACGAAATTTGTTTTTTAATCAGTGCATCCCAAAGAAACGCGACAGCGCCTCTAAGACGCAAGCGGTTACGAGAAATGAAAGAGTATGAGACTTCTTCAGTAAGAAGAAAGGAGAACAAAAGAAGAGATTTCAAAATGGCAGAAAATGGCAATTGATGTTGCCTTTAAATTTTTGAAGAACATAGCCGGTATGCAAGTAAAAAACCGGAAGAGACTTCCACATTAAAGAAGTGTGAGAAAAGTAATCATTAGAACAGAAGATACAGTTGGATATAGCTAGTTCAACAGTAAAACGGTGAGACCTAGTTGCTAATCTAGTCGCACGCTTAAATTTATGTAGTCGAGTCACTAAGGGGAAGGAAGCTAATCAGCACAGTCACCATGTAAATATTTATAGAAAAGACAGAGCGAACCCACGCTACTTCATAATTCAAAATACCAGGATTGATTACATTACAGACAATTCTTTGAATTTGTCAATAATCTCTAAACATACTGCAGGAACACCAGACCAGATATGGCGGCAATATTCAATGCACATAAGAATGTTAGATTTATAAAATAAAAGATTGGTTCTGGCGATAATAATTGCCTGTCACAACACAGTGAAACACGTTTCTATCAGACCTACCAATCGCTACAATATTATGATCCCACTTCAAATCAGGCGAAAAAGTGAGCCAAGAAGGCGCAAATAGTTTCTCTCCTAGGGGCTAGCAACATTCTTACTGATGAAAGCAGAAAACGTTGTCTATGGTGATTCAAGAAAAAACGGTTTGTTTTTGAGGAGATAAAATCTGTAGACCATTTATTGACTCTGTTAGCTATTGATTTACGAAGATGGCTAGGTCTACCAAAGTGTCTCAGACACGCTGCCCTTTACGGTAATTCCAATATCCTTCAACTCCAATTTAAAAGCCTTGTTGAAGAATACAAAGTCTCTAAAGTGCGAACGGTAATACAATATAAGTTCTCCAAGGATCCAAAAGTGACAGGAGTAAATATTGAAGTCTACACCGGGAGGAAATGGAACGCGGTAAAGGGGTTGAAATTTGCAGGAGAGCGTCTTCGCGAAAAAGTAGTACTGGGTACTTTTGTCACTTGTTCTGTAGGGATTGTTTTTTTTTTTATCCCCACAGTTAGAACTGACAGATCCGTAAGCAAAAAAAACACAAAAAACATCGACACTTACTGGACGGAATTCTCGCAGGGAAGCGGAAATTAGTGTAGCAAAGATTTTTGTGTTAAAACAACAAGGAGCGTGGACAAAATGGGAAACAATGTTGCATAGGAAAGTTAGATGGTCTGAAATATGGCGTAACAAAATAGGCATGATCTTTCGAGCAGTTTACGACCTTCTCCCAAGCCCAGTTAACCTACAACTATGGACTAAATCGGAATCGCCTTTATGACCCTTATGTCCCTTATGCGGTCAATTAGGGTCATTAAAACACACACTTAGTAGCTGCAAATCAGCGTTGGCTGATGGTAGATACAGATGGCGCCATGATCAGATATTAAGACATAGCAGAAGTCGTTAATACAGTAATCCTTACAAACAACTTTAATTCAAACAGGAATGTTATAAATTTTATTAAAGATTGCGTGAAACCGAACCCAAAGAAAATGATAGCACCCAATTTATTGTGTGCAACAGACTGGGATCTTAGAGTAGATATAAGCAAAAGATTAAACTTCCCAGATCACATCTTCAAGATCCTATTGCGTCCAGACTTAGCCCTCTTTTTAAATAAGTTAAAGTAAATCATTATGTGGGAATTAAAAGTCTATTATGAGGAGAAGAAACGAATGAACGGAAAAATTAAGATACGACGAATTACTGGAAAATAGGTAGATGCAATGGATGGAAGGCAAGCTGCAAGCCAATTGAAGTAAGCACAAGGGGTTTTGTAGAAAAATCACTAGTCAGCACCCTAACAGATATTGGGATAGTAGGAACAAAAAGATGAAAGACTATCCAAACTATTACTGAGGCAGCAGAAAAAAAAACAGCTAAAGGGTTATGGCTAAAAACGAACCAGTGAATCGACAAGCAATCAAGGAAAAAAGTTCGAGATACATGGAAACGACTTTTTTTTGTTTTGTTTTGTTTTTGTTTTTTTTAATTATTTTACACAGTGTAGTTTTATAAATCTTTAATTGAATATTTTTTTTTATGTAAATAGTATAAAGATATGCCACAGCTTATAACTAATTATAAATGACGTATTTGGTTTGTAAATATGTATAGTCAGAAAATAGTTATAGTTTTTTTTTGTACATCTCCCAATTTTAACTTGTTTATCTAACTAATGTATTTTATTTTTAGTCATTATTTTATTTTTTATTTTATTTTTTTTTCCTTTTTTCTTACATGTTGCTCCAATTTTGGTAGAGGTATATTCCATATTAACTGTGATTTTGATATTTTAGCATCTAGAATAAAGGCGCAACATCGTAAAGTTCAAAACCGGTCAATGTTTTATTTTTCGATAATTTTCTCCCCAACCATTTTCGTTCTTTATTGCTTAATAGAATTCTTTTGACTTCCATTTTATCTCTTTTTCCTTTTCTGTCAGCAACTATTGGACTATATTTGAATTATAATCATTTGTGACTAATTCTTGTTAAACGTCTTACATAGCAACATTGTTCACCGCTCTTTCCGCCTTTTTTTGTTCTTTTTTCGCGTAACGATCAAAATCGTAAATTTAATTTTATTTGTTAATCTCAGTCGTTAATTTTACCACGTTAATCGACAGATTTAATCGAATTTTACTCCTTCAACTTGTTTTAAACGACATTTATTTATATATTTATTTTCGTTTTAACACACTGCGTAAATCGTAATTTATTTATTTTAATCGTAAAAACAATGTAAATTTCTACTTATCTTAAGGTTGCATCATTTTTTTTATTTCTTATTTTATTTTATTGTTTATTTTTATTCTTTACTAACAGTTATTATCAGCTGGGGAGATGGAAAAAAAGTAAAAAGAAAAAAAAGAAACGAAAAACACATGATGACCTTCCAAGTATCAGACGAATATCCACATGAGGGTGGGAGAGAAAAAGTAAAAGATCCACCGTAAACAACTTAAATAGAGCTCACAAAGTTACGATTCGCTGTTGGTCAACTTCCAATCAAATGTGTGACAGAGTGGTATGGTTTGCCTATAATACAAGTCAGTGTCTACAGGCTGTTAATTTAGATGGTGAGGAGCACCATAGACGGATCAACTCTGGTTGAGATTGTCCTTCGAAAGCCAGTGGTCCAGCTTGAGCATTTCTTTGTGCTGAAACTGCTGATCTTTTTTTTTAATTTTTGAAACGTTTTTTGAATCGTTCAGTTTTATGCATATTATTTGTTTATTTTCTTCACTTTCTTTCGTTGTTTTTTTTCCTTTTTGTGCTTTCAATTTTATTTTTGAATTTTTCAGTCTTTTCATGATTTAGTTTTGTGAAGTTTTTTCTTTTTCTTGTCTATTTTCGTTTTTATATTTTTTTTTACCCACCCTCGTTTTGATTTTATCTTTTTTTCTATTTGTTTAAATTGTTGATTACTTTTTTTGGTTTTCCACGTTCTTGTTTATTTTTGTGTTTGTTCTTGAATATTCTGTTTTTCGCTTGTGGAAAAGAAAAAATAATTCGAAAAGAAAAAATAATTCGAAAAGAAAAAAAGCCATTATTTGTTCGTCCGTGGTTGTTCATAAAACACATCATGACGGACAGTAACAACGACGAAAGTAATACACCACTTTCTAAACCGGTGTCATCAGCAAAAATGGCGTAGTCTGAATGTAGGCTGATTAAAAAAAGGTTTACAGCAATCAAAGGAAGAAATCTGAAGAATCATTCAAAGGTAATGGATTCTTAACCATTCCGGAGGCACTGGATGCCCTAAGTACTCGGATAAATTTCCTGCTGACTGTTAAAATTCGAAAATTAATTGGGGTCAGCAGTGATAGCATGCAAGAATCACTAAAAGCTTTACAAATCAGCCCAAAAGTAGTCGCCAGAAGAACAAATGCACTATGGGACATATTATTAGCAACTGAGCAACAAGCCAAGGAATTAGCTGGAAGCGTGTTGACAACAAAAAACTTTCGTAATTGGCACACGCAGGACAAAGGTAACCATATATGGAGTGCCCATGGATATCCCAGAGGAGAGAATGGAGGCCTTTTTCCCAAATATGGTGAAGTCCCTGAAGTAAAGGCCCTCCTAAGTAAAATGGGAATAACAACAGGCGACATGGAAGTTTAAGTCACGGTGAACCGAAAAAATTTTGGAGGGATACCGGATGTTCTCGTTTGCCGTGACAAGCGGATGGTTGTTGAGAAGGGCAGGAGACCATATTGCTGGTCTTGTGGCGTTTCAGGGCACATGGCCATGGAGTGCTCTGGTAAAATCACAATGTCCGCCTCGTCCAGCGAGGACAGCAACAACAGCAGAAGAGCAGTCAACCACAAAAACGACTGGTGCAGACTGGATGGAGGTTGGAAGGAGTCGGAAATCCCCTATTGTTCCGTTTACAAAGGATATACCCCAACCAAAGAGGCAACAGATACCAGAGACGCAGCAACAAAAGGAGGTACATCCTCCAAAGAAGGTACAGGAAAAGCAGCAGCACCAGAACCCCAGAAAACTTCCCAGGCGCCCCAGGAATAATCACATGCGTGAGGGACACAGGGGGCTATTTGAAGGTGTGGAGTCATCTGTTCGAGTCAAAGGAAGCATATCCGAACATCAGGATGATGGAACTCGAAAACGAGAATTTGAGAAAACTTAAGCAATTTTGTGCGGGGAGGGTCCCTGTTTTGCTCCACCCCTCCCTTATATAGGGCTGTTAAACGTACCCTACGGATGTTGCCGGCATTTGCCTAGATGTTCGGATGACGACGGAATTGGCCACACGGAGCTAGGGCAATACGTCGGGGTACTTTCCGCCGCAGATTTCCGTCCGGTATGTGAATAGGTTAAAAATTTCTTTCTTTTTTTCTTTCGTTTCAGGCTTAAAAGATTCCAATCAAGTTAGTCACTCTGAAGGCGAAGGGCTTGAGGGATAAGGATAAGGCTGCCCGCCTGCTGCGTGACCTCTTGTCGTTAAGAGTAGATGTCGCCGCGATCCAAGAGACCCACTTTGTTTGAAGCGCCGATCCCTGTGTGCTGTCTAACGACTTTGTCGTCTTTTCAGCATATGGGGATCGACGGGCCAGAGGAGTTTCTTTACTGGTTAGCCGTACCCTGTATGCGAAGGTGGACCTTGTGCATACCGATGCCGATGGCTGGTTGATAGTGGCCGATATTGCTGTGAAAAGTGGTTCGTTCCGAGTCGTTGCGGTTTATGCGCCCAACGATCAGGAGAGGCGTGTCTCCGTTTTGCAGTGGTTGGGGCCGTTCCTGGTGGATTCAACGCGCCTAGTGTTAATGGGGGACTGGAATGTCGTCCTGAACCCCAATGGGGAGATAGTGGGACGAGGGGTCTCGTAGACTGGTTGATCTCATCAATGATTATTGTCTCGTTGATAGATAATGGGTCGATCAGACCGGGGGGAAAATGTGGATGTGGGCTCTTAATTAGCCTTTTATCCGGGTGGTTAGCTTCCTGGATAGAATGTTAGAAAAGCCGAGATAGACTTGCTGGATTGTCCCACGTTCTACTGGGTAGGCTATTCGGACCACAAACTCGTTTAGCCGCGATGGCGGTAGATGAAAGACCTAGAATGTCTGGCTACTGGAAGTTCAATCTGTCCTTACTGGACAGGCGGCACTTCCAGGAGCAACTAATTAACCTAGTGTAGCGCAAGCTAGTGGGGACGGTTATCGGGAATAGGTGGAGGGAGAGACTTAAGAATAGGATTAGGTCCCTCACCACTAATTCAACAAACGGCTCGTCCGAGATAGAGCTGAGAAGGTGAAGACGCTTAAGGCTAGTTTTTCCCGGGCGGTGGCTGGGAGGGATCCCCTAGAGATAGCATTAGCCAGGGAGGTCTTGGAGCGTTCGAATAGAGAGAGCTACATGGGCCAGGTAATTAAATAGGTTAAGCAAGATGTCTTCCTAAGCTGTGAATATGAGCGCAGAACTGCGCAAGGAAGAGATTCATCGAGACTCCGGTCGTTACATTCATGAAGTCAAAGCCCCGGAGGGTGAGACTCTTCGGGCCACCGACGACATGTTCGAGTAATTTCGGCGCATTTCGAGAGCCGGCTTACCAAGGAGCCTGGTATCCGTGTGCAGAAGTTTCGTAGTTATTTGGCTGAGTTTCTCAGCTTTCGCTGACCGAAGCAGCTAACTGCGAGGGAGAGATCACGGAGGGCGAAGTCTACGCGGCATTGAAGAAAGTCGGCAGAGTCAAGTCGCCCGGTCAGGATAGTTTGCCCTATGAATTGTACTTGAGGCTGTCGCACATCTTTGTCCCAATTTTGACTGACGTGTTCAACAACTGGTTCCGGCATGATGCCATCGCTGTCCAGTTCACCAGGGGTGTGATCACGCTGTTGTAAAAGCGCAAGGGTGTTGAGCGGGGTTTAGATGATTATAGGTCCATAACTCTGCTAAACACAGAATTAAAGATTTTGGCCAAGATCCTGCAGGAGCGTCTGCAGTCAGTTGCCGAGTCTTTTTTGTGTCCTGAGCAGACTTGCGCTGTGAGGGGCCGAACAATTCAGAGCAACCTGCATCTCATCAGCACGATCATACAGAGTGTAAAAGACGACGTGTAGCCGCGCTGATCAATTATCTAAATTGGTCAGCGCGGCTTCAGTCCAAGGCATTTCATAGTGTTGACCATCGCTACCTTGCTGCTATCCTGCAGGCCGCTGGATATAAACCCGAGTTTCTAACGGTGGATTAGCTGCCTGTATCGTTCCACCAGTGCTGTGGCACAGGTGAACGGGATGCTTTGGCGTTGGGGCCTCTCCTTTGCCTGCTGAGGGACAGGGTGTGCAATCCGGTCCTACGTGGAATTGCTGTTCCTGGAAGCGCTAGAGCCAGGGTTTCTGCGTACGCCAATGACGTAATTACTTCCGTCTCGTCCCGCAGTGAAATTGAGGTGGAACTGAAGGCGCTTGATCGCTACGAAAAGGTGACAGGGGCCAAGATTAACCGCGACAAGTGTTCCGGATTGTGGTTAGAGGCCTCGAAGGGGGTCGAACTTTAGAGGCTTTTCGGTTGGACGGACATTCCTGTCCGCATTCTGGGAGTGTGGTTTGGAGCTAACGTCGAGCTGGAGAAAAAATGGTAAGAAGTACAGGCTAAGTTCGACGCGGCCGGTCAGGCTTGGTGCCGACGGAGGTTGTCTGTGAATGGCAGGGAGGAAGCGTGTGCCACATAAGTCTTTCCGATTGTCCTTTACCGTTTATCTGTACTTCCCCTCTGTAAGGACCATAGGAATCTGCTCGAGCGATTGCTATTCTGAATTTTATGTGATGGACGCAGTCATAAGTTCGATAGAGGAGTCTGTGCAAAACATCTTTGTCATGGGGGGCTGGGAATGCCACACTTGGTGAGCCACAAGCTCGGCTCGATGTTGGCCTTCCTACGCTGCACAATGACAGGAGATTCGATTATGGTTGGAAGTGACTCTTTCCCTTTTCTTACTATCAGTCCCCCCATCTCGAGAGTTGAGCGCCATCGTAAACCCCGGTATCAATCGGATTTCCTTGGCGAATATCGGTCTGGCTTGCTGGCTGTTCCTCGTTCCAGTGACCTATCTCAGCCTAAGAACGTCTTCCATCGCCATCTAGTGGAGGGGGTCGGGAAGAATTCACTATGCGAGCGGCTCAGCTTATCTGAAGAGGGGCGTCGCTCCTTCTGGTGCTGGGCGCCAGTAACCCTGAGTTTTCGCTTACCAGTCGACTGGTTCGGAATAGGCTATCTCTCAATGAAAAGGCTTTCATATAGGGCTTGGCTTGATTAAAAAAAAATATGGATATTGGTCAGATGTAAACAATATTAAAATCGTCAAATTAAGATCGATTTACACTATTGTAAAAAAACAAAATGAAGTCGACACATCTATTTTAAACAACAATAAAACATACATATACAACAAATCTATATTTAAATCTGCGTGTATACTCCGGAAAGGAGGACCCTTTTTTTTGGTAAAAGCTTACTCTGCTTCAGGGAATGTAGTCAACATATTCTAATACAAGGCCACATTGTTTTTGAGTATAAGGGGATTCAAGCTATCTAATAGCAGGAGGCATAAAAATCACAAACGAGAAGACAGAAGCTTCAATATAGATCCAATATACACGTAGAAGTCTGGTTTACACTCGAGATAATATAGACATATATGCAGTTTCGACTTGAATAAAAGAAATGTAGGTTAGAGACAGACAAAGGCAAAGAAAAAGTCCAAATATGTTCGATTTGCACTGGTAAAAAAAAAAAAAAAAAAAAAAAAAGTTTCCGCAAAAGTAAAAACATAGATATACGATAAATTTATACTTTAATCTGCAAGTATTCTCCGGAAAAGAAGGACCATTTTTTTTTTTTTTTTTGGTCGAGGAACATCTTATTTCCCTTCAAAGAATGCAATCGGTATATTTTTAATCGCAGCAGACAGGATTTCTGGACACTGAATATGCCACTTCTGTTCTTTTGCGCCTACTATATACCTCAAGATTCTTTACAAAATTCAAAGAAGCGTCTGTAATGTTATTATTTTCATCCATGCATCTCGACTAGAAATATTCCCACCTCCATGACATGGCTTACCTCTGTCTTCTCAATAAATATTTTCATGGTAATTGTTATAATAGCTCTCCTTGGTAGGTTCATTTAAGCGTACCAATGGAATGGCAAATAATTCTTATCGTTTAAATGTTGAAGTAGCAAGATGCCGCCGTAAGTACTATTCTAATGATATCTTTTCTCGTACTACTTATCTCTGGGAATCACTTCCAGATTCCTGCTTCCCTGACAGTGACGTTCTTCAAAGAATTAAATGCATCAATAAACGCCGTATTCTGTTTTCTTTATACTTGTTCTTTTATTGTCCTTTCTCCTCATTAAAGTCTTCTCATTCTCTTTCATCCTCAGTAAATCCTGACATTGTTACATTGCTCGTGGTGAAATGATTAATGAAAAAATATAAAATTAACGGTAGTTGCTTTATCTAACAGAAGGAATCACGAGAAATGGAAGCGAGCTGTAAAGGTCCAGGCATTTTAAGCAGGTGTAGAGATTTATCCATTGTTCCCTATTTAGGATTGGATCTGATTCCTTAAAAAGTCTGCTTCTGCTCTTTACTCCTAACCGTCTGCCCCTGAACTCTTAAGTTTGCTTCACACATTGTTTATTTCATTTTTCTTCTCTCCCCCAACAATAGAAGTAGATAGGTTCGCCTATCATCCGGTTCATACTCCTCCCCAGTCTTTTAAACAGGAGTAGAGATTTATACCTTGTTCCCTGTTTAGGATTGAGTTTCCGTTCCCTTCTAAAGTCTACTCCAGCTCTATACTTCTAACGCTTTTCCTTTCCTACACTAATATATCTCCAAACAATAACACTCTAATTTGAGTGTCTATTGGGCCTTGTATTGGGTGAACATTAGTAAAAAAAAAAAAAAATAAATAAATAAAAATAAGTGATGAGACTGACCGAGTCATATTTTTATCTGGTGGTAATATTTTTTGTCTTCTTTTTTTGTATATTTTGATTTTTTTTTTATTATTTCAGGTCATGACTCAGTTTCATAACGGAATCAACGATATATATATATATATATATATATATATATATATATATATATATATATATATATTCTTGCTCAAATTGTCAGCTTTGGGTTCTAATCACGATATCTCTTTGAGGGATAGTTCCCTGTCAGCTCCAGTTGAATCACCGTTGTAATGTAACTAAGCTGATGGGTTGTTGGCACGCACACATGTCGATCTGAAGCCGTGTGGCGGCAGGATTTCATTGGATAGCGCGGGGAGCATAAATTGATGATTTAAATCTTCTGGATCTGGAACAACATTGAAAATCAGACTAAAAATGAAGTATTGCTGCAATATATCGACTGGTGATACCCTATCATTACTGTCCAGCCATGACAAGTTTAAAATCGATTATACGGCCTTGAGGTTGATGAATTATTTTTCACACAGCAACCTCTTTCCTACAAGCAAATTACTAGCCCGTATCATCTCTATCGCTATTTTCAAATCAAATATTCAGACGGTCAACATTCTCTTGTTCCACCAGTCAAAAACTTAGAAACGATCGACATGCCACGTACGAAAGCTTAAACATATTCCATCCTCTTTCTTATTTGTTTGCTAAGGAGACATTCACTTTGTTAAAAAAAAAAAAAAAAAAACTTCCAGGTGAATTCTCGTCAGATCACTATTATCTAAACCTCTTCCTGTCTAGGGTCAATTGTTATCTGTCCTCTGCATTCACATAATACGTAGGTTCTCCTTCCATTTGTGCCTTATTCATTACCCATCTTGATTGAGTGGCTCTTTAGCCAGTTATTGGGTAAACAATAGTATAAATTATTAGCTTGGTGCAAAATAATGTCGTTTTCTCACATATGTTACTATGTGAGAAAACGACATTATTTTTGCACCAACCTAATACTAAATGTTTCGATATGAAGTATCCGCAATTTTCTATTAGGTTGGTGCAAATATAATGACGTAATAATGTCGTTTTTTCACGTGAAACAATACGTCAAGAAACATTATTATTACGTCATTATTTTTGCACCAACCTAATAAGAAATCGAAGGAAAAAAGAAAACTAATTACAGCAAATAAGAAAGACAACTTGAAGAATTCAACGAAGAATGAGAAGAAAACAGAATGAATGAATTAATGAAAAAAGAATGAATGAAAGAATGTGTGAAACGAGTAATGAATGAAAGAAAAATGAATAAAAAAGAATGAATAAATGAGAGAATAAATTATTATGTTGGTGCAAAAATGATGACGTAATAATGTCGTTTTTTGACGTAGTTTTAACGTCAAAAACGAAATTATTACGTCATTATTTTTGCACCAACATAATAATTAAAAAATGAAAGAATAAATGAACGATGGAATGCATGAAAGAAAGAAAAAAATGAAAGAACCAGTGAAAGAATGAACGAACCGAAGAATGAATGACAGAAAGAAAGATAAAAAAAAAAAAAACGTGGAGAAACTAAAAATGATGAAAATTGATTTTCTTGATAAAATTAAAAAAAATGAAAAATAAAAAAAATATAATGTCAATCGTTATCATCTGCGTTCTTCCTTCTTGTTCTTTTATTGTTCTCGAACATTCCAAATGTTCTTTTTTCTCCAATTATATCAGACTCAGTAACATTATCCACGATTTTAAAAGAAAGAAAATTAACCGAATAATCATCCTTCATAATGACTAATAAAATAGTAGAAATCGCCCGGATATATAGAAGATTCGGACTGGTTTTACACATTTTAAGTCCAAAAGAGAAAGGCATATCGAAACACTGGAATAAAGAATAAAAAACTTAATCACTGAAACTTATCAGTCATCTTTAATGAAACTTGTATGAAAGAGGGATTGCTGCCCAAATACACAATTACTCACACAAAACCACACACACACACAGAGAGAGACATATATATATATATATATATATATATATATATATATATATATATATATATATATATATATATATATATATATATACACTATGCGTGTGTGTTTATGCAAAATTCTGAAATAAACAAAATCACGTGTATATATATATATATATATATATATATATATATATATATATATATGTATGTGTGTGTGTGCATGTATGTAAAGTGCTGAAAAACACAGAAAAATCGTGTATGCACATATATAAATGTGTGTGTGTGTGTGTGTTCTGTGGTTTTGCTTTTGCTTATGCACTAATGATATGAAGACAATAAACAAAAGTGCATTTTCTACTAGTTATCAAAAGGAATAAAGAAGACATGGACTCAGAATAAATTAGTAAATACTCATATTTTTTTCTTGCAGGCTTTTTAAATTCCTACAAAGCACTCGAAGTCATGGATAGCACATTACCGATCCTGCTACCAAAACTAGCCGGTAGACATCATACAATTTTCTTGCCAGAGAAATAATGTTCTTTGTTTGATTCTTATTTCACACTCTACGGTTATATTTGGCCGAAGCAGACATCATAATCGTTAGTTGTTCCTACTTCTTACAGAAGACATATTCATATCTTTTATGAGTTATATTTCTTGCTATTTCTTTTGCTCCTGTGAGATAAGCCCCCGGCCGGTTTCCACCCATTGTCTTCTCCTTCAAGCACACCAATAATACATTCCTGTAATCGCATCTGAAGTTAAGAAACTGCAATTTTATGTGTATTCATGCATCTTTCCCTGCACATTAGTCGAAGTGACGTAAGCACGCTTAACATGATCACCGGTCGTCTAGCTGTGAAAAAGTATAGTATCTGTTTTATCTTTGTCTTAAAGTTTTAAGGAAATCTTGGTCCTGGGGATTCCAACTCTGCAGCATTTCTTCTTTCTTTTTAAGTGCTATAACCTTTCTGCATATAGGCGATCATGACTCTCCACCTTCGTCTATCCCTTGCAGTCTTCAACAAGTTATTTCTTTTTGCTTCCTCCCACAGACAATGTAGTTATCCACCTGCTCAAGCTCTCCAGATCTGTCACGCGCTGCTTTCCCTTGTCTCTCTTTACATCTATTCGACCCATGAAGAATAGATTCTCCGAACCCCCTTCCTTATTGTGTGTCCCAGAAAATTCATCTGTCTCTTCCTGATATTAAGTAGAAACCTTGAACTTTTTGCAACCCAATACCTCATCATTGCTCACACGCTAGACCTATGACAAGTTTTAAATGGATTATGCGGCCGTGAGGTTGATGCTATGCGGCGGCAGGATTTCATTTGGTAGCGCGGGGAGCATAAATTGATGATTTAAATCTTCTGGATCTGGAACAACATTGAAAATCAGACTAAAAATGAAATATTGCTCCAATATATCGTCTGGTATTACCCTATCATTACTGTCCAGCCATGACAAGTTTAAAATCGGTTATGCGGCCTTGAGGTTGATGAACTATTTTCCACGCTGCAACCTCTTTCCTACAAACAAATTACTAGCCCGTATCAATTCTATCGCTATTTCCAAATCAATTTTTCAGACGGTTGAAATTTTCTTGTTTCACCAGTCAAAACCTTAGCAGCAATCGCCATGCCACGTACGAAAGCTTAAACATCTTCCATCCTCTTTCTTATTTGTTTCGTAAGGAGACATTCACATTGTGAAAAAAACTCCCAGATGGATTCTGCTCAGTTCACTATTATCTAAACCTCTACCTGTCCAGGTTCAACTGTTATCTATCCTCTGCATTCACATAATACGCATGTTTCTCCTTTCATTTATGCCCATCCAACTGCCTTATTCAGTACCCCTTCTACTTATGTGTCCCAGAAATTTCTTCTGTCTCTTCCTAATGTTAAGTATCAACCTTCTCCTTTTTTGCAACCCAAGACTTCATTGTTGCTCACACGAGATCACACATTAGTCTTATGTATTTGGACAATTCGGTATAGGGTAGTAGTTAACAAGCTTCTCACACTAGATCAGTTACGAGTGATTTGGATCCTCACTCGGTGCTACACACTTTTGGAATTGGGCAACATATACGCTACGCTAAGAGAATCATTTCGGCAATTCGGCGTGGTGTAATGGTTAGCAAGTTTGTCTCTTTAGATCACTTATTACCGAATAGTGAGTTCATCGGCGCACCAAACTTTCGGCGTTGGGACAGATCCAGGCTAAGCTTCGAAAATAATTTCTGGACACTTCAACATGGTTTAATAGTCAGCAATCTTGTCTCGTAAGATCAATTACGACTGAACAGTGAGTTCGATCCCCGCTGGATGTCCCACATCTTCGGTCTTCTGCCACATCTAAGCTACACGTCGAAAATCACAATTAGTCTTATGCATTGATGCCTGGTTTAGAATGACCTCAACAGCTATACAAATTGAGGATATGACCTTTGGTTACCCTGCACTTAAAAGACCCTATCGAAGGGATGTAAATTGGTGTTCTGCTGTCGAAAGTGGTGTAGCATTGCAGTCAAACCAGACACCATGTTCTTTCATGCTGTGCAGCGTCTTCCATTCAAACACTGTTGGCTAAAAAAAAAATGTCCTTCGGCCAGATCGTCACCCAAGAAAAAATGACCACGAGACTTTTTTCGAAGGAAGCGGGTTTTATTCCCTTTTAAAAGATCTGATTGTATACAGTTCCCTCTTTTAAAGTTATGAGAAAAGACTGATCCTGGGGATTCCAATTTGGGGGCAGTAACATTTTTAATGCACTAAAGTGGTTTGGTGGACACATATTCTAATGTGAGAGAGTGGTGACAGAGAATGTGCAATTTTGGGATTTACCGTTGGGAACACTATATTAAAAAAAGCTTTAAGTATTATCCTACACTCTTTGGGATGTGAGAATATACCATTGACATTCTAGTCGAGAAGATAGTGTAGTATCTGTTCCCTCCTAGTCTTAAAATTATGAAGGAAGTCTGATTCCGAGGATTGCAACTCTGTGGAAGCAGCTTCGGTATTTAATTACATTTGGTTGGTGGATATTGACGTCGGTGTGACAATGGCCGCGATGATAATGAATTAACAGGTCTCGGCCATTATTCACTGCTAATAAAAACGATTCTTCATTTGTGTGGCTGTTGCTATAGAATTACTGTTCTCTCTTACTTAAATGATATGAGCGAAGCCTAGACTGGTGGATTTCAATCATTCCTCGTGTAGACTTGATATTTCCCTTTATAGTTACGTGTATGGATATTCCACATTAAACACATTTATTCTAACGTACTTCCACTCCTGGAAAATAAATGGCGGATCAGAGTGTAGTTTCCGTTTTTCAGTTCAAATATGTTCTCTTACTTGCATCTCCGTTGGCAACGTGGTTTTGTGCCCTGGAAGATTGCGGTATAACATGAGGTGATGCTGGTCCTAGACATTATCAACATACGTTAGCAATCTTCTACCATGCAAAAATGCAAGTTGTGAATATTCAAACGTCTTCATGGTGCAAGTTGAAGGGAATAGGGAATGCCAATTTCCTCTTGTAAGTAGTTCTTTCAATTGACCAAGAATCAGACACTGCGTTCGTGGGGAATGTGCAAAATTGATCTTGTTTTGTGAGTTAGCAAATATCTGCTTAATTATTGGTTATATTTTGACAATGAACTGCCATAAATCCCCCATTATTTCACAAGGATAGACGTGTAAAATAACCTCTACTATGTTTTTGTCTTTAATCTTCTTCTTTTTCTTTCTCGTTTTATTTTTCTATTATTCATTGTTGTACCATAATCTTCTTTTTCATTTCCCAAATAGATATTGTAATCCGTTGTTTTTTTGTCTATTTTGTTTATTCTTTTTTTTAGAGAGATTTCATTCTCTGACAATTATCTCGTTTACTTTTTAACAATTTTTGTTTTTCTGTTGTGAATTTTTATTCTTTAGCGGCCATGTTTGCTTAAACGTATTTGCTTTTTTGGTTAATGCAAAATACACTCCTTTAAATTTAACTTACATTCCACACCTTCACTAATTTTTGGAACATTTTTTTGCAAGATTCGTCTCTTATTCTGTCGAATTTTCCTAGCATTCTTTATCTATATTTTACAGCGTACACTGAACTTTTCATTGACTGTTTTTCGATTATTTTTTTACATGTCTATCCAACGCACGACTTTATAAATGGGCGACATTAAAATCCTTTGTCTTCTAAGGTTAAATAAGAAAAAGTGTTTGATTTTAACAAAAGAAACACTATCTGTATATTTATGATACGTGGCATTGTAATTATTTTTACTATTTACTATATTCAGACTGTTATCCTCATTCTTGTTGTCATCTTCAGGAGGTTGAATGGAGGAAAGGAAAAAAATTACACGCTTATATTTGTCTTAACATATATATATATATATATATATATATATATATATATATATATATATATATATATATATATATATGTGTGTGTGTGTGTGTGTGTGTTTGTGCGTGTGTGTGTGTGCGTGTGTGTGTAAAATATATAGAAAATAGGAAAGAACTCGTTAGGTAACATGAGAGCTCTTATGTAGCGTGTTGGAATCATATTTTTAAATATATATATATATATATATATATATATATATATATATATATATATATATATATATATAAAGAACGTACGATGGATAAATTTTCGTCTAAAGTACGGGGAAAAAAATCAGACACACATTTCATTTTAACAAATATATTTAGCAAAATTACACAAAAATATCTTGAAATACTAGAGTGAATTGATTCAATAAAATCGCCAATGGTTTCACCCACAGACTCAAGACGACTTCGGAATCTCTTTTAATTATTCTAGACTGTCTCATTTTTAACTTGGTGAATGCTGTCATAATCCTTGCCTTCAGTTCATATATGATCATACAATAATTTAATGAATAGTTTTCCTACGTTTGTTTTTACGTTTACATTGTCCGGTGGATTGAAACATATGACGTTTCTCTTCTGGGTGGATTTTCTTTAGTTGTGTATCTTTTACGTATATAGTTTAGGTTTTTTGTTTAAAGGAATTGCAATAACGATCTGTTCTCTCACACCATTTATAAGGTGCTCGTTTTAATTTTCACTATCAATATCTTCCTGGAATAGCTCTCGGTAAAGTTGTCCCATTTTGCTTGATATTAAGGATATTAGGAAACCTTCCGAATGTTTGTATTTTTCTTATTTTGCACACAACAAAATTTCACATGTGGTGATAGGATTTGTTTAAGTTGTATGACCCGTTTTGGTAATCTATCTCTTAGACAAGAACTCGTGAATTTTGAACTTATCTTTTTTTTCCCATTCCCAAATAGTCTGTTTGAATCGATCTGTATCCAATTCATATTAAATTACTATATTATCAGTCGGGCATTTAACGTTCAAGACGTGCTACAGTTTTTATTCTGTTCAACTTTTAATATGATCTCTTTTTGTCTTGCTGTCGATTTCCTATAGCATCAAGCACATTAACCTGTCTACGAATGTACCTATCGTAAGTAAAGAAATCAATTTCTTTTTTATGTTCCCCATAATTTAATTTATTTTATATTTTAACCATAATCCATTTAATAGTTTTAACGCATAAACTGTATTTTTAAATCTATTTAAACAAAACGGGTCTAGATTACTTTCACTTGTTTGTCAGAAAAATGTATGATATGAACACATAAAATTTCCTCCGTTGCTCGCCAGCGAATAGGTAATCTATCCTGTGTATGAGTTAATAGAAAATGTTTGGACGTACTCTGGTACAAATATAAAACACTACGGCCATACTAGGAATTTGTTAAAACTTAAATATATATTATGAAGATAGACTCATGGACGCGAAGGACATATAATGAATCGTTAACTGGGGCAAGAATTGACTTGAAAATTTTAAACAGTTACAAAAATAATCTTTTCATTTATCTATTACAGAGAACCTTTTTCTACCTGCCATAAGCATGGATGTTACGGAACTTAAGAGAACAACACACTACGCCTTCTTGGTCGCATGTTTCCAATGGAGAATTGGAGCGAGTATATCGAATCAATAGCTGCATCCACTGCAAGGAAAGTTAGGTGACTGCGACGTGCCAGAAAATTTTTCTCGACAGAATTCATCTTGCACATTTATAAATCTGTCATTTATCAGTGCATTGAATAATATTACAGTATATGGTCTGGTTATTTAGACATGTATCCGTGTGATTAGAACGTCCGTATTCTGACCATGAGACCTGGGTTCGAATGTCAGCATTGTCGATTTGTCAGGAAGGAGACTTCATAAAGTTATCGCACAAAGCGTGCGGCACCTTTGGAAAGTGCCTGAAAAAAATGTCACCGTTTAACCCAAATGTAGTGAATGAAATTGGATCGAAAGCTGTGCTAGGACGAAGTCACAAGTCATCGTGACCGAGATCTTGAGCGTACTGGCCTTGTCCAAATTGTTGATCACGTTGGAAAACACGCTCTTTCCCAGAAACTGTAACTAATATTTGCTAAGCATAGTTGCAGTATAAACCACAGGTGGGCTGCGTGGGTGCTGAATAAACACAAAGCCTGAGCAAGCGTCTGCAATAGGGATTGACCATCCTCCCTAGTAGATGGATATCCACGAATACGAATGGCCAGGTACACATTAGCTGTGGTGTTCCTGCTGTTAATATAAGAATATTTGATAAAATAGAAAGAAGGTTCTGTAATGTAATCGATCCTGAGCAGGTATATAATCATCATTCACTTTCTCGCCGACGTGGCGCTTTCTTTCCTAGTGCCCCTATAACACGAATTTAAGCGTGCTAAATTGAATTTTAGGTCCTATACTTTTACTGTTGAAATAGATAAATGCAACCTCCAGTTTCTTTTCTCACACTTCCAACAATTTAAAATCCTTTTCATTTACCTGGAAAATACAATCTTCAAAATTTTAAATGCAACATCCTTCTCCATCTTGTGTCCTATTGAACAATGTCCATCGTTCGTCTTTTCCTCAATCCACCCTATTTTCAGGTTTATCTTTCATTTTTATTCCCTGTAACACCCGGAGAACAAGTAAGAATACCGCCTTCTTTTGGATGAAATAATTAAAAAAAAAATAAAATAAAATGAGCAACGGGATATTTCTTGAAATAAGTCATATCATAATATAAGCATTTTCAGTACAAAATATCAGAATACTAAAATTGGTAAGAGAACAGACCCGAGAACTTTTCAGTTCGCTCTTAATTATTTTTCCATAAGCCCACGAACACACATAATGTGAGTTAGTTTTTTTTGCATTTTTTTTTTTTTTTTGAGTGAAGAAGTTAGACGAAGTTTGCCATATTCTTATGTTCGTCTGTTTTTTTTTTTGTTTGTTTTTTTTTTAACAATATTGTATTTTTTCTTCAAGTGTTCATTTTTTTGCAAGAGAGCAGGATGTTCTCAAGTTGATTAGTTAGCTTGTTTTACCATTTCTTTGTAAAGGAAGCATGTCTCTTATTCCATTGAAACAACAAATCTTCATTTTTATTTTGCTCACAGCCAACCACACACACACACGCACATATATATGTGTATGTGTGGATGTGTGCGTGCGCATGCGCATGCGCGTGCGTGTGTGTGTGTGCGCGCATGCGCTCGTGTGTGTGGATGTGAATTAATATGAGGATGACGTGTGTTTCAGTATGTTGGCTTCGTTGCATCTTGGAATTAAAATAAAGAAGTGATGCTGGCAAAGAAATTTAAACAAAAATATCACACAGGTATGAAAGGCGTAGACGCTCTCTTACGCATATGGTTTTCTATTTGGCACGGAAATTGCATGGAAAATGATGCAAGCAGGCGTCCCCGATATAATTAGTTATCGTTGGCATCAGGAAAAGGGAGATGTTTATTTAGCGTTCGAAAATATTTTTTTTTCTTTTTTTTCTTTCTGTAAACTTTGACATTGAATTCAAAATGTATTATAAGTGATTTGTTTTTTGTTTAAACAATTCCATAAACAAATAAACTACTTTTAATTTAAGTCTAAACAATTGAACGTCATATTTATATTACCTAACAATTAGAGGTATGGTCAGATTTTAACTGATGGCGTGGAACCGATAGTCATCATGCTTTTTCAGTTTTTATGCCTACATTTCTTTTACATCTGCTCTCTCTCTGCTGCATATATACATACATACATATATATATATATATATATATATATATATATATATATATATATATATGCATCTATGTATGTATATGTGTGTGTTTTTGTGCAGCATATCTTCATTCAAACATGTTTAAGAACAAAATAATTCATTATATCTATTTTTGTCTATATTGGAAAATTCGTAAATTTAAGGAACCAGTTCATATGCTAAGCCACAAAAATTTCTGAGCCGACCAATTATAGAAATGAGCACAATATGGGAACCAGTAATAAGGAGTGCCAGAGACAGACAATACTAACAACGAAAATTCCAATATGAGTTTTGGTAAAAAAAAAAAAAAAATACAATAGTAACAGCAAAAATTGTAATATGAGCACTGGTTAAAAATGTTTGCTGAAGTCATTAGTTTTATAATATTCAGAAATTCATACACAGATGTTCTCAAGGACACAGCACAGTGGACAAAAACGTTAGTTATATCCAGTGTCAGGATCCAAAGAGTCCTGAGTTCAAAACTCGGTTAAGGCGGTGATGAACTTGGAGAGGGGAATTAACAGGAGATAACTGATAACTGAAATCTATTAGTCATGGCACGTGGAACTAGATCAGTCTACCCAAGCGAGCGTAAATAAAGGTATCAGTTTGATATTCCAACTAACTGAAGAAGCTAGGAGCGTACAACGACCGAAACGTTGTGATAAATATGGCAACAAATATGTGGATGATAATCCGAGCAATGTAAATAACGTCTACTTATTTTTGCGTTGATCTTTTCCGATTCTATAATAAGTTTCTGGATCTTCAGATGAAATTAATCAAGGATCACACTTACATTGTAGCAAACCCCACCCACATTCCCTCCGTACTCCATCGGTGAGAAGTAAGTTCCACTATAATAACTCAGTTGAACAACTGTTGGACCAATGTTTTTTTTTTGACTCGACTCGCAAGTGGATGTTTCCTTGATCACTACAATCTTAACCTGTCCGAAATTAGGGTTAACATTTATCTTCCTCTTTTAACATAACTATCTACCTTGAATGGCTCCCGAGCCTTATAATGGTTGAACCTTACTATAAATCTAAAAAAAAAGATCTAAATCTATCATTATCTGGCTCCCTAATAAATGAATTAAACATAAATCCATTTTACATAAAAAAAAACTCTACCACATTATCAAATTTCATGACTAAATTTTGCTCATGGAAATTTAAAGTTTGCCCTGAATTAAAAGAAACACACTTCTCTAGATGGATGTTCATCGTCTACATAGAAGTATCACTAGTTAGACATTCACTATGCTTGTATTTAAGATAAATTTTTTGTCTAAACGTAAATGATTTTTGCTTATACTTGAGACAACATGTAATAACCTTTGGTGTACATGATGCTTCAAAAATCCTTTTAAATGAAAACTGTACTAAACAAGCATTGCATATATTCATATTTCACGACTAACTTTTCCTTATTAAAATTGAAAGTTTGTCTTAGAGTAAAAGAGACGCACTGCTCTTGATGGACGTTCGTCGTCTTCACAGAATCGTTACTAAGTAGACATTGAAAATGTTTGTATTTTAGGCATAATAAAGCTATACGTAGTGTTTATAGGTTTTGTCTATACGTAAATGATTCTTGTTTATACTTACGGCAATAGGTGTTTATGATTCAGACACTTAGTATACCCTAGTCTTTCATACCCGAATCCCGATGTATCCAGCTTGTAGGAGGCATATTTTGGTTGGGCGCTGACTTAACCTTCTGTAGGTGATACAGTCGCCGGATTCTGGGTCAGGGCGACAGTTAAAATCATCATCCGAAAAAATAATCTGGTTTTCGTAAAGTTTAATTTTATCGTTTGATGTTCTGCACATGTCGTCGCAACTTTCATGGTGAATGGACTGATTAATGTGGAATCGGTTGTTGTTGGTATCATTGTACGTGAGATGTTGATCTTTGTAGAAAAGGTGTGATTCGGCGTACGATTTGGCTAACAAAGCAGGTTGGTTGGCCTATCGCCATTAGACGCGGAAAAAAGACGTAAATTACTTTTCTCAAGTGGATTATCATATAAGTAGTTACATGCTTGAAATCTTCAAAATACACACGTATACATATATGCATATAAGTATGTAGACACATATACATACATTTGTGTGTATATATATATATATATATATATATATATATATATATATATATATATATGTACAGCCGATGACGAAATTATTCTTGCACTCAGCAATCTTTAAATGTTTTTATCCATTTTTCAGAATCTTTATGATGCCAGCATTTTTATATGTTAATAAGCGGAAAGAAAGAATATAAAACACAGTCTTCAGAACAATAGGTGGACTACAACAAATGTGAGAACGGAATTATGCAAAATAGGAAAAGACAAAATTATTCGTACATATAAAAAATAGAAAAAAATGGATCATTAATGGTCAATAGCACGAACTAGATTAAGAAATGAAGTAAGTCCAACACTTATTTAAATATAATGATTGTTTATACGTTATTTCAATAAACACAAATTTTTAAGTAAATGTTCTGTTTATAATTAACAGTATTAACAACATTTACCGGCCTGAATGTCTGAGAAATTTCATAGAAAATATGTGTCCTCCAACAGGAATCGAACCTGTTTTAAATAAATTTGTAATTTGAAAGCTGTAATTTAACCTTGCTAACCGGACGCGTTCTCTCTAGGTAAATGGTATAGCACGTCAGGCTATATGACGGTTCCGTGTAGGATAGAAATTTGATTCGAATGTTTTAATTAATTTTTGTTTCTATTTTAAATAGCATCCACCCATCTTTTAAGGTATACTATAGAATGCATCATTTTTCGTAAGACAAAATGGAGTTTGAAGTGAAAATACTTTTGAAAAATTCCGTGCTGATACTCTAAGCACGGCGTTAGTTCAATGACCAAATATCATTTTCTTTTCTTGCCTGAGCTAAAGAAACTTGTGAAATGTAGTGTCACTATGGAAGTTAAATAGAATGTAGAGATCATGTATTTAGTTTTTCAATTTCATAGTCGGGTGGAAATCTTTTCAGCACACACTTGTAATTAACAAATGTTGTTAAACATTTGTAATTTCACATAAGTTCGGTCAGCCAGGTTATACAGTGGTGAAGAATTATCACCGCCAGTTGGCGCCTGTAAAAATCTTCCAAGGGGCACTAATAATCGTCTATTATCAGATCGACGAGACGAGCCGTAAGTTTCCGATAGAAATCTCTACAACAGGATTTCGCATTTTGTCACAAATCTCTTAAATAGTTTCGTTATCACAACCATTACTGGTCGTAGTTAATAGTCTTACTAATTTCGTGTAAAGTAAATTAGGTTTATCGAATCTGATTTGATAAATTATTCATTTCTTTTCATTCCGTTAAAACAAATGTGAAAATAATTAATTTTGTTTCTGTTCTTTCGTTTTCGCTAATCAGAAACGCAGAAAAAAAAGTTAAAAATTCGGTGTTAAATAAACTTCGAGATGGTTCTTAGTCATTAAATGCAAACTCAAACGGAATCACCGAAAATTTATCATCCGAAAATGAGATGTTTACTGACAAACCATCAAAAAACGATTGGAAAAAAATAACTGACAATAGATCGAAAATAAGGTTAATATAAATCTATGACTATTTAAAGATAGTAAACAACGTTTTATGTAAGTATGTATGTGTGTTTAAGTCAGGACGGCCTTAGGTTGTTACTGGCAACATTTCAGGCTTAGGCAGGCTAACGCTAACACTGTCAGGCGAATGCCTATTAATGCTACCAGGTAACATAATACAACCAGCCTCATGAATGTGGGGTGCATTTTATCCCCCAACATGAAAAGCATAACGTGTCAAAGTGAGATTGAGCGTTTCATAAGCGCCAACGGCCAACATATCTTTATATTTCGCAAAGACAATTCTCTCTTGCATTAAATCCTGGTACCATATTTGGTCTCGTGTCCCCGCTGTTTGTCTCAAGGCCCTCAACAAAATCCAGAGACGGATATGCAATGTGATTGGCCCTGATCTGGCATCTCGTCTACTGCCACTTTCTCACAGACGTGTCGTCGCTTCCCCATGTCCATTCTACAAATATTTTCACTCGACACCTTCAGATGCCTTGATCTAATTCTCCGTCTTTCGCTTCACCCTTTCCAACATCACGCCTTTTTACACTTTCCCACTCTCTGTAATCCCTTGCGTGCTAGTGGCACTCCCGCCTTGCTTGGGGTGAAAAGGTAGTAATATCTACGTTGGTGTCCAAACGCGGGTTTAGACCCCTAGTATTTTTTCAGACGCCCTTCTGTGTGAAGGACACTTGATTGTTTTGGAGACATCCTTCTAGGAGTGAGAAGTTCGTATATAAAACCTAAAGCCGGCTTTGGTCTCTGCTTGTTGATTATCCACTAGATATCCAAAACACCAGAAACTGCATTGTCTTGCAAAGGCTAATGCAATCAGCATCGAACTGAACATTTCTCGCTACAGGCCATGTCATTCGCATTGATGACAGCAGATTAGCAAAGCAAATGCTCTCGGACGACTTCCTCTCTGGTACATTAAAACATTTAATTCAGCATTAAAACAAGGTTTCGTTCAAAAGCTTTTTCAAAAAATCTACTAGAATCTACCAGATAGATGATCTTGACTGAAACTTTTACGTATGATTGAGATAATTTGATGCGTACAATTCATGAGTTACTAGGATCTTCCAAGAATATCCACTGAGTTGAGTAAATATAAAACGCGCAGCGAGAAAATGGAAAATCACTGAATCGGCACTCCATCCATTTCCATTTGATGAATGCAGCAGAATATGTCTATCCAGTTCATGTCTCGTTAATGATAAGAATTGTCATATTGGTAGATATTTGATAAATTCTAATCAGTACTACACTGGGAATGAAGTTATTAAGTAGAAATATTTATCCATACAATAGGGAATATCGCAAAGAGCTTTTAATCATTAACTTATGAATTATGATTCATCAGAAAATTTAAGAAAACCTTGGATTTTTATAGAGACTTCTAGTTATATATATATATATATATATATATATATATATATATATATATATATATATATATATATATATATATATAGATAGATAGATAACATTTAATTGCAAAATGAAAGAAATCTATGAGACGCATTTCATCTTTCAAAACGACGAAAAACTTCACATAGAATTTTTTTTTTCTATCTGTCATATATTTACCCACTACTAGAAATTAGAGGTTAGGTATCAAAATACGTCCATAATAAATTTTATAATAAAGCCCCAGATTTCCACGCAATATTTCAGCCGGAATTCAGATATAAAGTGACAGATCAAAATTAAGTTTGTTATCATCTTTTTTTGAAATGATCTGGGAAAAGCTCAATTTTGTCGCTGTTAATTTTTCTGAACCTCAACGAAAATATTTTAGCTGGTTGTTAATCTACAGTAAGAAATGTATATCTTGATATATCAGTTTCATGTCAGCTACATTCAGAATCATATGAATAAACGACCCAGACCCAACGGCGCAGATACGTACAACGCCATTCGAAATTTTTTTGATGCTTGGTCAGAGCTGTGACGTGCGAACAATGCGTGGTGTTAGTCGGACACTCAGCTATCTTTGCTCGGGATGCAATATTACTGAGTTTTGTTTTGTGGTCTGTTTGTCATACCGGAAATGGATAGCGGCCATTAAAGCTTTCGTTTCGCATCATACAACAATGTGTAAAACATCAAGAAATCTGTCAATTTCTATCGTTTCAAACGCAGAAACGGCGATGTGAATGACCACTAACATCAATAATGATAGAAAAATATAAGGCAAAAAAATTTTAGCTGTCTACCTTCTACGGTTGCAGCGTGATCTTCACCATTGATATTTTTCCTGTCTTCTTATTTAACAATATACATTTTTGTCCTATAATTAAATAAGTAAACATTTAGCTAGAATATAAATATGAAAACTTGAAATGTTACGATGTGTGCGGACTAACTTTTGAACGATTTTAGTCTTTCTTACTAAATCCTTAAATGAAAGTAATCCTGAATAACCTCTCTTCTTGATCGATTTGCACTAATGCAGTTGTCGCTAAGGACTCTATACTTGGAGTTACTTATTTTTTATCACCGCCTTTCCTCATAGGATCATCGCTCAACTTAGTATCTACGTTGATGACATAACAATTGACCCTTGCCTCGATATTATGACCAGTTCAATAAGCCAAAATTGGCAGTTGATCTAAAAAATCATTACAGATTAATGTTAACTTTGGCAATGAATGGATTATTAATTTTAACGCCCCAAAACAATACTGTGCTTTATAAATAAACTGAAAGACGCCTTTCATCAGCATGGCTTATGCTAAATTCAAGAAAGATGACACATTGGGTCTTCTCAGGCTAAGATTCTCGACTGGTATGAAGTGAAAAGTCCTTATTGAATACATTGCTAGTTTACCGTCTGGGAAAGTCGGTTAACTGTATCGCCCTAGACATGTTTTCTTTCACCACAGTCTATCTTTCTTATCTATAATTCTGAAATTTATCCATGCTTAGAAATATTGCTGTCGCATATGGCCTGGTGCTCCTGCTATATATACTGAGATGCTTGATAAATTAAAAAGAATAATCAGCAATATTATTGGTTCTAATCTGGCCTCTCGGCTTCTGTCGCTTTGCTTCTTTGTTTCTTTTCTATGAATAGTTTCATGCTATTTTTTCAGATGAGCTCTTCGCTATAGTAGGAAGAATTTAAACGCAGTACTAGTCTGGCAATAAGGTTTCTTCCATTTACATTTGAATTGGCACTATGGAACCGTTAGTTCCTTGCTAAAAGTTTATTTTCTTGGATTTTTAATTTGTCGATCAACTTTCCGACTTTATGCTTTTTAGTCATCTTTGATCTTCAAACATTTAAATGTAATGTCAATCTTTATCCACTATCTTTTTGATAACTCTTTTATTGTTCCCGCTCCTAATTAAGATTTCATTTTCCCCAGTATTTCAGCTCATTGACTCATTGTCACTTAGTGCCTTGTTGGGAGAGAATTCAATAAAAAGAAAAAAAAAACAAAACAAACCCTAACCAGTAATATGACAACAATAAGTTACTGAATATGAATTCCAGGAGCCATGTTTAAAATATTACCTAATTTGTTGAATTCATTTAGTATATTTTCCACTTGAAAACAATACATGAAAACATCTCCCTACCCAGTTATGGACTCGATAGCAGAGAAGGCCTACACCTCTACCCTTAACAGGAGATCTAAGAGGACTACATTGTATGCAAAATAGAATCGTCAATAGGGAAACTAATTCACTATTACCCATCAATATTTCATAGCATTTTCACATGAAAAGAGAAACTGTGGAGAGACAAGATCGCCTACGTCTTGAATAGTTATAGCGTTAACTATATTAAAAAGGCTTTATTTCTATGTGAATTTGTTTTATATTTGTGACAATATTTTGATTTCAGAAACTCTTTTATTGCATTAACTCTATTTTAGGAGTACACGTGTTTGAATAGGCATATCTTTTTTTAAAGACTGCCAGTATGAAATTTGCCGACCTACGGAATTACTTCGTTTACATTTTGCGGACGAAGCTAAAATTAGCAGATGTAGACATTAAAATGTTCTAACAATAGAAGTTCATTGTTTAAGAAGCGTAATGCAGTCTTGATTTGAAGTGAAGTCATTTGTGTCCGATAGGTTAAGTTTGCCTTGCTGAAAGACGGTCTTCTCGGATAAAGAAAGTATAGGTTTGAATCCAACGAAGCTCATAGTATTTAAGGCGTTCGAGTGCCCAGAAAGCTAGATGCCATTTTTCCGACTTCAAACAAATAGATATTTATTCAAACAAGTGCACAGTCGTGGACAAACTTCAGTCCATATAGTACTAACTTGTTTTTATGGTGCTCGCTAGAGCTCCCGCCTTTTCAAAATCTATTAATAGATTAAGGCAAATGTATTTACCTGTTGCGCAAAATATTAATCTGTTCAAATCAGAAACAAAGATTACAAAATGCAAACCTTATATTAATTTATTAAGCGAAGCTTAGATGTGGCATAATGCCGGAAGTATGAAGGACCCAATGAGGATCGAAATCAATACTCAGTCGTAATTGTAAATACAAACCTTATATATTTAATGGCAAACTCCTGTTATCACGAAACTCACTTCATACACACTCGACATAATAGAAAACGCCTGAAAAGAAAATGGTCGGCAGGAGCAGCGAAATCAATTATGCAGCAACTTTTTTTTCCAAAACTGAAATTATGATATCTAATTGGGATGAAAGAAATGGACTTAATCCATCATAAAAATGAAAGATGTGGAGTTAGTAATTGTAATCACTTCAGCTACATCAAAATTTTGATCAGTTATAACAAATTTGGTATAGGAAAATATACATTGAACATAGAATAGGCTGTTCTAGATGTTGTTTCGCTTAATACCGCACATTGCTACAAAACTAAAACATTAACATCGGACGTAACACACTAAGATTGTATTTTCTCGTTACATGATGCGTTTGTCTTTTCTCTATCTCATTCTGCTTATCTGTCTGAGCTCATAAACTTGTCTTCTTCACCATAATCACATTCTTTTACTCTAAGTGAAGTAAGTGAGTTCGTAAACCGAATCCTTTAATTATATAATTGATAATATCGCTATAGGAATTTCTAAACGGAATCTATCAAAATTTGCTGACTCAACTTCAGAACTAATCCCTGAAAGTTTTAAAAGGCCAATAATCTACACCTAGCTCGGTATTTATCAATCCACCCACGAGGACCGAATGTGGCACAAGGCCGGTTTAATGTGGGTCTCTCCGAGCCCATAGGCTCGGCCAAAAATATAGCTTTTGAACCCGCCTAGACGGGTTCAGGCCCTGTCTACCTCCCAGAACGAAACATTGCCCATCGGCAAAGCTTCGTCCGAGTTCCTCTCTGCATTCGCAGAGAGTTCGACAGAACGCCGACTCGGAAGCTCACAAAGGCAGCGTACTACACTTTGATCCTAGCGACCGGGCCGAGCAGCTCATATAATGTTCTACCGTAGCCGTCATTCACATTTGATATATTTATGACTGTTCATTCCAATTGCAAGAATGAAACATTGCAACAGCCTTGAGCTATATTTACTTACGTAAGAAAGTTTCAGTATATACTCAGCTTTTGTAGAATTGCGGTTCCTTTAGCATTACTGAGATTAAATTAATTATAATTAAATTAGTTTTGACTTCTTTTCATAACCAAATTCATGTGGATTCCTTTAATTTCCAGAAGTTGGTGTACAGACACTTTGATTTCAGATCTACTTTTGGAACCCCCCCCTCTATATTTATATTATTATGACTTTTGAATGAGTTGGTCACATGCTGAATCCTATGGGAAACAAGTTTGCGTGCACACACAATTATTGGAAAAAAAAACATTCCCATCATGACAGCCAGTCTAGGACGTGCATATCACGCATTTGCATCTGACAAATACATGCAATATAGTGACAAGTGTTGCTAAAATATACACAAAAATATGCAGGCATTTCAAAATATCTTCAGTTCTTGTTAAGAAAGTTTCCGATAGAAGATTTTCCTAATTATTTCAATATAATTTTCAAGTCGCCAAGGCTACCACCTATGTCAAAATTCAAAAACAACTTTCTAGGTATTCAAATCTGCACACGGTCATGAAAAACAGATACACAGTGGTTCTGACGCTAGCGGACATTTCAGCTACGGCCGGGCAAACTGAAAAGGAAAATGATTGTAATATAGAGGATATTTACTGTAGACAATCTTAACTCATTAAGAGAAAATATTTGCGTGTTAACACATCCAATTAATTAAGATCAGAAATCATGAGGGCAATGAACGGTGTAACATCATGGCATTTACTATTATTATTATTATTATTATTATTATTATTATTATTATTATTATTATTATTATTATTTGTGCATGTTTCCTGCTTTGTATCCTGTAGAGCTAGGGCCCTATATGACAATTGTCATTTAATTGTTAGCCCTTTTCTTGGTTTCTGGGATATTCCTCGTAGGGCAATCTTCTGGGCAACTTGTATGTTGACGTTACCTGTGACAGTTTTGTTAAAATTGCCGATTCCTTTTTGCACGTGGCCCAGAGCTCCAATTGCCATAGGTACTGTTTTCATCTTGATTCCCCACATTCTGTTAATGTCGATCACGAGGTCCTTGGAGTTGGAAAGTTTCTCGATAATTCTCATGGCGGTGTTTCTCTCAAATGGCACGGCTACATCACTAAGCATACACTTCCCGAATTTCTTGTCTTTTATGATAATAGCAGATTTGTTGGCATTTTGGCCTTTATTTCCCTGTCAGTTTGAATTGGTGCCAGTTTTAATTGATTATTATTATTATTATTTTTATTTTCTTTGCTTTCTGGCGTTTACACATTTCTTTCCGGGTCCCACCCAGGGACCTAAGGTTAGAAATGGCATCATGACATTTTTCACTGACAAAAAAAAAAAAAAAAAAAAAAAAATTACATAGATAGAGCCCTTCGTAAAGTGTGGGCTGTACTTGTCAGAACAATTTTTTGTATCTCCTTGAGGCATGGGCTTCCAGGAATCCCTGCAATTAGTCTACTGCAATCTTTTCCAACCAGTCCTAGGGCTCCAACTACAACAGGGATTGTTGATGTTCCCATATGCCACATTTTCGAGACCTCTATTTCAAGGTCCTTGTATTTTGACAGCTTTTTGAATATCTTCAAAGATACATTGCAGTCAGCAGGGACTGCCATATCAATAAGGAGGCACCGTTTTTGTTTGTGGTATTTAATAACAATATCTGGTCGGTTGGCCTTGATTGTTCTGTCAGTGTGGATTGTGTAGTCCCATAGAATTGTAACAGGTCCTATCTCCGTAACCGGATCTGGGTGGTGTTGGTACCAGTTTCTTTCAGTTTCCTTCCCGTAGAAGTTGCTTCTTTCAGTTTCCTTCCCGTAGAAGTTGCTTATTATTATTATTATTATTATTATTATTATTATTATTATTATGCCTTGACCTAAGGTCAGAAATAGCATCATGACTTTTTCCACAAAGCATTTTTTTTTTTAAAAAGTAAAAAGAAGATAACCCAAAGATAACATAGATTTTACACAGATAACCCCTCCCTCCGTAAGATGTATTCTGTACTTGTGAGTACAACGTTTTTGTTTTTCTTTAAAGGTTGGACTATTATTATTATTATTATTATTATTATTATTATTATTATTATTATTTCATCCGAATGATTTTTTTGGTTTTCAAGCGGAAGTCTTGCGTGATAAGCATCATATCGTACGGCCTCAAAGCAATAGCAATTTTCACGAATATTTGTGGTGCACAAAAATGCCGACTTTTAAATAAATTGATAATAATCAAGTCATTCTGACCGTCTGTTTGACCATAAAAGACTTGATCCAAAATTTGAACAGCTTTGATTATACGCACTCTCAAAGTAACTGTTACTGAGATGAACTTTGTATAAGACCAGACTCTATTCCCAGGACGCTGACTGGGACTCATTGCAGCATTTTATTAGTTATATTTACTTGGGCTGATATTTTCACCCTCCCATTTGAAAATTGCTCCACTGAAGGAGAATCTGCAATATGCCCACCCCCTGGTTCACACCAACTTTCTCGGCCACCATAGCACACAGGGAACAGTATTTCCAGTTATACAAGGGTAACAGATCTCGTCGTAACAGTTACCTATTTGCTACTTCTCTAAAGAAATATAACCGAGTTCTCGACGAAGCTAGGTCCTCGTTTATTGAGAGAACGAGGCACCGCATCGCCTCTAAAAACTTTGGCTCTCTTGACTACTTGTTTTCTCTTTAATAAGCTACTAAATATTAGGTTGGTGCAAAAATAATTTCGTTTCCTCACATAGTAACATATGTTAGAAAACGAAATTATTTTTGCACCAACCTAATATGTGCAAGGTCTATATTCCTCAATCTTCAATCAATTTTACGTGTTACCATCCTCTTCTGATTCTTTTGCCCGGAAATCCTCAAACTCTTGACTCATCTAGTGTATCACTGCTTAACATAGAACTGATTTTCTCTGCGTAGTATGCATATAAGCCTATCCATGGTTTCTGCTATCATCTCTAGCCTTGACTAACACAAAGCATGTGGAAACTATGGCATCCCTGTAATAGTCATTAAGAAGTGAGCTCCCGAAGTAGCTCCTGTTCTCTCTAAACTCTATAATAAATGCCTCGCTGTCTCTTGCTTTCCTGCTTGCTGGAAGTCAACGTCTATTGTTCCAGTTTTTAAGAATTCGGGTAAACCGTCAGACCCATCCAACAATCGGTTTATAAGCCATCTGGCTCTTTTTGCGAAACTCCTAGAGGCCCTAATCAAACCTCAGTTGGTTCATCTCTCATCATAGATTCTTTTTTAAGACAGGCAATACCTCTTACCTTTCTCCAGATCAACTGCTGATATAATAACGATAATTGCGGGAAGAGCTTATTACGCTCAAGATAAAAACGCTGAAGACCGGGATGTATCACTGGACATCTTGAAAACCTTTTGATAGGGTCTGGCATTCAGGTCTTCTCTACAAGCTTAAAAGTTACGGTATAAGCAGACACGGCTTTGATCTGATAGAGACGTTCGTATTAAATCATGAAATGGAAGTTTTCCTGAACGGCCACTCCTCTACGCCCATTAATACAAACGCAGTTGTCTCCCATGGTGCCAGCCTTTGTTCTACACTGTTTATAATCCTCCTTAACGACGTTCCCGGTGACATCAGCTCTCAACTTGGTATCTATGCTGACATTTCCTCCTGTCTCGATAGTAAGGCTGATGATTCACAGAAAATCAAAACAGCAACTGATGATCAAAACGACCTGAAGATCGTCGTTACCTGGGGCAAAAGATGATTTGTGAGTTTTAACGCCTCCAAAATTAAACTTCTTTCCATTAATCATCTGAGAGGCCGCCTCTCTGCCTTCCATCATCATGGCTGATTCTCTCTTCCAAGAAAGTGCCTTAATGTGCAGTCTAGGGCTAACGTTCTCATCTGACATTACGTGGATAGACTACATTGAATCCGTTGCCCCATAAGCTGCTAAGAATGCCGATTCACAGTGTCGGACGAGAAAATTTTTCACTCCTGAAAATATATTTCATATCTATAAGTGAACCATTCTTCCATGCTTAGAGTATTGCTGCCATATATGGTCCGCTGCCCCTGCTATTTACCTGGAGATAAGATCCAAAGAAGAATCAGCAATATTATTGGCCCAGGTGTGGCGGTTCGGATTTAGTCGTTTGTCCAATGCCGTAAGGTTGTCTCACTGTGCCTTTTTATAGATAATTTCATGGTAAGTGATGGCCTCTTCTATGGTGCCTAGTCTGTATGGACTTTAGATTGTCAGCAATATTTCATTAAATTGCAATTGAGGCAGCTAGATGTAGCGGTAACTTCTATACTAATAGTCTCTAATCTCGGACATCTCGCTTGTGGAACAACTCCACGACTCCATGCTCTCCAGATAACTTTGATCAGCAAAAAATGAAATGCAATGTCAATTGATATTTACTGTCTTTCTGATTACTCCTTTCTCCTAATTACTAATGTTTCTGTTCCTAATTACTCTACACTCTGTAACCTTTGCATCTGTGTGGTTGTACTGGGTTTTGTGTGATACCGATTATTTATATATATATATATATATATATATATATATATATATATATATATATATGTATAAGCCTTAGTTTATATATATACATATACACGCATACATACATATATATATATATATATATATATATATATATATATATATATATATATATATATATATATATATATATATAAAGTATGAATTGTAGCCACAGAATAAGAAAATAGATTTTAAATAAAAGGAAGTTCATTATTTAAGAGTAAGGATATTTCGGCCAACACTTTTTCAAAAGGTAATCTAGTTTGATTACCTTTACAACCAGCGTTGGCCGAAAGGGTCCTAAACGTTCATTTTATTTTACCATATATATATATATATATATATATATATATATATATATATATATATATATATATATAATGATGAGGATGATGATGATGGACTCTCCCGTCGTTTTCGACGTATGAGTGTCTTTCAGTTCAGTTTTTATATTTATGTTTCGTACGAGACAATAATCCTGCACGGGATTTGCAAACGAATCCTTATGAAGGGCATACTGAAGGATTGACCGTCATATGGTTTGATGTATGAGCCAGAGACTTAGTGTTAATTCTTAATTCTTTCAGAGGGTTGAGACGATACTTTTCAGAATTCGTTATACGTCGGTAGCAGGTAATTCTGCAGTTTGGTCGGTTTTCAACAGCAACTTCAAATTCTTATGTAGGGATGTTTTCAGCAATTAAATTGTATTTAGTTTTATACTTGAAGCGTAACCAAGGACGTCCTACGTTACGTGTGCCATGTGAATATTGGCTACACATGAGGATTTTCGGCATCTGGTCATCCATCATATATATATATATATATATGTGTGTGTGTGTGCGTGCGTGTGTATGTGCGAGCGTGTGTGTGTGTGAGAGAGCGTGCGTGCGTGCACGCGTGCGTATGGTGTGCATGTGCAATCATTTGCAAGTAGGGTTCGAGTTACAAGAAATAGGATGAGAAATCACGGTCGAAAATAGCGCGATTGTTAGAAGTCAGGTGTTTGAAGGTTTTCGCCTGACGTTCTGTGTTCGCCGTTAACAAAAGAAAAAAAAACAAAACAAAAATCAACGACAGCAGATCATACGGCAGAAATCTATATTCACACAAATACAACTGAATTCTTTGATATATATATATATATATATGTATATATATATATATATATATATATATATATATATATATATATATATATATATATATATATATATATATATATTATATTCTCTCCCGGATATATATGTTCTAAGAATTGATCTGTCAGACAAATGTTCAAATATCCCTTTTCCATTTACTTTACACTTGCACACTAGGTCTATTTCTTGTTTTAAACTCCTCTCATTTTTCTCGTATAATTGTTATTTTATCCTTAAAATAAAACAAAAAACAAAAAAAACAAACTACAACGCATCTCAAAAACTGTCTGCCACGTTCAAGCAAGTGTCCCTTTTTTGACCGCCTTGATGTTAAAGTTGTTTTTGTTTTTTTATTCTTCTGTGAACGCTCGCAAAATACTGCCTCGAAATAATGAAGTAAAGAAACCTGGTTAGTGAATCCAGCCGTTTGTATCCAAGAATCGTAATACTTACAATACCAAAATCAATTTGCTGTCTGACCCTGGAAGTTCAGTCACGAATACATACAATCGTTTTAACGATTTGCGTTTGAACTATGTCCGAATAATGTTAGACAACAGATCATAAATTATATATTAGAAAACTCACGCCCTATTCGGAAATTGATTGTACAAAGATTATTTCACACGATCTGAGAAACAAAATTATTTTCCTCATTCTTTCTAACGCAAAATGTTTTGGAAAAAATTAAATGTATGCTTTTGTAAAGTTGCGTTAAATTTAGTGAAAAACTCATTCTCTCTCTCTCTCTCTCTCGCACGCACGCACACAAACACACACACACACACATATATATATATATATATATATATATATATATATATATATATATATATGTACAAGGGAAAAAAATAAATGAATTTATTTAAACAAAGTAACTAATAATGACAAAAACAAAATGTCCTTAGCAACTGCAAGAATTTAGAGAACGGTATTTTCATATTGTTAACTGAAAATTACATTATTTACTCTCTTGAGAAAATTACGTCAATTACTGCCTTGAGAAAGTCCACATTGGACGAAACGTGTTGGCAACTATTACACTTTTCCTATTGTCATTTATTTTTCATAAATATTGTTTTTCTATAAGTTAACTGTGCGAAATTTTTATATATATATATATATATATATATATATATGCTCGCAGGAAATCAGATGAGTACTCTTTAGAAAAAAAGGTAATTTAAAAAACATTGGCTCCTACTGCTATTCAACTGAATTGAGCTCTCCTGGCCACTGGCGTATTTCGTAAAGGAAATGTTAAAATTTATTTTTCTCTCTTGAAGCAATCAGGCGTCTAGCCACACTGCAGAGCTGTGATGCAGTCTGTAGATGACTATATTTATATACAGAGAGATTTATTTTGAGAAATTTAACACACACACACACATGCGTGTGTCTGTATCTGTTAAATTTCTCCAAATCAATCTGTAGAGAAGACAAATTGAATAAAATAGACAATCGGAAAATAGTATTGAGCTAATGCGTTTCGTCATAAAAATATATATATATTCATTTAAGTATGTTTGGTTAAAAACTAAATATATTATGTCTATTTATTTTTATTTTAATCTTCTCAAATTCACAGATCAATTTCTTAGTACTGTTAAAAACGTGAGTAAAATAGACACCGTAGGTTTGGTTATTTCTTTTATTTTCCCAAGTACTTTCAATCTCATCCAATATCATCTTCAAGAGTGAATCAAAAAATTTATTAATATTTGTGAATTGTTTTGTAAATGCACATAAGCGTCGCATGAAAGACGCTCTGTTATATTTACTTTAAAAAATATATAAGGGAGGTAACTTCGTTTTAATTTTACCAAAAGAAGCCAGCAAAAATGAAAACTGTATTGCTAATAACATCAATGACATTTATCATATATTAGCCTCTTGACAAAATCTTAGCACGAACAGAATCATTTTAAAGTAGGCATTTTTCCGACACACCTCGGTTCTTTTTCAACGAAACAAGGAGTAAAGAATGAAGTGGGATTTAATGTTTCGAGAGATGTTGTTGATGGGGGTTAGAAGGCGCCCTGTGAAAACTATATTTTCTGAATAAACTACGTACAGACAGTAATTCGCTGAAAATACAATATAGCATGATGAAAAAAGGCCCCAAAATTAATAAACATAAATCTTTTTTTTCGTCAAAATGTTTGTGTCATTATTAAGAGGAAAGAGCGCATTATTTTTATTATTTTATTACATTTCTTATTCTTTCTAACACGTTCGTAATTCTGGGAAAATATTTTGATTTTTTTTTTTTTTTCCGTCAGCGGTCGGCCTAATATTTACTACTGGTGTTTTACAGAAGTTTCTTCTGGAAAGAACACAACATAAATAACACATTGATTTGGAAATTCTTGCAAAAATAAAATAATCTTTGGATTTTAATGAAACTTTCAATCGTTCTTCACAAATAAAAATAATTATTTTTCAACATTTGTTTTTACAAAATCTTGATAACAATATATATTTTTCTATATATTTTAACACGTCGACTTACTTAGTTTCATGGAATTTCGAGATTGAAATTTATCTGAAAAATGTGTTTGATTAGTTCGAAGCAGACACCTTGGAGAATCCAAATAATCATTTATATTTTAACTGTTACTCATTTCCAGACAATCTGCTTCAAATTGTAAATTTAAAAAAAATACAGTAAAATTATATATTATTTAATTAGAAAAGCTATAAATATTTTTTTTATAAATAAAATTTATTAACGGCACTAATTTCTTAAGAAAAATATTCGATGAATAATTAATTTTTAGAATAATTGTTTTATTTTTTTTAAATTTTAATTATAATAATTTATGATAATAATTTTATATACACCTTTTAAAATTATTCATTACTTTAGTTGCGTTAGGTAATATTGGTATTAAGTAAAAATTATATTTACTAATCAAAAATTGAAAAGTTTAATACAAATCATCGATGAATTTTTTTTAAATATTTTTTTATTCGTATAACCGTACCTATTTTGAAAGTATGTGCGACTATACATGATAATTATCAGAAAATAAGAGCGATGACTGTAGTAAATTTAAAGTCATCGTTCATAAAATTAGATTACGCAGAATATTTTTCAACATTTATAAGATTACTGAGTACTTAAAAAGTATATAAAAAAGGAGCTCACGTCAATTTGTTGAATTATGTCAACACATTTTCTTCACTTGTCAACACACCAAAATAAGGTAAATATGGCTAGTGCCAGTGAAAATCACAGGTACCATTTATTTTGAAATGTATTTATGTCTTTTTTTAAACTTACAGTAAATAATATTCGTATCAACTCAGATTAGTTACGGTATTATTCTAAAAAAATAATGAGCAAAATCAAGAAGCGAATTATGCACAGCTACAAAAAATCTTTTAAAATATTCCCGTAAAATAAAAGACGAATTATCATAAAACTAAATAAGAATGATATTATTCTAGGTTTAAAACATTCTAAATAAGTGTAGGACACTCTTGTTGTAATGAAATTGGATAGGTATAATTTATAGGATTTGATTAAAATCAAGTGGTCCGTATTATTCATGAGTAGAAGCATTTAACAATAATTTCAGCACAATTTTAGGTGTGCGCATTATGGATGAAGTCATATTATGCAGGTGGAATTACTATACATTGAATAAGTTAATATTCATCATATAGTGTTTCAGGCTCATTTTATTTTGAGATTTCTTAATACAAATAATTACATTGCGATGATATGAGATTAAAAAGGCGATAATCAGCTATTTTAGCAAAATAAAAAAAAAAGAAGAAAAATAATTCTTTCTATTTGAAATACACCAACTAATTTAGCTTACTGGAAATAGTACATTTAATTCATTAGCTTTCAATTAAACATTAGCTATCGTGAATTACTGAGAGTTGCTAGAGTATACGCACAACCATGTTTAATCACTTAAAGTGTGGTTTTATTTTGAAAATATTTTTATCTCCGATCTGCGTCTTTCCTGTCGGCTAATATATGATGAGGCTAAAAGCACGCTTCTTATTTCAGCAATGCTATGGAACGATTGGTTGATGTGGGCCACGATAGAGAAATTGTTGTTGTTTGTTTGATTTCGATGCTTTTTTATGGTTATTGAAAAGTTAAGATACTTTTGCAAATTTACATATAAGAAACGCACGTGGGCCATATTTCGTTTTAAATATATATATATATATATATATATATATATATATATATATATATATATATATATATATATATATATGCATGTGTGTGTCTGTGTGTGTCTGTGTGTGTGTGCGCGCGCTTGTGTGTGTATATATATTTGTGTTTGTGTGTATATATATAGTACAGGCATATATATATATATATATATATAAATATATGTGTGTGTGTGTGTGTGTGTGTGTTCGTGTGTGTGTGCGCGCGTGTGTGTATATATATATATATATTTATATCTATATCTATCTATCTATATATATATATATATATATATATATATATATATATGTGTGTGTGTGTGTGTGTAGTACAGGCATAATTATATATGTGAGTGTGTGTGTGTTGTGTGTGTGTATAGTACAGGCATATATATATATATTATATATATATATATATATATATATATATATATATATATATATATATATATATATATGCTTGTACTATATACACAGGCACATATGTGTGTGTGTGAGTATATATATATATATATGTGTGTGTGTGTATGTGTGTGTATAGTACAGGCATATATATATATATATATATATATATATATATATATATATATATATATATATATATATATATATATAGTGCAGGCAATAAATCTGTTTGTATATAATCCAAGTGGATCCTAGTAATATCAAATATTAAAACTGATCCACAAAAATACCTCAATGTATTTACCATAACAGAGCATATAAATTGCGGGTGTGTAAATTTATTTAAACCAACGAGAATTACGTTAGTCTTCCTCAACCTCGGGGTACAGACTCTGTTGGTGTCGGAATTCGAAATTTAAAATTTAACTTTTACACCAGTCGAAAAATTGATACAGAACCTTACCATTTCGACGTTTCAGTCAAACGAAATGTCCGAGTCTGTGTTAAAAGGTGGGTTAAATGTATTAGCATTCAATGGATTAGGTTTTATAAAATTAACGCTGGTATTGATATTATGACATTAAATCCAACTTATATATATATATATATATATATATATATTAGTCGAAAATATTAATGTATAGCCAACTCTTTCATGGTAAGCGTAGCGTAGGCCGTCCTTGGTTACGCCTCAAGCTTAAATTCAATTTAATTGCTGCAAATATCCCTATAGAGGAATTCGAACTTGCTGCTGAAAAGCGCGCAAACTTGAGAAGTACCTGCTATCGAGTTATAACTTTCAAAAGAATCGTTTCAACCATCTGAGAGAATTACGAATTAACACCAAATCTCGGGCTAATACATCAACCCATATAACAATCAACCTTTCATTAACCGTTTCGTGTGGACTTGCTTATAAATCCTGTGCACGATTGTTATCGCATACGAAACATAAACATAAAAACACTTAACTGAAAGACACTCATCCGTCGAAAACGACTGGAGACCCCATCAAGTCAGTAAAGCCACCGAGACTGAGTGTGAAAGCGTTAGAATCAGATAGCGAGTAAGAGTAATCAAGAGGACAGTAGATAGTTCTGATACTGCATTCAATGTTTTACAGATTAAAATTGGCTGGAAATCATAGAGGTAGAAGTGAATGTCCTATGCGTAATGTGGGAGAAAAGAAAATGTTAGCGTAGCATTTACGGTTACATCTAGCCAGTTCTGTCTCGGCTCCACTTCCAAGAAATCATCCGAACAATTACCATGAAAGTATTTGTAGAAAAGACACAGAAAGGCAACCTTATGGTCGTGTAATTTGAGACTAAAATCAAGACGCTAGATCAGAACCAAATATATTGCTCATTCCTTTTTTTATTTTCTTAAGGAGCTTTAGATGGATAGCAAAACCATAGGGCAAGGGGTGTTTGAGTTGGCTGTAAGGAGCTTGAAACTTGGCATGACACCCAGAGTGGATATTAACTCTGATCTAATGAATCTTGGAGGTGAAAAATCCATCAAAGCCATAACAGCGCTATGCCAGATTATAATTTGGGATAAAAAAAACTGGCTACCAAGTGTATTCAGTTAATGGTTATACCACTCCCTGTTGACCTCAATGTCCAATTTTATATTTACATACTCTCTAGTCTTGATATTGATCACTTTAACGCATAAACGTTATATATATATATATATATATATATATATATATATATATATATATATATATATATATATACAAACACTCTACTACCCTAATTGTGGAAAAAAAATCCTAGCCCCAAACTGCAAAATATCTTTGCAAATGTCTTCATTTATATTTTTCATCGTGCTTCTACTTGATGTTAATTATTATTATTATTATTATTATTATTATTATTATTATTATTATTAGCTTTGATCATTATTATTATTATTAGCTTTGATTATTATTATTATTATTATTATTATTATTATTATTATTAGCTTTGATCATTATTATTATTATTAGCTTTGATTATTATTATTATTATTATTATTATTATTATTATTATTTTCCCTCGGTTTCTGTTTCATAGCTGAAATCTTAGGTCAGAAATGGCATCATGATTTTCTTCCATGGATATTTTTTAACCTAACTGCACAGACATTGTCCACAAATAAAGCCCTTCGTAAGACGTAGGCTACTAGGGATCTCTTAAATGAAACTATCACAAACTTTTCCAATCAATCCGAGTGCTCCAACAACAACTGGAATTATTGATGTCTTCATGTGGCTCAATTTTTAGTTTTCTTCGTCAAGATGGCTTTTTATTTTGGCAGATTTGTTAATAACTATAAAGGTACAAAACAATTTCACAAGTCAATAAAAAAAGAACATTATGTTCTTGTGGTCTTTGATCAAGGTGTCCGGACAATTAGCTTTGAATGTTCTGTCTGTGTGTATTGTAAAGTCCGATCATATGATTGCAAACGGGTCTGGATGTATTATTATTATTATTATTATTATTATTAGTTTATTTCATTTGGTTTTATGGTGTATACTCATTTCTTTCCTGGTTCTGACCGGAGATCTAAGGTCAGAAATGTCATCATGGCATTTTCCATTGAACAGTTTTGAAAAAGAAAACATATTTTACACAGATAAATCCTTTCGTAAGGTGTCAGCTATACTTGTGAGTAAAATTTTGATATACTTCTTTATGGCGTGGGCTGCCATATTTTCCTTCAGTGAGTCTATTGGAATATTTACCATTTAACCAGAGGGTTCAAACTACAACTGCATTTGTTAATGTCCTCATGTGCCACATTTTCGAGATATTAATTTCAAGGTCCTTGTATTTTGTAGTTTCTTAAAGATTTTTAAAGATACATTGCAATCTACATGGACTGCCATGTCAATAAAGAGGCACATTCTTTCGTTGTGGTCTCTAATCGCGATGTAAGGGCGATTAGCTTTGATTATTATTATTATTATTATTATTATTATTATTATTATTATTATTATTATTATTTTATCTCTCAAATTTCCTTAATTAACCTACTATATCAACGTATTATTAGAGCTATAGGAGGAATGTATGTGTGTGTGTATATATATATATATATATATATATATATATATATATATATATATATATATATATATATATATATATTCTTCTTTCGCCTTTAACACAGACAGAGGAGTTGGGCTGCCCCCACCCCATTCTCTTCCATCTATCGAGATCGACTGCCAAACTCTGAGTCGCCGCGTTAGTTTTCTTCCTGTGCACATAATGTGTTGATTGTTGGAACTTTTAGCCTGGAAGAATGTGTAGCTTATATATATATATATATATATATATATATATGTAGAAATATAGTTTTAAGGTGTGCTATATTTATCGGATAAAGTGTTCAGCATCAAAGATAGACCTTATGTAAATATAAAAGTGAATATTTAAGTCAACGCTCCGAGGCCACAGACTATTTCATGCTAGACGCAATCGTCGAGCCGCGAGTGTTTCTCGACTGTTTATATATATTTGTCACTGGTGTATTGTGGGTAGTCCATTCTGGCGGTTATTTTGACGGGAGTGGTTTGTTTTTTATTTATTTGGGTTAATTTATTTTATTTGTCTTTATTTATTTTCATTTATTTATTTTTTATATTTATTTATTTTTTATTTTTTCGATATTTTATTAACGTAGTAAAGAATTGGTAGGGATTTGTTTAGGTCGCCTATTTAAATACGCTCCCGCGAAAATAATAGTATAGACTACAGCAATCAATCCCAAAATTGGACGAATAAACAGCTTTAAGTATCTTCCCAGACCAAATCAAACTATTAAATAATCGACATTGAGGAGTGTTGACTTCAATATTTATTATATATATATATATATATATATATATATATATATATATATATATATATATATATATATATATATATATGCACAAACACAAGACGGTAAATAAAAATTTTAAAACAATTTATATACATTTCAGTAGAAAACTCTGACTTAAATCCCGTGCTGGTCTGCCTTCGTAGAACTCTGAACATCATTTCTGTATAATCAGTTCTTCTTCAGAAGAAAATGTGTCTGCTTCTGCACAAGTTTTCAGCTGTGTAAAGAGGTCTAGCAATTCATGTTTAAATTAAACGGTTGTGGCTTCATACGAGGAAGTCGACGGGAGAATGAATTACATCCCACGAAGCAGAACCTATTTCGCAGGCGCCGAAGATCAAACACAGTCATGATTTTTGTGTATCAGGTTGTCCCTGTGTCGCTCTGCGCTGTACTAAATCAGGCTTGCTAAATAGCGTACTGTGTGGTTCAATTTAAAATAAATCCATGAGCGCTACTTAAAATAATTAACAAGAGATGTCTAAAATGAATAACTCGAAAATATAAATAATTACATGACAATGTATCATTCTTCATCCTTTTTTTTTTTTTTTATCTTTTCCTCTGCTATGCTCTTTCTACAGAAAATCAAGTCTGTACAGTTTTTCTATTTACCGGAAATGCATTACTAATCTAACATGGAACCGGAAATTTAATATTTTAAAAATATGTTTCAATGCAAAATCGTTTAGAAACAATCATTTTGTGGTGTTCGTTCGTTTAGCAATTGTCTGTTTCATTCTACGTTATTCACTATATTTTCTCATTTCAAGAGCCTTTTGAAAAAAATTGTGCTTGCTTCTTTCTACTCAAGCAATTTATCTCACTCTTTAACTTCGTACCCATTATTGTCTTCAATCGGTATCACGCCATTCAAAGCAGTAAAACCACTAACACACAGTGGCTTATAGGGCGTATAATAATTAGGACCAGAATAATTAATAATGAGCGGGACTAGGAAAGGGTAATCAGGAGGACGGATGAAAGCGTTTGACATTGCATCTAAATTTTTGCAGATTAAAGTTGGCTGGAATGCATGACGTCAGATGGTAGATACCCAAGCCAAAAATGTGAGAAAACATTTTGTTAAAATAGAATGTCAGGTTACATATAACTAGCTCAAGTGTAAATTGATGAGATCACAAGGCCAGTCTATTACAGAGCTTAAATTTAAAAAGTCATGGTAATATTGTGACGAGATCATCCGAACAATTGCCATTAAAGTATGAAAAAAAGGCACAGAGAGGCAGCCTTATGGAAGTGGGAATGTTGCTGAAGCCGAGCCGGAAGATCAGGACAAATATTATTGCCATTCTTTTTGTTTTTTTCAAGGAGCTCAAGGTAAATAACAGGGACACCGGACCATATGACGAAGCAATATTCTAAGCATGAAGAAATTGTAGACTTCTAGACATTTAAGAACAACATAAGATACGTAGGTGACACAGCAATCACGACAGCAGACACGGAAACATTAATAACAAAATCTCCCACCGAAGGTAGCGACGGAGAGTGTGAAGAAGGGACTAAGCATAAACTAAAAGAAGAGCAAATACATGGATATCAGTAAAAGATGACCCCAAAATCGATTTGCCGGTCTGGAACACTAGAATCAAGCAGGCGCAGAAGTTTAAATATTGCGAAACCTTTTGTCAGAGGACGTTAGGTGCAACACTGAGATCCGTAAACGAATTTGAATGGCCAAGGACGCATTCCAAAAGCTGGGCAGAGTATTGCGAAACAGGAGGATTTCTTTGGTAACAAAGAAATGAATACACGGCTGTTACGTGAAATCTGTCCTTCTTTACGGCAGCGCATGTTGGATAGAAGAAGAGACTCGAAGTGATGGAATTGTGGTTCTACCGAAGCATGCTAAACATATCATGGACAGAGCGTGTGAGCAACGATGAGGTCTTGGCAACGATAAACACGTACATATAAGACGCTGGAAGCTAAAATCACACCGCAGCTTGGAAAAGTTACAAACAAGGAGTAGGCGTATAGTTAAGATCAGGAAGAGGTAGCTGAAGTTTCTGGGACATATAATGAGGAAGGACAGCCTGGAGAATCTGAATCTCAAGGCTCGAATTGAGCGAAAGCGAGATAAAGGAAAACAACGCGTGATATGCCAAGGGGGCTTGAGCAACTGGATGTCAGAACGTGGGGAAGATGGCAAAGAGAAGGAACTTGTTACGAGAATCAAGGGATAGAGGGTGTGGAGATCCATGATCGCCTACGTCCTGAAAGGATCTGGCACCTAAAAAGGAAGAAGATCGATTCTGGAGAGAAGAAAATTGTCTCGCTAAGACACAATGAACCGGCTAACTTAGCTGCTGACATAGCTATTGATTCAGTAGTCTTTCCACCTCATATCAGCTGAGAACAAATACTATATATATATATATATATATATATATATATATATATATATATATATATATATATATATATATATATAAGGCAATATCAAAGATGACAATTATCTACAATATATGAAGCAATACACGGACAACAATGTGATGATAGTCTGTTTCTGTTTACATTGATGCTTTCCTAGCAACGATAAACACGTGCATATTAGACGCTGGAAGCTAAAACCACACCGCAGCTCTTTCATAATGCTTTATGTAAGCCAAAGCTTAGAATTTATTAAAATATATGTATCAATATTGTGATTTTCTTTCTTCGTTTAATGGTAATGTTATTAAGCTTATCAGACGTTATGAAAAGAATTTCCATAAAATAAATAGTCAACACTTGTCTATATTATTTAATGAAACATGTATGAATGAAAAATGATGCCTAAATACACACAATATATATATATATATATATATATATATATATATATATATATATGTTTGTAGATTCGCAGCGGAATTTTAAATGGTCCATTGAAGAAAGCAAGATTAATTTTCCTTATTAGTCCTCTATTTCTGCTCATTGTCTCTTTAGCACGTGCAAGATGATGGATGTCCACAATTGCCCATCTTTTCTAGGTTAAATTAGCTTCATAAGTCAAAAAGAAAAGAGTATTGGATTCTTATGAAATATTGGTCCTTTGGGAAAGGGATAGATACAAGTGTTCTTCACTTATATATTGGTTAATTGGTGAGACTTGTATCACTAAATAATTATTATCCAATTCTTCATCTTCTTCTTCTTCTTCTTCTTCTTCTTCTTCTTCTTCTTCTTCTTCTTCTTCTTCAACTACGACAGCAAATTTTACTATTTTCTATTCTCATACCCTCCCCTTACTACTCTTTTTCTTCTTCTACTTTTTCTACAGCATGTTTATTATCTATTAATACTACTTCTCCCAATAGTACATATACTAATTCTTCATCTTATAATACTAATAATATTTCTTGTTTTTTTCTTAATCTTGTAATACTAGTTGGACCTTTCTTTCTACTAATAATTCTTCTCCTACTTTTACCAAAACTACAACTACTACTACTACTTCTTATTCTAATACAACTAATAGTGCTACTACTACTATTTGTATTCTAATGTTACTATTATTAGGTTGGTGCAAAAATAATGTCGTTTTCCCGCATAAAGTTGAACGTCAAAAAACGACATTATTTTTGCACCAACCGAATACTTCACATCCTCCTACTACTCATTTTTCCTCTAAACCTCCTCCTCCTACTACTACTACTACTTATTCTCATATTTCTAATTTTACTACTTATTATACTATTACTATTACTACTTTCTACTGATTCTATTACTACTATATTTTACTACTACTGTTATTACTACTTCTACCTTCGCTTTTCTTTCTACTATGTAGTACCTTTCATCAATTTAGAAAGTTCATACATATGTAAGAGCATTTTTGCATTTGTGTTTGTTTACACGCAGTTTATCAATATATATATATATATATATATATATATATATATATATAGGGAGAGAGAGAGAGAGAGAGAGAGAGAGAGAGAGAGTACTTCGCTCCAACCAATATTGCATTCAGTGACTTGTCTTTTGAAAGTAGTTTTCTTCTTTTCTATGTACACAAGCGCATAGCCACAAAGAATCAAGCGCATCTGACGAACTGGACACTGGCCAAAACAGTTAAATATTGGCCAGCAGGAATCAATTATTAAAGGAATAATGGACAGGCTACGATTTCTTTGAAGTGGTCGGAACTAATCTTATTCCTCTTCGCCCTGACTGACATTTTAACGTCTTACGAAAAAAAGAGGGTTTGCCAAATTCTTTATTTCGAAAAAAAACTTTTTTTTTATTATTCAGTTTTGTTACAGTTCTGGAAGACGGTCGATAGCAGACATTTGAAGGCACCTATATCTTTTATGGCTGCCAAGTGACTTAGTATCTCGACACAGACGAAGGCTTGACCAGGGTCAAGTCCAATTCAGGCTAAAATATCCTCCAACTAGAAAATACATATAAAAGAATTGATGAAAAAAATATCACACTCACGGACGTACACATATACTGACAAATATATACACATATAACTATGATTATTTGTAAGATATCCCTACTTTCACTATATATAACGAGTATGCCCTTTCAAAAAATACTGTATCATGGCGCTCCATGATATTCTGTTTCTTAAATTTACACTGTTAACATTCTTCGGTCAGTTGTCCTCGTCTTATAGGTACCGGTTTTAGTCAGATGATTGGAATTTCGAAATGAATCCTTTGTTTCGTCCATGAAGTAGATTGTTCTAATTCCGCGTGCCATGCCTCTTCCGGATGTTAAACAGGTATTGAACTCACAACTATTTGGGGTCTAGTCACAAGATACAAGGAACTCGTTTATACAATGGACCGTAAATGAGACATACAGACGAGGTATGGCATGTGGAACTAGAACAAACTTCCCCGGTGAACGAAATAAATGGTTCAGTTCGAAATCCGAACACCTGAAGAAGGCCGGAGCGTACGACGACCAAAACGTTGTGAATATGGCAAAAGAGATGAACGCAACAGTCCGAATAATGTAAATAGCGTAAATAATTACAATACCTCATCTCAGAAATATAGATACATATCCTTTGTTTTATTATCAGGATATCCAGGAAAAGACAGTGGAGTTGTTTCCCATTGATATTTCTAATAATTTTGAATTAACTGTTTCCCTACATATAGATTAGCTGCTAAAGAGAACAATAGAGATAATGTTATACTGTTATTTTACTCATTGCTGATTTTAGGAGAAATCTTCATTTTTCCCAGGTTAATAGGGCACAATTGAACAAAGCAAACTTGGAATATCAACCCTGCTTGTTGATTTCCCTTTATGCAGATAGACTGTACGCTAGATTAATAGCTGCAAAAAATATGGGTTTTTAGGGTTTGATTTTGGAAGCACATCAGCATTGATTGGAATACAGTTAATAGATTTTCAGTGACATCACATGCAAATGATATTATAATTAAATGATATATATGCGTATTGATAAATTCATGGTTGTGTTCGTAGTTAAATATATGAACGTAAGAAATAAGAATAATATTGTCAGAAAGTTGTTTTTTCCCCCGACTGGACGTCAAGCTAGATTAACAATTGACTTACACCGAGTAATTTTTTAAAATTTATTTCTGTTTTAGTTGGTCTACCGCATCTGCTATATTGCATATCTGGCCGCTTTCAGGTTGCGCACAGATAATTGAGAGATCCGTGTAATTCAATGCATATTATTACTGAGTTATCTGTCTTTTGTCTATCATAAGAATCGTAATTATCGGGTCAAAGTTGTGGTCATGAAGAGTTATTCCAATATATGTACTTTTTGTTTGAATATTACTCTGCATAGTTCTAACACCGCCATTCCCCACAGATACAGGCAAATATATATATATATATATATATATATATATATATATATATATATATATATATATATATATATATATATATATATATTGACCACTATTATTATCTCTCTCTCGATATATATATATAGATATATATATATATATATATATATATATATATATATATATATATATGGTGCGATGGGTAAATTGCCGCTATTTTTATTTTTTTTATATTTTATTTCGCAAAGGATTGTTTTTTTGTTTTTTTTTTCTCGTCTGTACAGTATAATAGGGTCGGTTGGGCATCATCTGTGAGCGAATCAGTACCATGACGCAGTTCAATCCGCCAGCAATTTGGAAATAGCTTGTTTTACTGTTTGGCATTCGCGCCGGAAGCACCAATACGAACCTTTCAGAATGTTTGGATGTCAATCTAAAGACATTGTAGAAGAATCTGAAAGAGCTAGATGAGTATAATGGTGATTACGATGGTGTTTGCAGTGATCAATAGTTATGGCAACGTTATACCTCCATTTATATTCCTACAGGGTCTCACACTAAACATGGAGGCTTATATCAAGTGCCTTGAAGAGGGAGAGATTCCCTGGTAACTGATGAAACCCTATGTCTGGCAACAGGACTCTGCACCATGCCATACAAGCAGGCGAACTTATTTATGGCTGTCAGACAATTTCTGCGACCAAATCACACTTTACATCTTGCCTCCTGACTCTCCAGACTACAACCGCCTTTTTTATTATGAGTGGGGCACAGTTGAGTGATAGTCAAAATATCCTTGTAACACCTAAGATGTCAAGGATTATGGCAGCATTCAACAACTTAAACATGGAGACTGTCCAGAAGAGTTTCAGGATATTCCGAAATCATCTGGAGGACGTGGATGAAGCCAATAGCAATTCTAATGAATAAATGAATAGTTTTCAGCATTTCAAGTTACTTTTTTGTAATTTTGATAAATATATCTGTTAAAATGAGATGTCACTGTTGTTTTTATTTTGCGTAATTTAAACGACAATTTATCCAATGCACCCTGTATAGCATGTATTCAACTTAAATTAAATTCAACTTTAAAATTCTTTCTATTTTTCCAGTTTCAAGATGTGACATTGTATACTGACAGGGAAATTGTGGATAATTTTTCTATGATTTTTTTTGCTTGTTTTCTTCCAGTATTTTCGTCCGTCTATGTCATTTTAAAGAATTATATAGTACCCGTGTGCAATGCAAGTTAGTCCTGGCGACATATATACAGCAATGACTTTTATTGCTCAAATATTATGTCACGCTTGTATTAACGATCCTGAAGCTGTTGCTATGAATATCTCGAAAGCCTTTGTAAGGATTCTGCATGCTCGTCTTCTTCATATGTTGAATGGGTATTGTGTATCTGTTTGACGTTCTTATTTTATCCAGTCTAAATTCTCAAATCGTGTATTGAATGTTGTCTTGAAGGAGAGTATCTTTTAAATGCTAATGGTTTACTGATAAAAAAGTTCGATTAATTAAGCCATAGCTGAGGGGAAGAGATCGTTTGATAACTGTCTTAAGCGTATTTGCTCGGAAACTCCAAGTCTTCCATTTCTGAGATGTTATCAATTACACCAATCACACATACAAGCTTACAAAACCTGGTATGCCCAAGCAGTTACCCTTCTAAGTACTAATCAGCCTAAGAGGTTGCTTAACTTTGTTGAGATTTAAAAAGAAGTGTTGAAATGTTATATGAACGTAAGACAAAATATGTCTGAAATTGGAGAAAATTTACAGTTCGTTCCTTTTAAGATATTTTCAGCATTTTTTTTTTCTCTTTGTCATTTTTTTTTTAATTATTTTAACTCAAAACATTCAGGTTTAGCATACGATACAATCGGCTAATAAGCCCCGCTTTATTAGAAATATTAATAGGATATTTAAGGAAAGTCTTTTCAGCTGACTGTTATTAGATTTTATTCATATAGGCTGAATAGCTTCCTTCAATTTTGCATTTGGATGTATAGCCCAGAGCCAAAATTAACGTCATATTTTTTCTTTACCTCTAGTTATATGTACATTATATGCAAGCAAGTACGCTATGTGAAAAAAGGTTTACTAACTTACAGATAAGAGGATATGAATTAAGGATTCTCGAGAGGTTAAAAAACAAGAGATATATGATGTCCGATGTGTTTATAGGAAGTAAGTCTATTATTCGAGAATGTCACATTCCAAACATTCAAATTGGTGTTGTTTAATATGAAATGAACATAAACACATGACAATTAATCAAAAATAAATATAATAAATAATCGGCCATAAACTGTGATCCGCTTTTACCTGTGTAGAAAAGCCAAACGTTGAACATGTTTTTGTTTTACTTCGCTCCAGATTGTTTTCATACTTGACTCAAAATTATAGTCGTGTTTACGCATGGTCGGTATGATTAAGTGAAAAAGCAAACGTTGGGCAGGTAGGTACTTGTGTTGAAATTTAAACAGTCAGTGTATAGTTGAGTGAAATTTCCTCCTGTTTACACATGAATCAAAAGGTAAAATTGTTGGGGTGTTTACATGAATCAAAATGTAGATATTGACTGGGTTTATATTTGAATCAGCAGGTAAGCAATGTTTTGGTTTTATATTTAAGTCTGAAAGTGAAAATTGGTTTGGTTTATATCGGTGTATAAAAAAGAAATTTTGACGTGGCTTATACCTGCTTCGATTGATATTTGTTTATAAATAAAACGATTTCCAATTTTTACATTATTCAAAAATTCAAATTTCCTACATCCCATTTTTGTTTCAAAGGTAAAATCTGATTCTATACAAAACGTGCGATGAAATCAACAAGCAGGGTTGATAAATTGTCGTCCAAATGACGCAAAAATGAAAATAACACTGACATCTCTTTTTAACAGATATATTTAACAAAATTACACAAAAATATCTTGAAATATTAAAGAGTAAACTTATTCAGTAAAATCATCATTGGCTTCTATCACAGCATCCAGATGACTTCGAAATATCCTACATCTCTTCTGGAAGGTCTCCTTGCTTAAGTTGATGAATGTATGTATGCATAGCCTGCGATTGATAAATTGTCGTCTAAATGACGCAAAAATGAAAATGACATTGACATCTCATTTTAACAGATATATTTAACAAAATTACACAAAAATATTTACCACTATTACACAAAAATATATTGAAATATCTTAGTATTTCAAGATATTTTTCTAAATTTAGTTTTGAGTAAATTTCTTCAATAAACCAATGAAATAAACAACGGCCTCAAAACAACTTCGGAATCTCTTGAATCTCTTCTAGAAGGTCTCATTTTTAAGTTTGTGAATGGTGCATATTCCTTGCCTTCACTTCATCTTTAGTGTTACCAGAAGTTTTCTTGTCCTTTCGATCAAATGCGCCACACACATAATGATGAAGGGGTTGTAGTGTGGGGAGTTATGTAGTTCGATGTAAGGGGTGATATTACAGCAGAAATGGGTCTAACAGCCATAACTGGTTTCTGCTGCTTGTGTGGGATGGCACAGTGTCCTTCTGCTAGATAGGGTCTTCCAGCGCCCACCCTCTTGACCCACGGCAACGCTACCACTTCAGGGCATTTGATGCAGGCCACCGTGTTAAGTCTGAGGCCCTAACAATTAATTTCAGAGTTTTTGTCTATCAGAATGAGACTTGCAAGCTGCCTTATCTTTGTAATCACCGTCAGACTCTTCCAACTCTTTCCGAAATCCCTCTACTATTCTCAGATTGACACCCAAACACATTGAAACATTCATCGTGGAGCTTCCTGTGTGAATGCCAAGCAGTACCTTTTCTAAATTTCTGAGGGAATGAATTAAGTCATAGTGCTCCTTTTTTTTTACAGACTGTGCTCATTTCTCCCTATTATACTGTGCAGTCATCAAAATAAAAATAAAAAACAAACAAAACTCATGCCGAAATAAAATATATAAATTGACGGCAATTTATCCATTGTACATAGGATATAAAACATAAAACATAAGTAAGATGGCCCATTTTGTCGGTGTTTTGCCCATATGTCGTCTATACACCTGGCGGAGACTAGGTCACATTGTAACAAACAGCAGCTGATTTATCCTCTGACCTAGCTTGCACGAACGGGCTTATATCATTCAAAACCTACAAAAGCACACGATTAACGCTTTATCCTCACAGATCCGTCTCTGATATTTTTACGATCATGACGAACGGTTGTATTCTCAAATAAGCTACTTCTTTTGGATGTCTATATGGAGTCATGCTCCATTCAGAGATCAATACGGTGTATCGTTAAAGACGCTGGGGGAATTTTCAGCTACAGAAAACTGAATCCTGCAAATCTCTGCCTTTACAATAGGCCGATTAGAATAAAAAGTGAGTATTGATGTCTTATTTCGAATAAAGCTTTCCGGTGTTGGCAGAGTTTAAAAGCGCGTCCTAGGTAAACGATAAATTATGTCTAGCAGCATGGCTTCTGATGAGGAGGTTTTGTGTAGCGTGACACCACCTCTTAATTGCTGGTGTTACCAGGACCAACCTGATCCGGGTTGATAGCACCTGTTGGGGGTCCTAGCTATGGGTAAATAGCTAACCTCCAAACTTGTGTCAAACACTATGAAAGTGTAAAAATAAGTTTTAAAACCTGATATATTTTGTAAAAACTTTGTAAAAATATTAACAGCAATACATTTTTGAAGAAAATTATTACCGGCAATATATTTTTTGTAATATTACCAGCTATAGATTTAAACAAAAATCACTAGCTATACATTTAAAAAAGAATTACCAGCAATAAAAAACTTGACGGTATTGAATAAAACATTGAGGCTGATATGCCGTAAACCAAACCAAACCATACAAACGAGAATGTAAAACCGTTTACACAACTTTGTGGGTAACTGATTAAACACCATCCGACTCCGTTCCCATAGATGAAATCTTACTTGCCTCTCGCTACTTTAGAGTTGGTTTCATGGAAGATTTTCAATGAATACATTCCGTAGATATACCACTTCATAAATGCCATCAAGTACCCACCATATCACATATATAACGTAAACTGGTAAGTCGGTAGTTCCACTCAGACAGCTTTTTCATCAGAACGGCACGTTGTGGAACAGACTATCGGAAGTATGTGTCACGAAATCTTTAATCTCAAACCCATCATTTTTGGGATCAGTCGTTATCTATTTTGTATATATTCCTAATATGTAAAGCTTACACCCCACTTCTACTCCTTTACAACAAACATTACTTTGAATGGTTACAACGGAAAAATAGTATTTTTAAAAAAATAATTTTATTGCATTTATTTTCTAGATTCGTAATATTTCTGTGGAAGATTCTCTGTATAAAAATTGGAGAGCCGACTTCAAATTTTATTCGTTTTCTTTGCATTTACTTACGCACAAATAAATGGAAAATATGTGAATCATTCTCTCGTCCCTCCAGCTATGGGTTGAATAGCAAAACATATAGCTTTGGTTGGCAACTAGTCTACCGAAGAATGAAATGACAACCCACTGCATTAAACTCATCTGCCCAGTCAGTCATGAATCAAAAGTGACATGATCAACCAAGCGTATATCACGTAGGGCATTTAAACTGACTGACTGAATATTTCTGTACGTGATAAATTAAGCTAACCACGGTATTAATTCATAGTAATATATCTTTTAAAGAAGAAACTATTGAGCAATAGAATGTGAAGTTAACAACTTTAGTGTGGGAAGTCTAAACAAAGAAAAGAAGAAACTTGAAAGTATAATGTTAAATAAAACAGTTCTACATAGAAAATGTCTTTTTCGTGAAAGCAAATTGAAATTACCTCTGGCTATACAGAAAGTTCGATACTTTTCCTGTCAGTTTCCTTGAAATTTCGACAGTCAAATCGATGTTCGTATTTTTCATTTGAATTCATTGTAGGACTTTGGTAAGAATCCAATATTTAGGACAATCGAATGTCGGCAGCCATGTTTTCTTCAGAGTGCTTATTTGATTTGCAATTTTGTTTTTTGTTTAATGGTACACAACGTTTTAGCCTAATAGTGTAGATGTATAAAACCTTCGACCAGATGATAAATGATAGTCATCGGATAAATTAAAAGTTAGAATAAAATATAATGCTGATAATATTTCGTTCAAAATGATTAAATGTAAGTAACTAAAGTCTTCCTAAGTAGGAAAACCGATTACTTTTGCGGCGAAAGAAATCGTCGTGCGAAGTTCGAATTTTTGCTGTGTGCCTTTTCGGACAGATGCACTTTAAAAAGATATAAATCATCGATTCCTCAACCCGCTCATATGGGTTAAATATCAATGTAGACTTTAGTCTCATGCTTTCTCTAGCAGCTATTATAAGAGAAAGAAAAGTCCTTATTCAGAATACATAGTACAATAATCACTAAAATAATATTTGCAGTTTAGATCAAAAATAGAGTATTGCGATTATAGGTTAGGGCTACTTAATCTTCACATTCCAGTTTTTACAGAGTGCAAATTTATTTACGCGATCTCGTGGTGAAAGATTTATTCTTTCGGTTAAAACCTTTTTCTCACTGACAGAAATCGGCAAGCCTCTCGCTAATCTGGCGCTATTTCCAAGAAAATGTTTAGACGAGCTCTATTCATTGCATCCACCGATTCAGACATTTACATCTCAGACACCCCATGAACTTACATTGAATCCAAACTTCCTCATTTCCACAATGTTCCACCTGGATGAAGGAAGTCCCGCTCTCAATGTTCACGAGAACTGTCACTTTGTGAAACAGCGTAGTTGCTTACCTGAAAACTACTCTTAATCACATTAAATTAAAGGTTAATCCTTATCTATCCTCCGTATACTCATAAACTTCAAAGTCGACTATCCTCTCTTATACTTATAATACAAATAGATAGTGTTTCAGAAGACACGTCGGTAATTTTTCATTATCACAGAACTGACTCGAAATTATCAGCAGTCAAGATGAATGGTTGCTCATCCAAGAATAATCCTTGCTTTAAGCGTCTTTTGGGCCTCAGCCAGGGGGATACATATATACGAGCCATCACTAAAAAGCCCCAAAATAGGTCATCTACTTATAACTTTACTACCAAAGAGGCAAAGTAGAAAGATTGTTGCTCATCTATAACTATGTATATAAGAAAATGTTCTTATGAACTGCATTTCTTAGTTACACCGTCGAAACGTTAAAACGTATAACGGCCGACCATATCGCTCTAATCTTCCACCTATTGTCAGTGAGACGAGAGGCGTGACCAACCCATCTATGTTTGCCCTATTTGATGGACTTGATTATATTCCTCACATCCTGCTGTCACATAAGTTGTTGCCGAGCATGATTCGTTTCGTTTTACATTAGAACAATGCAAGTGTCAATGCAATGATTATGCTGCCATCTAGTCCTTTTCCACGGCCTTGGTGTCCGCCTTTTTTTCTCTAAACGTTCACCTGTTGTCTCAGAGGCGAAAGACGTAGTCAAATCCTCTTTGGTTGCCCTTCTTGGTGGTGCCGATTATATTCTTCCATTCAATCTACTGTTGAATGCATTTACAGCTAAGATACGCCATGCCATATACAGAGGCGGATATCATCCTTATCCTCTTTATATTTCACTAGTAAAGATAAAGATCCTTTTGAAAAGCTTCTTCCCAAGTGCCACTACTTTATGGAACAGACTACACAAGAGGATATTTTCCAGAACACTACAATCTTAACCTATACATGTCTAGGGATATGTGCCCTAGGTATCTCTTACCTCAGTATATACGTCAATAAAAAAAAACTGCTTTTAGTAACAACCTACCTTATACGGATTTTAGGAGAGCACTTGATAAAATCTTTTTCTTCTCATTATTATAGTTAGTAGTAGTAGTACCAGTAGTAGTACTACTACTAGTAGTAGTATTAGTATAGAAACCCTCTCCTTATATTAGCTATCGAAACACGGTAGTAGCATATAGTTTGCTAATGCTCTCGTTTCATTTTTGTAAAAATTAGGCAAGATAATGATTACCATTATGCTTCGCTTATTCCACAATATTTCTGTAGTCTTTAAATCAATATTCGTAAAAACCTTAACAATGAATATATTATTAGAAATATTGCAGAAATCCAAAACCCGAAACAAAATCCAGTGTCGTCTCATTCCTTTTGGAGTTACATGTCCCTGGTTGACACTTTTTTTATCTCTGGCCATGTAGGGTCAAGTTTTCATGTCAGATGGGCGCAACATCTTGATTTTCGTCGTCCCCTAATACTTTTAACTGACTGAATGCCCAGTCTTTCTGACATATAACGTTCAAGCATCGTTTCCCGTACGAGCGCCGAAGTTAAGCAACATCGAAACCTGGTTTGTACCGAGAGGGTAATTTCTTGAGAATACCCGCTGCTGAAAGTTTTGGGGTGTGGTAGGTGTAATGTCTAATAGGTCGGAATTATTAATCTAACAGCCAAGTTGCAATATATTATATTCAATTAGACAAAAATACGATTGGGAAAAAGCACGCTTCTCCCCCAAGCTATGAGTTGGTGAGACTTGTACAACTAAAGCATTATTATCTAAAAGAATTCTTACAATAAACTGCAATGTGTTCATATAACTTAAAAAACGTAGAAATTTCGACCCTGTCGCTCTAATCGTCCACCTGCTGATTTGAGACGAAAATCGCGACCAACCCATATATGTTTGCCCTACTTGATGGTGTCGATTATATGTCTCACTCAAGTCTGCTGGCATATATATATATATATATATATATATATATATATATATATATATATATATATATATTCGCTCCATTTTACGGCAGTGCATTGATAGTGCTGCCTTCTAGTCCTTTTTCAACGGCCTTGGTATCCACTCTCTCGCTCTAAACGTTCACCTATTTTCTAGTGACGGGGTCGCCCTCTCTATGTTTAGCCTTCTTCATGGTCTCGATTATGTTCTTTAATCCAGTCTGTTGTCGAATGCAGGTGTTGTTCTTCCTTAAATGAAATGTGATTCTGAGAAATATTTGCTCAATTTTACATTAGGTCATTGCAAAAGTGTATGCAGTGGTAGTGTTGTCCTCTAGTTCACTTTCACCCCCTTGTGTCTGCTTTTTCGTTGTAATCATTAAACCCGTTTCTCTGAAACGAGAGACGTAGTCAGTCCCTCTATGTTTGCCCTAATTGATAATCTTGATTATGGACTTCACTTCTGTCTGCTGTTGCTCTTCCTGTCGCATAAGTTGCTCCCGAGCAATATTTGCTCTTTTTTATATCAGGCAATGCAAGTGTCTCTGCAGTGGTAGTGTTATCCTTTCCCTTCCACAAACTTAGAGTCTGCACTTTTGGTTTAATTCTACTTGTTGTCTCTGGGACAAAAGACGTGGTCAGCCCCTCTATGTTTGCCCATCTTGATAATCGTGATTATCTTATTCAACCAAACCTGCTGTCGAATGCTTGTGTTGCTCCTCCCGTCACGAAATGTAATGCTGAGCAAAATCTGCTCCATTTTGCATTAGGCAATTGCAAGCGCCTGTGTAGCGGTAGTGATGTACTCTAGATCACTTCCACTGTCTTGGCATGCGTACTTTCGTTCCCATTGTTCTTTTTTGTCACAGAGTCGAGGGACATGGCCAGCCAAATTAGGTCTGCCCTTCTTTATAGCCGCGATTGGGTACTTCACTCCAGCCTGCTCTTATACTAGATGATACTCTTTCAGTCCCCAAAATCGTTAAGATTAATGTGATGAGAAAACAAGAACGTATAGCATCAGATAAGAACAATAATTTACAATCGATACTCTTATAAAATATTCCTTAAAATCATGATTTATGACTTATTTTTATACAGATGAAATGATCGGAAAGTTGTGTAGGCAAAAGTGTTCTTTCCTTAATTAATTTTACGGTGTTTGTAACAAAACTCAGTAATAAAATGCAATGTGACTTTTGTTTTAATTCATGGATATTGGCAGTCAGAGGAGATTTCTCTCATATTTATTTATACTGTCTGAAAATCTGTATTTAGCATGTGTTTATTGAACAACAGTGTATCATTGCAAAGTTTTAAATATTTTTATTAAATATCCAAACCAGCAACTCTATCTGAGAATCAGTTAACTGAATGTAACCGCTAAGACTGCTGAAGTGTAAACAGATTTCTCACTTGATACAACATTGGAGCTACTAAGAAGGAGAAAAAAACAATTATAAAATCGATGTTGTTTTGGTTAAAAATAAACAAAATTCAGCAAACATCACCGAATACAATGGAAAGACAAAGGCTATATCCTATCAGTCAATATAGTCAAATGAATCGAAATATATGTAAAATAAGACTCTTGATCGAAGTGTGATAATCACTAAGAACTGTGGAAACGTTTTCCGTCTTATCATTAAATTTTATTGGCACATAAGTATTGCATTAAAAAATAAATTCCCAAAACCGGAAATGCTGATGCTACTACTACTACAACTACAACAACGAATACTACTACTACTACTACCGCTGTTACTACTATCACTACTACTACTACTAACAATAATAATAATAAAATAAGTGGAGAAAGAAGTGAAAGTAAATAATAGAAGCAATGCAATAGACCAAATTCAGAAACAAAGGCAAGATGAGCATTTTCATGATCGGTACTCTGTTCGTAATATACAAACTGATGTAGAAAAACACCATACCCATCAGTTACTACCAGTAGAAATTTGGCGTTTCAAAATTTCTGGGGAAGTGTATTGCTTCCTGTTTTTTTTTTTTTGTTTTTGTTTTTTTTTTCTCATAGATGGTGTTCAACTGACCTTACTATAATGTGCAATCAGCAAAATCAAAAGCAAATAGCACTCATGCACTAAATTGTAAATAAAATGTGGCGGCAATTTACCCATCGCACCCTGTGTAAACATATATATATATATATATATATATATATATATATATATATATATATATATATATATATTGTTTGTAAAATTTGTCACTTAGCTGATGATGTTATCTTCAGCATCCCGACTCCGGAATTTTATAGGTCGACCTGTTCGTCTACACTTCAGAGGATATCAGCAATAAAAGTGTTATTAGTAAAAATTTGTTTATTTCTCTATTGGATTACGTTATTTAATCATGGCAATAAAGTGTGAAAAATAATATCGCCGAAATGTCCGCCAAATCTGAAAGAAAAAGACAATAAACATTAGACGCTGAAACTTCATTCACATTTGAAATTCGTCTAAGTTATTAGTGTGAGTGTGTTTGCGTAATTTGAAACACACTTTATATATATATATATATATATATATATATATATATATAATGTGTGTTTCATTAAGACGGATTATATGATGGGGTTTCATAAAGACTGATCAAAGTTAGCGGTAAATAAATCAGTGTTCCTGGTGGAAAATTATTTATTTCTCTATTGGATCATATTTCTTAAGTCATCGCTATTATGTGTGAAAAATAATATCTCCGAAATGTCCGCTAAATCTGAAAGAAAAAGAAAAAAACATTAGACACTTAAACTTAATTCAGATTTGAAATCCGTCCAAGTTATTGGAACACTCTTTCGAACAGTATATCAAGAATAACTGTTGTTATTTCCTATCCTTAATATATTACGAAGAAAGATCGATGGAATTAAAGGAAATTCGAATTCAGAATTTGGTGGGAAGGAATATTGGAAGCGTCAAGAAAATAGGTCTAGAGGTTAAAAAATAGATAAAAATGACAGGAAAGCCTGGGGAACGTGGAAATATATAATCATAAAATAGAGGGATTGATAGAGATAAGAATACAAGACAAGAGATAAGTTTGGTGACTCGATATCAATAAAACTTGTACGAATGTCAGGATACAAAAAAAAAAGAAAAAAACAGGAATACATCAGTATATTAAAATTCTTCTGGGTAGATAAATGAAAAAAAAAGAATTTTAATAGAAAATATATGCGTATTCCTTATTCATTTATCACATATGAAATTATTCCAAGTTTGAATAAAATAGATAAAAATGTAGGTGAGCAAGGGATTTTAGAAGCGATAAGGAATAATATGAGATAATGGATAATCATAGTTGTCAAAATCTGTTGAAATTCAAAAGGTCTATCTCGTTAAAATGAAATTCTATATTGTATTAATATGATTTTTTGTATTTTGGGCATTGTTTTCAAAATTACGCCAAGGAATAAAATAAAATATGTCGATATTTGTTATAATAACATACCGTGAAGATTCCGGAACTTAACAAAAAATAGAAATTTACAGCAAAATCTTCAAATTATAACTTAATCCATTGAAGTTTTTCACTGTTTCATATTTGAAATATTCTGATGAATCTTAATTATTCAGCTAATGATTGAACAAGACTCTAGCGAATTCTACAACAACAGAACATTCGTAGAAATTTCCGTATCGCATCGTTAAATATTTGGTTTTAACAACAAAATCTTGCAGTGACAATCATAAATATGAATGCTGGTCATTTCTTTAAGAAAGAAGAAACAAATGAAAAAAATCGCAACATTTTCTATTTTAAATAAACATTCATTGAACACTTCTTTGTTCCATGCATTCTTTTCATTTTCTCATTGAAACCAAGTAGCGTCTCTGATATGTTTTTTCCGCCCTTCCACGTGATCAAAGCAGAATAATCCTTTATTTAATGGCTTTTAGCATGAGACTTCAAACACTTCTATTATTCTTTCTTTCTTTCTTTCACTGAAACCAAGTAGCGTTTCTGATATGTATTTGCCTTTCCATGCGATTCAAAACAGAATAATCCATGATGTATTAGATATTGGCAAGACCAGAGATTATCAGAAGTCAAGATGAAAGGTTACTAACCCAAGAATAATCCTTCCTTTAAGCGTCTTTTGGGCCTCAGCCCAGGGGAATACATATATACGAGCCACCATTAAAGAAGCCCAAAAATTGGTCATCTACTTATAACTTTACTACCAAAGACGCAAAGTAGAAAGATTGTTGCTCATCTATAACTATGTATATAAGAAAATGTTCTGACGAACTGCATTTCTTAGTTACACCGTCGAAACGTTAAAACGTATAACGGCCGACCATATCGATTTAATCTTCCACCTATTGTCTTTGAGACGAGAGGCGTGACCAACCCATCTATGTTTGCCCTACTTGATGGACTTGATTATATTCCTCACATCCTGCTGTCACATAAGTTGTTGCCGAGCATGATTCGTTTCATTTTACATAAGAACAATGCAAGTGTCAATGCATTGATGCTGCCATCTAGTCTTTTTCCACGTCCTTCGTGTCCGCCTTTTTTTCTCTAAACGTTCACCTGTTGTCTGAGAGGCGAAAGACGTAGTCAAATCCTCTTTGGTTGCCCTTCTTAGTGGTGCCGATTATATTCTTCCATTCAGTCTACTGTTGAATGCATTTACAGCTAAGATACGCCAGATATTTAATAAGTTTTGGTCCTGTGTCTCAGAAATAACTCCTTCAGTTTCAGTTTTTTGAATTTTGTTTTTGAAAGACAGTTTTTCATGGAAAAACTTGAAACATTTCTTACTTAAGGTTACTATTTTTATAATCTAAAAGGTTATGTAGACAAAAAGTTATAATCCGAATATTTTATTGAGAAATTGACATTTTTATAAAATGAGGTGTTTTACACTTGATCAAAATTACAAGACCATAGACATAAATTCTACGAAATTGCACGAAAAGTGTACGAAAACATTCAACAACCAAATTTAATAAAGAGTTCTACCTCCACTGGTTTTGATGACTTCAAAAATTCTTTGGTGCATGTTAGAAATTAGTGTTTTCCTTAAGCTGCGAGGAATATTGCTCCAGCTTCTGAAGATAGCTTCACGAAGTTTTTTTTTTGCAATTTCGATAAACATCTCTTACCATCCATCCCCAAACACTTTCAATTGGGTTCTAGTCCGGTGAGCATGCAGGATGTGTCAAGAGATAGACCCCATTTTGTTGTAGAAAGGTCAAGGTCCGGCATGCAGCGTGGGTTGCAGTATTATCCTGTTGGAATAAACATCCATCCCCACAGAAACGATGGCCCTCCGTCAACAATGATGCCTTTTGTAGCATGCTAACATGAGCAGCCGCTGTCTGACGACGCTGCACCACCTGGAGCTCCATCGTACCTCTGTAAGAAAAGGCTCCCAATACCATTAGGAACCGTCCACCACTATGACGTGTGGAGAAAATTTTTGGAGGCATGTTTTTGTTATGCCAATATCGTTGGAAGCCACCAGGACCATGTAGATTGAATTTTGACTTTCTTCGCCTTCTCAATGTCCCATGTTTGGTATTCACGACCAAACCTTAAACGGTTCATTTTGTGACGTGGAAGCAACCGAGGAATTTGTTTGCGCTTTTTATTTACCATGCCTTTTTGTCATAAGTGTCGTTTGATGGTTACTGGACTGCAATCAGCATCTGTGGTTGCCTTAATTTTACTAGAAGAAAGTCCACTGGCTTTCACAACAACACGTCTTATTGTCCCACTCAATGTCGGAGAATTTTTTTAGGGCCTTCCAGTAGACTTTGCGTCTCCATAATTTGCACTTTCTTTTAGAAAGTTGCAAATCACAGTTTCACTGCGATTTACCTTAGCTGCAATCGCCCGTTGTGACAAACCTTGATTGTCGAAATCTAGAATTCGAGCACGCTCAACTTCGGTAAGTTTGCTTGTTTTAGGCATGGTAACACCTTTACGCAGTGATTGCTAATCTATAACTAAAGTAAAAACATTGGAATTACACTCGATATTACAATTTATACCCACTGGTCTTATAATTTTGATCAAGTGTAAAAGGCTTCATTTTATATAAATATTCATATTTGAATAAATTGATCGGCTTATAACTTTTTGTCTCCATAACCTTTTATATTATAGAATTAGTGACCTTAAGTAAAAAAAAAGTTTATAATGTATCCATGACAAACAGACTCTTATAAAAATTTTCAAGTGGTCTTAAATTTTTGATCAGGAGTGTAAATCTTTATCGGCATTTTAGGTGTGAAAACCAGTATCATTGATGAAATGCCCTCTTGCAGATATTCCCCACTGATAAATCGTTTGATTAAGACGTGATAGATTGTTTTTGGGAAAGAAAACAATAAAAATGTGCCGTTCAAACTTGTGTTTCTAGATGCAACGAAGTATATCGTGTGGAATTACGGGTATTTTTAGGTAATGACAAGTAAATCTTGGGCAAGATACCTTGAGTTATTCACGGTGGTGCACTTTTCTTTTCGCCGCATGATTATTTACGATTTGCAGCAGAACAAACCATGAAAAGAAAAAAAATATTTCGGAATATTTTATGCACAAATTAGCCGTGCATGACTTTTTGTCTTAGAGAAAATAAGTCGTTACTCGGATACTCTTCCCAGCAGTGAACGAATATCAATATCAACTCCTCAGTATCAAGCAGATAACACTTTATTTTTGACTTGTATATGTGTTTTCTGTTTATTTCTTTGTATCTCGAAATAAGAAAAAAAGAGAGTTTTATTTTTTCCTTGAATCTATTAAATATCGTATATGTAAACTTGTGCAAAATTTATTAGAATACTTGCCCTACCAGATCGCAAACAAGAAAGTGCTGCGAGAGACAGAATGTTATCTCCTTTGACTAAGACTTTAAAAAGCTGAAAATAGATATATCTATAATCACGAGAAAAAATACCGTCTCGAGAACTGCATGAGAGATAGTTTTGCGTGAAAGTCAAACATTCTCTTTAGTTCCTGGCAGTCAAACTAGAAAGACGTACATATACAGGCTCGTGACAATCAACATCATAACTAAACATTATATTTTATTTCAGATATCTAGTCCTTTGCAAAGTAATACATGCACACTTTTATGAACATTTCATACACACACACACACATATATATATATATATATATATATATATATATATATATATATATATATATACAGTGCTGTTCGATAAAGTCTACTGATTTTTTTACTAAATGTTCTCTTCTCTGATGAAACGAAAGTTGAACAAAATTCAAAGGATAAGCGATCTAAAATCCGAAGAAGAAGCTTTGAAAGCTCTTTGAATTTAGCAGTAAGTACTGTCAAGCATCCGTTCAGTATAATGTTCTGGGGATGCTTTCCTTTTCATGGAACTGGTTTCTTAAAACCTATTGAAAAGACGCTCAGGAGATAGCAGTACAAGAGAATATTAGAGTCTTGTCTTTTTCCTTCTGCTGAAAGAGTTCAAATCGACCCCATGTAATTCATTACTTATGGAGCATTATAAAGTACAACTTTCGAGAAAGCAGTTTAGCAACATGCACCATAAGTTTTCTATGTGGTGGAGATTAAGATATTGGGGCGGCCATGTCATAATACTAGCCTGCTTCTCATCAAACTATTCCTTCATCAATTTTGATTTGCGACAGGGAGCATTAACCTGCATAAAAATGAGCTTGGAGGTGTCGATTTGCACCATTTCAGCAGAAGGGAGCAGACAAGTCTTGAACATTCTCTTGTACTGCTCGCTCCTGAGGTTCTTTTCAATAGGTTTTAAGAAACCAGATCCATGAAAAGAAAGCATCTCCAGAACATTATACTGAACGCATGATTGACAATACTTACTGCTAGATTCAAAATGATTTCAAAGCTTCTTCTTCGGATTTTAGATCGCTTATCCTTTGAATTTTGCTCAACTTTCGTTTCATCGGAGAAGAGAATATTTAGTAAAAAAAAAATCAGGTGAGTCCCTTTTATCGAACAGCACTCTCTCTCTCTCTCTCTCTCTCTCTCTCTCTATATATATATATATATATATATATATATATATATATATATATTCAAGTGTTTCTGTATGAAGACTTTTGTAGTTTATATGAACTTTTTATATGTTTATGTTGTATAGCTATTCGCTTTGTAAATGAAAGCAATGGCATATATTCACGCACATCAAAAGAAATGATGAATTCGGTAACGAGTAACTCGGAGAGTAGACGGCCATGACGGTTTAATTTTGAGGTGACAATTGTTTGTTGGGATTCTAATACCAATAGTGTACGTTGCCTCCCCAAATCTGCGGCAGCTAATAGTTCAGGTTCAGCTGTGAAGGTATTTTTCGTTTCTCAAATGTTTTATTCTATGGTAAATGTCATTAACTAATCTTAAACTAAATAAAATAAAATTAAATATCCATAGCAGACGCTTATAAGTTTGTGCAGTTTTAATTTGGATTTGAGCAGCCATGTCTTACATTCGAGTTTCATTTCTCCATTCTCAGAAAATTGAAATAAGAGTCCATGTTTTTAGATCTACCAAGAGATCTAGCGGTAATTCGATCTACGAAGAACAGTAGCGGTAACTCCTTCAACAAAGAAGAGAAATTCTGTTCGAATTTCTGAAATGAGAAATTTTCATTATTTATATTATCTAAATTCAGATTAACGTCTCCATCTTTAAGGTTTTTTATCACAACATACTGATATTTGTGGCCAACCACTATGTCAATAGGGCAGAGGTTAGTTTTGCGACCGTTCTATTGCAGTCAACTTGAATGTCGGGGTTTGAAATGATAAATAAGGATGCAAAATATTTTAACAAATCGTTACAGTTTCTTGAGGATACATACTTAAAGATTAATTTTAATTTCAATACCGTAGCGTTGGAATTTCATTTCGTCGATTAACGAAAGCATTATCGCACAAATTTATAAAATGCCTAATTTACAGGAGTTTTATAAATTGTATATAGGCTAGATGCATGACAATTCAAGTTATTACTAAATAATTTTGCCATTAAATAAGACTTTCATTTGCATAAAAGGGAAATTATATTGAACAATTTAGCTATATTAAGTTGTAATATGTTATACAGTGCAGTAGTTTTAGTGTGATTTTGCAAAAAAAAAAAAAAAATTTAAATTTAAATTTAAATCATTTTGTCTTATAATTCGAGCCCAGCAATTTTATTGTCGTATATACACCTTTATCTATTTTGTTTTTATTAATTATGATCTCACAAATGATCTAACGAATCTTATTCATTGAGTAGAATTTTTGAAACTTTTTTACCGTTTTTACTTATTGAATTCAGTTAAAACTTAAATAGTTGGAGGTGAATTCGAATTCGAATGCTGGCTTGAATATATTTTCCATTCACTTTATTTAGATTTATTCTTGAAATAATAAATATTTTAAAGTTATTTTGGAAGTAGACATTAGCTGGAAATAGATATTTCAGTACGTTCTTCTGACGATCTTTAAAACGAAATGCTCACAAATTAGTAAAAAGGATGCCTCTATATTTTGGCTTTAATACATAACATATTATGTGACAGATTTCGCACGGAGTACAGTGCATATTTTCTAAAACGGTGTAAAATCAACGGGCACTACATCGACAATAGCCGAAACAGATTAAAGAATTTTCCCTGGATTTTGGCAGCATAGTAATTATAAGTTCAATCACTAAGAAGTTAGTACAGATTCAGTTTCAGTTGAAATAGGAATAATGTATTATTAAAAAAATAATACAGGATGAGATATGCGTAGACATATCCCAGTGTTCGATATTATTTGAAGAATAACGAATCGAGACTTTCTAACAATAACAACAGAGAGTTGGATTGTATTCCGATTATAAAGAATGTAAATTAAGAATTACCGTTTTCCGCTAGTATGAAATTTAAAGATTGTATCGAATCCCTTGCTAGGACTTCTGCTGGGAAGATTGCTTCACTGTGTCCTGCTAGGCATTGTTTTCTTTTCAGAATCTGTTTTACATTTCTACGATTTTATTGTTCGAGAACGATCTTCAATTCACGATTTGACAGGAATGATTGTATTAGGTCAAACAATCGACCTGTATTACCATAACCCTGGCGCTTGCGAAGAAGGCCAGCATGCCAAACACTATCAAATGCTTTGGAGATGTCTAGCGCCACGGCACGAGCTTCTCCGTTATTTTGAAGAGCTTGGTAGACAGTTTCAATGATTGACGTAAGAACATCAGCTGTAGATCGGGCAAAGCGGAAGTCATATTGCTTTTCTTAGATCAGATCATGGGATGTAAGGTGGATAACCACTTCGGAATGGATTAGGTCTTCGAAGACTTTATCGAAGAGGGGTAGGAGACTGATAGAACGGTAATTAGAAGGGTCAGTGGGGTCGCCAAAACAGGAACAATGTATGAGGACTTCCAGCAGTAAGGAAAAAAAGGTTCCTTGACGCAGTAGTTATATAGTTTAGAGAGGGCGGGCGCCAGTTCAGGCGCGCATTTCTTCAAGATAATGGGTGGTATCCCATCCCCACCACTAGCCTTGTTGGGGTCTAAATTGGAGATATTGCCCAATACCAAAGACTGGGTTATGTGTAACTCGCTCAATAGGGCCTCAGTTCTAAGAGGGAAGTCGGGTATGAGTTGAATAAAATTTCCGAGCAAAACATTCAGCCTTGTCGGTAGAGGAGGTCAGGACCTCGAACTGGTTGAACAAAGGAGGTATAGAGGGTTTGCTATTGTTCCGTACGCTCTTGCAGAGATACCAATAATCTTCGGAGCCAAATTTGCGAGATGCAATAAGCTCCTTCATCCGAGCAGCAAATAGTGATTAGCTTCGTTGAGGACACGCTTACACTCGTTAAGGGCGGAGGAAAAGAGACGTCTATTGCAGTCCAACATGACGCTACGAAATAGGTGAAAGAAGTGGTTCCTATGGGCAATGGCGACTGAAAAAGCAGCGGAGAACTAAGGGGAGAAGCGCGACTTGACCCTATATTTCCTTTAGGGTATGATAGCGTCGATTCCAGCTTAAAACAAGGATGAGACTTCAGAAGCACATTCTTGAACGGGAAGCGTAAAGACATCTCAGAGGACATCGCGGAGAAAATCACGGAACGAGTCTCAGTTAGCTCGTTGATAGCAGAACGGAGTTCTAGTGGTAGGAGGTTCTTTGCAAGGTGTGGAGTTGAAAGAGATGTTAACAGATACTACAGCGTGATCGGAGTTACCAAAAGGGCAGAGTTGCGTGGTGGTACAAAACTCGGAGATGCAGGTAAAACACAGATCGAGAAGAGAGGCCTTACCTTCCCGGTTGTAGGCAAAACGAGTGGGGAAGTTAACTATCTGCGCGAGGCATTGAAAAACTGAAAAATTAAGTGTTTGAATGCCTGCGTTGTCAGTCTTTATTATTATTATTATTATTATTATTATTATTATTATTATTATTATTATTATTATTTCTTTTGATTTCTGGTGTGCACTCATTTCTTTCCGGATTATATCTTTGTTATATACCTCTGGGAATATTCATTTTTTGACAGTTCCGGACATCCTGAGATAATATGGTCGACGGTTTCATCACATTCATCATTACCATAACAGGGTATTGAACTCACAGTGTTTGGGTCCTGTCACTAGATCTAATCAACGCCTTTATTCACTGTGCCATGTGGAGATCTTGAAGAGGTGAATTAACGGGAGATAACTGATAACTGACATCCATTATGCATTGCACGTGGAACTAGAACCGTCTACCCCAGTGAGCAAAATGAAGGGTTATGTTCAGCATTCCTACCACCTGAAGAAGGCCGGAACGTACAACGGCCTAAACTTTGTAATAATATGGCGACACAGATGAGCACAATAGTCCGAATAATGTAAGTAGTGTATTTTTTAAGTAAAATTACTGGCAATACATTTTATATAAAAATATTACTAATAATACACTTTAATAGAAAATAGAAAGAGTGTATTTTTATAGAAAAACGAGCAACTATACATTTTATATCAAAATGAAAAACAAAACATTTTATAGTAGAATTATTACGAAAACATTTCCAAGTTCTCCTTAAGAACACATGGCACAGTGGATAAAGGTGTTTTTTAGATCCAGTGACAAGACCCAAACAGTTGTGAGTTCAATACCTGCTTAAGGCATTGGAGAATTTGAAGAGGTGAATTAACAGGAGATAACTGATAACTGACATCCATAAGTGATGGCACGTAGAAATAGAGCATTCTACCCCAGCGAGCGAAATAAAGGGTTCAGTTCGACATTCCAGCCACCTGAAGAAGGCCGGAGCATACATCGACGGAAACATTGTGATTAATATGGACAACAAAGATGAGGACAATAGTCCAAATAGTGTACATAATATCTCATCTCAGAAATAGAGACAGGTAGCTTATTAAGTTTCTTCGCAAGAATAATAAATCTGTGTCAGATCTCGTAGGACTGCCATTCTGTAGAGATTAATGTATATCGATGAGTTGTATTTTTGTCTTATGTCCGTTTCTGTTTATTTTTACTTACTCAATTCATCCCTTTACAGACAGTTTTCTTCTCAGTAACAGATCTGGATTATATTAGTATATTTTCCTGGATTAATCCTTTTTAATAACAGTTCAAATTCATCTTTGTGTCGCATCTTATCAAATGCTTTAGTGTAGTCTTTGAAACATATGTATACAAACTTCTGTATAAGTATTGCCTGTTCTGATGGTCTTTCATGTTTCATCTTCTATGTGAGTCGTCACTTCGGCAGAGTCGCGATCATGGCTCTACGGAGATTCCTGTTGTGTGTGACTCTTAACATTCCCCCCTCTAGTAAGGCTACCACATCCCCGTTCTGCCATCCATTCATAAAATCTCGTCAGGTAAGTAGCTCATTACCTTCGGCTATCTATTTTGCAATCAGTATGCTCTGCGAGTGTTAATTTCTTCAAGCATTCCTTCTTCATTATGTGTCGAAATATTTTCTGCTGACATTTCCTGTCTTTTGTTTGTTTTTTGTTGTTTTTGTTTTTTTTGTTACATTTTCTCTAAAACTTTCTTGTTGTTTAGTCAATCCTATCATGGAATTCTGAGTATCCTTCTGTACAATAAACATTTCTGCAGTACCCAATAAATAACACCAGCTATGAACATCACCACAATGTGCTGACCGTATTTAGAATATAAAGTAACAAATAACAGCATCTAGTTTTTTTCCTCATCCGTCGATAGATTGTCTAACATTATGCGTCTCATACTTATAGACTATAAATATTTAATACACGTATGTATTAAAATGTTTTACCCATTTTCAAAATAAAAGGACCTTGAAATAAAAATGCCATAATTCAAATAGTAATGCGATAATTAGGAATTATTAAATAAATTATTCATACACGCATTAAGGAAACCAATGTAACGAATCATTAGTTGATATAAAAAATATACTCATCAACACCGTTAACACGTTCAGAAAATATATAATATGTTCAGCTTATTCTGTCATCTGCTGTAATTAAATAAGAAAGAAAACATTTGGAAAGGGACTGAAGTAGAGATGGTAGTTCAGAACCAAAAATGTTACAGACACTTAAAAATCAGCTGCACACTAAGAAATATATGTCTAAATTAGTTTTTTGCAGCACAAAATTTAAGGATAGCTAGGAATAAGCATAATTTATATGGCATTTTAATGTATATTTTAAAAACTAAAAAAAACAATCGGTTTTCGTCCCAGCCTTGTCAAGATTATTTTTGGGATATAAAAAATAAACGTGTAAATTTAGTTGATATTAATGATAACCAATAGAGGGAAAAGAATATACATACATACATACATACATACATACATATATATATATATATATATATATATATATATATATATATATATATATATATATATAAATATATATATCTTTTACTATATATTGTTGTTGCGTCCGTATATAATAATATACACTGTTGTTCAAATACTTTCCAGAGCCGAACGCTTTCGGCTATTCTTTTAGGCATTATCAAGGATGATTATTGTTTTCATTTTCAACTGAATTTATGAATGTATTATGGATGTATCTTGAGTTATAAAACAGTTTTCTCGGGAATTTTTTTTGTTCTTTTATGTTCCAAACACGGTCAGTATATTGCGGCCGTGTCTATAATTGATATTATTGAGAGTTGGCATTTTCTTTTTTATTATTAGTATTTCCAGTAGTTATAGTTTTGTGGATGAAGCTATTATAAATTTACGTTCTACAAGTATGCTGCTGATGGACGTTGTTAGTTTTCAATAGTGGAAAGAGCTATAACAACGACTAGGCATGGAAAACACTGTTTTCCTGTTAATTTATTTGAAGAGAAAGATCGCATAAATTTCCTGCGAAATCAGTGCTGAATGTTCGGTAAATAAATGTTGAATGTTTCCTGATGAGGAAATTGTTAATAGCACCATTACCATGACTATAATTGCGAATATGTTGAAAGTTTTTCGTATTATGTAGATATACACTTTAACGCGTTTGTATGAAGAGATGGTCGTTATGCTTGCCTAGTTCTACCAATGAATCGTTAAGATAAACCGTTGATTCTAAATTATCGATCAAGAAGATCAATAACTGGATCTGAACACAAAGATTTATATCACAGAAACAAATCAACAATCAACGGAGGAGACAAGGTAAGTGATAACACCTTGGGGGCGTGGATCAATAACACTTGACGCGAACATCGGTAAAATGCAGCCGACAACATCACAGAATTCAGTCATTAACATAAATGCCATGATAACAGGAAAGAGACAAATCGATTGTAAAGATTAACATCAGGAAAGGAAGAGTTAATTTAGCCTTCGTTGTCGGTTGCCTCTGATTAGACATCTTCCTGAATTTATTTGTGTGTCTATTTGAATTGGTGGATATTTTCACTGTAAATCTTTATAACGATCAGAAGATGGGCATCCGCCATATTCTTAATTACAACGTTTTATTTGGTCTTGCTTGGTATGTAGGATCGGTGCACTCGGACAGCTTAATATATACAAAATTAATTAAATAAATTAATTCAATTCATAAATAAACTAAACAATATATAAGTCAACAAATACAGGGTGTCCATAAAGTTCGTGTGCACTTTAAAAATTTATAACTTTATTTGTATTTGCGATAGAAATAATTTGTAAAAAAGATTAGAAAGAAGTAAATATATATTCTTTAAACTTTTATTGAAATTTTATTTAAGTTTACACATGTCGTCCATCATTAGCAATACAAAGGGTAATACGATTTTGCAGTCCACGGAAAACATTTGCCAACTGATTTACAGTAATACAGTGTAACCCGGATATAATAGAGTTATCGGGACACGAGAATAAGTCTCCTTTATCCGGGTTTCTATTATATCCGGGTTTTGTCTATTTTGTTTAGGTAGATATGGGAATAATTTGGGACCAGATAAAATCTCTCTTATATCCGGGTTTCTTTTATATCCGGGTCTCTTATATCCAGGTTACACTGTACCTGAAATCACATTAGTTATTTTAGCTATACTTACAACTAGGTGCATTAAAGCTTCTAACATTTTTTTTTACAGATTATTTCTATCGCAAATACAAATAAAGTTATAATTTTTTAAAGTGCACACGAACTTAATGGACACCCTGTATATAATTAAATAATAAAATAAATAAATGCATAAGTTATACAAACATTTAGGATTTTAAATACTCTAAACCCACAACCGATGCAAGTAAACAAAGAAAAAGCATAGCTTATATAAAGATGAGCAACATTTTTGTAACCGTTTAACCTCGATCAACTCGATATACCACTATAGCGTAAGGGGTTACAGGAAGCGAAAGAGAATGAGTAGTCGGATTGGGGAAAGACAATTCTCTACATACAACGTGTCAAAGCATGTGCGATACCCCGCCCTCGTCAGTCGCCAACCAGGGAAGGTAACACAGTTTCGGTGGCGAAGGTGGTACTGCCACCCTTGGTGCCACCAACAGCTTTTCCTACCGGATAGAATATTGTTTCTGTATACGTGTCAGTCTCTAGCGATTTCTTTTTACAATTGCAACTGAAATTTTGAACATTATGTTAAAATAAAAATACCCCAACATGTTCGCAACTTATTATTTTCAGTCAACTTGACGGCTTTAAAAAAAAAAAAAAAAAAGACGGAAGTATCCGCCCTATCGCTGTTGGTAACATTTTTCGTCGTCTCGCGGCAAAAATTGCTTGTAGAGTTGTTGCGACCTGTCCAGCTTGGGGTAGGCATACAGGGCGGATGTGAAGCCGCAGTTCATGCCACAAGATCATTTTTCGAGAATACATCACCTGCGTCCCCACGTATCTTATTAAAATTGGACATGAAAAACGCTTTCAGTAGTATCAGAAGGGATCATGCCCTGGAAGTTTGCTATCAACGGACTCCTTCCATACTTAAACTGGCTCATCTTTCGTATAGTTATCCATATATGTTGATCGCCTCCGATAATATTATCTCTTCTGCTACTGGAATCCATCAAGGCTGGTCCACTTTCTCCGCTACTATTTGCGATGGCTATTGACGGGGTATATCGTTCCATCGCTTCTCCTTTCAATATATGGTATCTTGACGATGCAATGTTCGGAGGATTCATCGAGACCGTAGCTGCTGACCTCCGACGAGTTATTCCTGCTTTATCTCTGCTTGGACTTGAGATTAACTCTTCCAAGTCAGAGATAATAAACTTGAATTATACTGCAGATGATTTCGAGAGTGCTATCCGGGATATTAGACTCATCCTTGAGCATATTAAAATAACACCTAAGGAGGAATTACATATTCTTGGTTCTCCAGTCTTTCCAATGGCCATTCGAGAGTGTTTGGATACTAAGCATGTCATTCTAACAAGAATGACTGAGAAATTGCAATTAACTGATGCACACCCAGCCCTCTTCCTCTTGAAGAACACTTTTTCGCTACCGAGTTTCCTCTACACTTTCCGAAGTGCCCTTTTTACCTCGAACAGGATTTCTTAAATGAGATAGATATCACAGTTAAGAGATGTGCAGAGCTAATTTGCAACGTCATTTTCGACGACACAGGCTGGGGGCAAGCAAAGCTCCATTTGAGTTTCGGAGGCCTGGGCCTTCGATCAGCGGTAGATTTGGCCCTCCCAGCAATTTCTTTCTTCACTTTCGTCCAGTCACGAATTAATTGATGAGATACTTGGTGGATCGTCTCTGTGTTTCTCGGGTAGTTCTCTCGAACAAGCTTGCAGCGTCTGGACCCAGGAATTACTTTCTATCCCACTAGATACATCAAAACAAAAAAGCTGGGATAAAATAAAATGCGAGGCCAATTTTACTAATTTCTGGCTCACTCTGGATTGGCATCGCCTCGCCTGTCTACTATCTGCTTCACAACCAAGTAGTGGCTCCTGGCTCAACGCAGTGCCCTCTTAATCTACCCTTCTAGATGATGAGTGCACTCGAGTCGGAATCGGGATCCGTCTTGGACTCAAAGTATGTGAGCGTCACAGATGCAGATGTGGAGCTTCAATTGATGAGTTTGGTTTGCATCCTCTCTCTTGTCATTGTAGTGCCGGCCGCTTTGCACGGCATGCAGCCATTAACGACATCATCAAAAGAGGTTTGGATGCAGCTGGGTTCCCTTCTCAAATCGAACCCGTAGACCTCGACCGTGGTGATGGAAAGCGGCTGCAAGGCATTACCATTTTCCCTTTTAAAATGGGGAAGTCGTTGATTTGGGATGCGACCTGTCGGGATAGATTTTTGGCCGGTAATTTGATCAGTTCCGCGGTTGAGCCGGAATCCGTCGCCCGGGACTCAGAGATGAAAAAAAATAGTTAAATATTCTTCTGTTGCTGATAGATTTTTTTTTAATCTTGTGGCAGTGGAGACTTTTGGGGGTATTAGCCCTCGTTCGATGGCGTTCCTTCGGAGGAATAGCGCGATAGCGTCTCGATTAAGAGACGAGCCTCGCGAAACAGAGTTACCGTTTTCCTATTCTCTTTTGCTTTTAAAAATAAATGTTCTCATTATCTTAACATTCCAGGCGTTGTGAGCATCGAACTTTTTAAACGAAATGTTGATCCACATAACCCCTAGATAATTTCGAACTGGACCTTCTATTTAATAATAACAATAAAAATAGGGGCAGCATTACAAATGCAAATAAGTGTAAACACACACATACACACACACACATACACACATATATGTGTGTGTGTGTGTACGTTACGTGTGCGTCGTCGTGTGTGCATGTGTGTATTTATAAAGAAGAGATGAATTTTTAATTATTAATCCACAAGATGTTATCCCTTTAAACTTTGTGTTTGAGTAGACGCTCCGTTTATTTGTTAAACTGTATATTTATATATTTTTGTCTGGCAGGTAGAATATATCCCATAATCTTGTGAAATAAAAAAATATGTGCTCTCGACCAGGACTCAAATCTGCGTCTCCCTGATCAGGGGAAACTGTTGTTAGATCCGTCGTTCTTTTGACCATCTCAGCCATGAAGTGTGTTGTTGATTAACAAAGCTGAGTAGTGCCTTATATACGCATATCTTTCTCATTCACTCATAATATACACATCATTTCGGTTTCGCAACCTACGAATGTCGATGAGTATATCGCGCAGTAGAAACAGACCGGAGATAGGATTAGAATAGTACTGGTTCGTCAAAGACACTGGAACAAGGAACGCGACATCCATGATCAGAATGTTATTAGAAATAGCAGTACACATGCAGAAGTATGTGCACCTGTGGTCTATAGATTTCGCAATAACATTCGATAAAGTACGCCACAAAGATCGGTTAGAACTGCTCAGCAACCTGAACATATTTTAGAAAACTGTTAGAATAATCAAGAACAAACCACTTGCATATGGATAGAATATGAGTTCATCAGATATACAAAAATAGAACAGGATGTAAGACAACAATGTATTTCCACACCGGATTTATTCAACAATCATAGCGAAGCGATTTTGAGAGAACAGGATGTCATAACAGGATTCAATATTGGCGTCCGTAATCATAAAATCAAAAGCTATGTAGATAATACAGTGCTGATAAAAGACACGGAAAGAAAACTATAAAGTTAGAAGTTAGGAAAGAAAAATTAGAATAAATGGCTAAATATAAGCTGAACGAAGACATAAAGTTATGGTTATTAGGATGAACACAAAATGAAATTTCAAATCAGAGATTCTAGAATCTAACTAGCACAGAATTATAAATATCTTGCAAGTGTTCTAACAGAAGAGGGAAAGTGCGACACTGAAATGCGAAGATGCATTCCAAAAGTAGCCAAAGATGCATTCCAAAAGCTAAGCAGAGTATTAAGAGACGGGAAAATTTCTTTAGAAACAAAGAAAAGAGAACTGAACTGAACTGTTACGTGATAACAGTCCTACTTCTCTATGAAGAAGAATGCTCAAGATTTGTCATAAAAACGAATACTTGAAAGAACAGAATGCGGTTATACAGAAAGATGCTGAGTATTCCATCGGACCGAGAACGTGAGCAAAACGAGAGTTTAAAGAAAATGGAAACAAAACTGAAATTTATCCTTAATATCAGGAAGACACAGACGAAATTTCTGGGCAACATAATGAGGAAATAGGGCTTTGAAAATTAGCTACTCACAGGACGCATTGAGGGTAAAAGGAACAGATGAAAACAACGCATAACATACTTGACGGGCTTCAGAAAATAAATGGCGGAACAGGTTTTAGAAATACATATTTTATTTATAGCTAAAAGAGACTGAAAATTTTGAAGAGCCATGGTCATCTATATCTTGTGTGGACACTGGAAGGGAAATGGAAGAGAACACATAGCATACTTCGATTCCAGTGTCAGGGAGTGAATAAAAGCGTAACTTGATTATCACTGTCTCCGCGCTCAGCGAATGTCAAATGTTTTCTTATAGTGAAACGGCTAATATTATCGTTACTATTACAATGATCAGCAAACTTCTGAAAAGACATAAGACATAGAAGATATAGTAATTTTATTACCGTTAGAATTGCAATTGATTCCAGTCATAGGATTGATACACGCTTCTAATTTTAATTTTCTTTTCCCTCCTTTTCACCGTTTCTCTTTCTTCTTCTTACGTTTCATTTCCTGTTTGCCAATCCAAGTTTTCATCAATGTTTAAGTATCAGTCTTTCCAGTTTTCACACCATAAAGAAAAGACTGCAGCCAGCTTTGGCGCACGCAGGAAGGACAATCTGATGACAAGACTAACTTATCCAAGGCTGACAGAAACGTACCCACCCTCTGTGTTCACGTGTCTATACTGCCCTCTTCAATCCTGTTAGGAAAACGCCACAATCAATATACAATTACCCAAGCAGTCCTTGATAGAAAGAAGCTACGCCGTAAACCTAGCTAGAATCTCTGTCTTCATCGCCATGTTCCTAATCCGAAGCCTTCTCATTGGCCCCAGCCGTCAGATTGATAACGAGGCTGTGGTCGCCTTAATACGGACGCTTCTCTTCGCGAGTAGTGTGTCATGGGTAAGGGAAAGGTGATCAGTTAAAACTCTTGTTAGACGCGGATTTATACTGACAGTCGAATAATTTGTGGATACAGCCGATGGGATTACTTGACATTTCCATTCCACACCGATATCCACTTCTCACCGCCTCAGCCATGCAGCCGGCATTTCATGACCGGTTCTTACTAGCAGTATGTTTGTCTTCCCTCCAGTTCCCCAACCACTTCTGATTTTACACAGAATCGCTTACGACCCTTCTCATTCAGTTGGTCCGGGCGTCCATTTCTGCCTCTTCGGCTATTGCCGCGTTTAAAGCCATTTTTATTAATACGTCACGTGCCTTCCATTTTCAGCCTTCACTTTAGAAAGCGCCTGTGTGGGGAAGATGAAGTTGAACGTGGTTAGGTAAAATTTCGAACAGAATGTATATCGTTTGAAATCTCCCTGACAAAATTATTAGGTAGGCTCTAAATTATACTCTTCGCCATCTTAAATACAGAGAAAAATAAAACAATTTAAATGCGTGTAAGAAAAAAAAAAGCAACTTATTAACAAATATCTTTTTTTAGTCTGAATATCTCAGACGAGGATTTATTATTTTTTTAATTTATTTTTTTAAGCAAGTCACCCCAAGCAAGGCGGGAGTGCCATTAGCACGCAAAGGGTTACAGAGTATGAAAGTAAAAGTAAAGAACGGTGTTTGAGGAAAGGATACAGAAAAGTAAGGGGATCAGGATCAAGGCATCAGAAGATGTCGATTGACATTACATTTGAATAATTGAAGATTATAGCTATCAGGGAAGAATGTAAGAGGAAGGTAGTTCCACCGTCGGGAAGTGTGAGATAAGAAGCTGTTGGAGTAGAAAAGTCGGTTACATTTAACCGTTTCGACAGTGGAAGGGTGGGACCGACATGCCAACCTAGTAGCACGCATGAATTCATGTAGTTTGGGAACCATTGAAAGTAGCTCTTTCGAGCAGTTGCCATGAAAATTCTTGTAGAAAAGACAAGGGAAGTCACAGCACGTCTGTGAGAGAATGACTGTAGACGAGATGCCAGACCTGGACATATTACATTGCATATCCGTCTCTGGATTGTATCGAGGATTTACACTATATTCGGACTGTTGTTGTTACCTTTGTTGTTGTAATCAAAAAGTTTATTTACACTCAGCAGAAACAGGCGGACAATATCTGAACAGTAAGTAATAAAATGAGGCCCGAAGACACAATATATATATATATATATATATATATATATATATATATATTAAATGAAGTGTTCCTTTCAGAATTCCCCGTAGATTACCCAGATCGATATATACGTGTCTGGGGACATCAATGAGTTATTTCTTCAGTTATTGCTAGCCCGTTTCCGCTGAATACAAGAACACAGTGTCCGACCCAGGGATTGAACCCACACTAAATTCCCAAACAAACGTTTCTATTTACTAGGCCCGAGAAAGAGTTTCCATTCCGGTAGCTTAAGTAAAACGTCCCGTTCAGAATTCTCTGTAGATTACCGACATCAATATACACCTGTGGAAGGCCGGAGAGAACAACGACCGAAACTTTCTGATAAAAATAATAAAATAAAGAGAATAGTCTGAATATATACAGTGCAAATAATAAAAAAAGATCTTATTTAGCGCCGAATTGAATGTTCGTATTGAGTATCTGTTCGTTTTTACGTGGAAAATGTGTCGAATTCATAATCAAGACATGACCTTTGCGTTTCCTTTTCTCGATAATAACCTTAGGAAAGAAACCATTTGTCTTTTACAGAACATTTACTTAATTTACTATGTCATTAAAACTCACAAAGCAAAGCTCTACTCCCCTAGACATTAGAGCAAACTGAGTTTCTCGCTGGGAACAATGAAAATAATATCTAAGCTGTACTCAAAAACAACAAGACGCGATATCCTAAGACATGGGCAAAGTAACGAAAAGAATCTACCCGCGTAAAAACTGTTCTGAATGATCCCTTTATGTTTCCTATCAGCGTGGCTGATACTAACCTTCACGAGGCTGGCTATATGCACCTTCTTGTGCTTACATTCTATGCTGACATTAAGTTAAAAGATTATATTGAATCTATTGTTACGTTTGCTGCTAAGAAATTTGGTTGATTGTGTCGTGCTAGACAATTTTCTTCACCAGGATCTAACTTACATATTTATAATCTTCCGTTCCTCCATACTTTGGATATTGCTGCCACATATTTTCCGCTGCTTCAACTATATATTTAGAGATTCTTGATAAAATCCAAAGAAGACTCAGCAATATTACTAGTCTTGGCCTAGTATCTCGTCTTCAGTAACTTTCTCACTGTAGTAAAGTTACCTCACTTTGTTTTTCTGTAGTTATTTTCATGGTAATTGTTTGGATGAACTTTCCATTGCGTACCTAGACTTTATGAATTTTAATCGCCATACTAAATTGGCAACAAGGACTAATTAATTTAGAATTGAATCGGCAAGATGGAAGCGTAAGTTCTATACTAACAGTTTCTTCACTCACAGGAATAGATAGGCTTGCATATTATCCGGTTAACACTCCGCCCTGGTCTTTTGAACAGAAGTAGATGTTTATCCCTTGTTCCCTGTTTAGGACTGGGATTTCGGTTTCATCTAAAGTTCGCTTCCACTCTATACTCATTACGCCTCTGAGAAAATACTGAAATTGTTAACTAATTTAATTTTTCTCTGCACCCAATCGGAGTAGATCGGTTTGTCTGTCGTCCAATTCATCTTCATTCCTGGCCCTTTGAACAGGAGTCGTGGTTTATCCCTTGTTTCTTTTTTAGGACTGGGTTTCCAGTTCGTTATAAAATCTACTTTAACTCTAAACTACTAAACGTCTCTCCCCGAACTCTGAATTTTTATTCACGAATTAAATCTTGACCTTTTCAATTTTTAAATTAGCGTTATCTTTCCTTCATAACCAGAAGAACTTCGTATCTTCAGTTTATTATGTTAATACAACTCTATACAGTGAAACTCTACCATAAGTGGCTCTCTCAACTTTACTTGGGTGAACCTTAGTAAAAAAAAAAATTAAAAATAACTTCTTGCTTGTGGAACTCACTTCCAGTACCATGATTAAATTGTTGTTGCTACGTATGATACGATACTCCTGCTATTTAACTTGAGCTTCTTGATAAGATCCAAAGAAGAATCAGCAATATTATTTGTCCTGATCTTGTCTTCAGTCACTTACACACTTACATAAGATTGTCTGTATCTTTTTATAAATGATTTCATGTTAATTATTCGGATGAGCTCTTCGCTATGGTACCCAGACTATATGGATTTAATCACAGTATTGACTGGCGTCGAAACCTCATTAACTGATATTTAAGCCGTAATTTCTATGCTAACAGTTTATTTTCTCGTACTTCTGGTTTGTGGAACTCCCTTCCAGCTCCATGTTTTCTAGTCAACGTTAATTTGAAAACTGTGAATGTAAGTCAATCGCTATCTACCTCCTGGGTACTCCTTTTTTATTGCTTTAGGTCTTTAATAATATTTTCTTTACTTTCTTATTCTTTCACACGCACTAATCCCTTACTGTTCTAGTGGCTTTAGTTCTTTTCTTATCCAGGTCAAATTAATCTCTCTCTACAATGCCACAAACGCACACACACACACACACACACACACACACACACACACACACATATATATATATATATATATATATATATATATATATATATTACGTATGTTTACGTTTTTTTCTGTGTGTATAAAAATTGAGGGTTAGATAGCAAAATAACGATAAACCCAGCCGTTGACGCGTACTGATATCGCTATCGAAGAGGGTTCGTATATATAATAAACCACATATAACTTGAAGAATGTTTTGTTCATTTTTTAGAAATTCATTGCCAACTTTAAAATTATAATTAAAATAGAGTGGGGGAAAATAAATTTTAAAAAAGTATTTGATTATACGTTGCTCTTAGGACGAGAATTAAGCAAATTCTGAAATAAAAAAATTGAATGCAAAGACTGCCGAAGATACCTCAGACCTTCTAAATTTACACCAAAAATATTATTCTTTGGAAACTGTTGCAGTAAAAATAATTTTGGTTTTAAGTATTTAATATTTATGAGGATAATATACGTGTAATTTTCCTGAATTACTTATAAATTGTATACTGTTTAAATTTAATATTTGAACAGTATACAAATAAAATATGACTTAAAAATTATTGCCATTCAAAGGATATACTACAGGTAAATCAAGCATAGGACAGCAGCGAATGCACAACCTGGGGAGCTTGTAAAAATGGTTGCCATAACAGGTACGAGAAGAGATAACAAAAACAAAAACAAAAAAACTATTCTATGAGCTACAAAGGACCAGAAATTGTGGAGAGTCATGATCATTCACGTCTTCAAAAGAACACATGGAAGGTGAAGACATTGAAAGTCATGGAGAAGTCTCCAAAGTTGTTGCTCCCTTTAATCTGCGAATTCAAATATCTTAATCTGTAAACTCTTTTATATTGGAGAGAAGATCAAGAGGTTGATAAATTTTGCACGTTCGGTTTTAGAAACTGAAACCCATTAACTCATTTAAAAGGAGTCGGAAGTGTATTTTTAGTGGACAGAAATTAAATCACAAGTCCAAAACATAATAGACCTTTTCATATGTATACAATAAATTCATTACTAATATATTTACGATTGAAAAATATTGCAAATGAATTCATTTTAGAGTTGCATTGAAAATAAGGGACAAATGGTATGTAAATGATCAGGAATTAATCTAAGTCCTTTTAAGAGAAAGAATTATTATATATATATATATATATATATATATATATATATATATATATATATGTGTGTGTGTGTGTGTGTGTGTGCGTGTGTGTGTCTGTGCGTGTGTGTGTGCGTGCGTGTCTAAGGCGTATGTATTGCTAATTATTTTATTATAAGAAACCTTTGCAAACAATTTTAATATAGGAATATTGAGTAACTGGTTTACATTGAAAATCAGTAACAAGGTAAAGAGTTTATTTTAAAATCAACGTAAGCTTTCCGGGGAAAATTGTTATGACGCTACAGCAAATGATTTAATTAAAGGTAACCATTGCAAATCATTTTAATAAAGATTTATAGTTTACTTGAATTTCTGAGACGAAAGCATTGCAAAAAAAAGTTCTGAATATATATATATATATATATATATATATATATATATATATATATATATATATATGATGAGATTTATAAATTCTCTCCTAAATTACGCAAAAATTAAAATAACACTGACATCTCATTTTAACAGATGTATTTCCCAAAATTACATAAAAATATCTTGAAATACGAAAGAGTAAATTTATTCAATAAATTCGTCATTAGCTTCAACCATGGATTACAGAATACTTAGGTACCTCCTGCAGCGTATATGGATATTCTCCATGTTTTTTTGGTGAATACTGCTATATACTTTGCCTTCTGTTTCTCCTTAGTGTTACAAGGAATTTTGGGATTCACTCACTAAAATGCGCGTCACTCATAATAATCAAGGGTGTTGCAGTCTGGGAAGTTAGGTGGCCAGATATAAGGTGTGATGTCGCCACAGAAATTGGCTAACAACCATGACGGGGTACTCCTGCTTGTGTGGCATGGTACACAGCCTTGTTGTCAGACATAGGGTCATCCAGCAGTCTCATTCTAGACACAAGGCTGAACTACCTCTTCAAGGAACTTTATGTAATTCTCCGGGTTAGGTCTGAGGAACCGTGGGAAGATGTAAGGAGACATAACATCGCCATGACTAGTAATGAACTGAAACACGTTTGTAATCAATATTAGACTTATCCATCTCTTTCCAAATTCTTTGCGCTTTCCTGAGAACATTCTGAAACATTTCTATTGCATTTTCCGGCACGAACGCCAAGCAGTAAGACATACTATTTCCAAATTCCCGGTTGAGTTAATTGCGACATTGTGATCTCTTTCTCAGAGACGGTAGCAAACAAACACTACTATACTGCGCAGTCGCCAAAATAAAAAAATATATACAAAGCGCATGCGCGAAATGAGACTTATAAAATGGCGAAAATTTATTACCCATGTCGAACTATATATATATATATATATATATATATATATATATATATTAGGTTGGTGCACAAATAATATCGGTTTTTGACATGTTTTAACGTCAAAAACCGACATTATTTTTGCACCAACCTAATATATATATACACGTTTCATTAAATAATATAAACAAGTGTTGTCTATTTCTTTTATGTAATTTTTTTCATAATATCTGATAAGAGTTTAATAACATTATCGTTGAACGAAGAAAGAAATTCACAATACTGATCCATATTTTTTTAGTACAATCTAAGCTATCGGCTTACATGAGCCATTATAAAACATGTCAATTACAACATATTAGGCAATATACGGACAAGATATTGAGGATAGTCTGTCATTGTTTACATAGATGATTTCTAAGCAACGATATATATAGCGTCTTATCGTTGCTATTTATGCATGACGGCGTGAAATATCATGAAACATTAACTTAACTACAAACGTAGAAAAATGTGCATATATTAATATTTCTGTTTAACTACAGTGAACATTATTTTTTTTTGCAACATAAATAAATATTTATTTGTTATGTATCTACGCAATCGCATGCAGTTGCGAATATCTTGTCATTTATTTCATATTTACACATCTCTCTCTCTCTCTCTCTCTCTCTCTATATATATATATATATATATATATATATATATATATATATATATATATATTGTGTGTATTTAGGCAGCATCTTTTCATTCATACACGTTTCTTTAAATAATATAAACAAGTGTTGTCTATTTATTTTATGTAAACATTATCGTTGAAAGAAGAAAGAATTTCTTTCTTCTTTCAACGATAATGTTATTATACTTATCAGAAGTTACGAAAAAATTTTCCATAAAATAAATAGACAACACTTGTTTATATATATTATTTAATGAAACGTGTATATATATATATATATATATATATATATATATATATATATATATATATATATATATATTATAATTACGAAGGAAAACTAAATTTTCATTTCGGTTATAATTTATTTCGTGAATATCTATATATATTCATCTCTTCAGAGAGGAATATTTTAGTAAAATGCGTCAATGGAAGTTATGTCCAATTAAGAAAAGATTTCAATCTGAAATGAATCTTTAAAATTTCCATTTTGATTAATATTATTATAATGCTCTGTAGTTTACATTAATCTTTTCATGGATTACTATTCTCCGGTGAATTATCCCTACTATTTCCACATATTATTTAAAAGAATTAATTTTTCTCATGTCTCCTTATGTATAACTATTGTATTTCGTGTGTAGTGGTAATCCAAATTCTTCTTGGACTGGCTGGAAATATTCCTTTGCTTAAGGCGTAATAAAACAATAAAGATTGATTAGAGAATATATGAGATTTTTGTTCTTATCAGTTTATGTCGCCTTTATCATTTAAAACCTTGCTCATTTTTTTTTGTGCCCTTGTTTATTTTTGCTAGTATGTGTGTATATATTCCTTTTCCATACCTATATATCGTTTTATTACAAAGAGATAATATACATACTTACACAGTTTATATGGTGTGTAGGTTTCTTCTGTGTATGTATGTATGTATACATATGTGTGCAGTGCTACAATGTGCATATGGTGTGTGTTTAAGTATGTGAGGTTATGATTTGTTTAGTGCTAGTTTTAAACTTCTGCAGGAAGTTTATTTATTGTATTTGTACCTAAGTCTAATCATCTGCTTGATATACTGGCATGATTTTAAATTTACCTACGCTGCATTTGAGGATGTAGGGAGATACAAATAGATTCCTGCTGTAATGTGGTTTTTGTGAGGGAAACTATGTTGGGGGATAACTATATTCGATTTGTTGCATGTTGTGCACTTGGTTGCTTAAATACCATTTCTGTACTTTTGATTCAGCCTATATATATATATATATATATATATATATATATATATATATATATATATATATATATATATATATATTAGGTTGGTTCAAAAATAATGTCGTTTTTACACATATGTTAATATGTGAGAGAACAACATTATTTTTGCACCAACCTAATATCTATCTATCTATCTATATATATATATATATATATATATATATATATATATATATATATATATAAGCATACACAAACACCGTCCCAAGCAAGCCGCTAGGGCTAATACGACACAAAGGGCTACTAGGAGCAAAAGAGAATGGGATGAACTTAAAAAGATCATTGAACTAAATCCTATATTGGACCAGATAGGTGCGTAAACCGCTCAATAAAAAAAAAATTCTTAGGCTCCTTTTATATATATATATATATATATATATATATATATATATATATATATATATATATATATATATATATATAAAAGGAGCCCAAGAATTATATATATATATATATATATATATATATATATATATATATATATATATACTATTCGAAAAAAAAATGTTGGTAATTTTCTTACTCCAATTTCTAAATCAACTAAAAAAATAATCCCCGAACAACGAAAACTAATCCACATGATATGTCTAAATTATTTAATCAAAAGATTATATCTATCTATCTATCTATCTATCTATCTATCTATCTATATATATATATATATATATATATATATGTGTATGTGTGTGTGTGTGTGTGTGTGTGTGCGTGTGTAGGTAGGTATGAATATGTATATAATATTTTATGAGATATCTATTTTAGAATTTTCGAACAAATTTCATACATATATATATATATATATATATATATATATATATATATATATATATATATATATTGTAATTTTATTAGTATTATTCCGAACTAAAGTGTATGCCAGCAAAATAGATTTAGCATTAAACTCATTTAATCATAAGTATTGTAAAGTGGATATATATATATATATATATATATATATATATATATAGTTTGATTCGCTGATTTCATTTCGTTTCTTCCACTTGTAATTTTTGGCTTAGCGCCTTGGTCACTTTATTCTTGCTAGTTCCTTTCTTCGTCGGAACTTCCAATCCTTTACCGGAGCGGTCGAAGATCAACCATTAATCAAGTCACGGATTCGCGGACCATCCTGACCTTCTACACTTGACACCACTTCCAAAATGAGACACAGGCAATCGGAGTTTAATAAGGAAAAGGGCAGAACGTTAAAGGCTATTTGAAAAGTACAAGGCCATGTGAGAGTGAAGTGACATCTCTTCAAAACAGGATGCTATTTTGTGGAGGATTAACATTTCCGGTTAATATCACTCCTTTTTAACTTTCAGACATTTCTCTTGGATACTTCCTCTCTCTCTCTCTCTCTTTCCCCATCTATCAAACTATTTATTTATCAGTGTGCTCTGGTTCGCCTATCTATCTATTTGTCCCTGCATATCTCTCGCTCTCATATCTATCTATCTATCTATCTATCTATCTATCTATCTATCTATATATATATATATATATATATATATATATGTATGTAGGTATAGGTATATATATTTAGATAAGATAATGAACAAAAAGAAAAATTTAACAATCTAATACGTTTCACTTTTATTAAAGCATCAGATGAGAAAGAGATATGGAAAAAAAGAAATAAATTCTGATATTTTTGCTTTTGTGTTGTTCGAATTTCATTGCTTAATCACGTTTCACGTGTATTCGACTTGTTAAACAAACGTTACTATAATTTGCGCCGTTCGGAATTAAAGGAAAGGATACAAGTACACACACACACACACACGTTTGTGCGTGTGTGTGTGTTCGTTATTATGTGTGTTAATGTATGTCTGAGTGTGTGTAGTAATGCTAATATTATCTGTTTTCTCTTAAGGAATCATTCGACTGAAATATATAAAATCGTTTTATGAAAAAATTTTTCTAAAAAATAGGATTCTCATGACCAGTACATCTATTGTACTTTACAGTACAGTCCTTTAGATGTGATCATATAGCGCCAGTTAGCATGATTCGATGCCTTTGGTCAGAAATAAATGCTTCACCTGTTTGAAGAGATTTAAAACAATTATGAAAGAAAGTGGTTATAGATTGTTGAAAGTTTAAATATTTCTGAACGGGTTTACAGAAATTCCAGACGTCCATTTTAATATCTTGAACTGACAAGACTACTGAAGAACACGACACACGTTTTTAGGTTAACATGTTGTTTTTCAACCAATTTTTAGATTTGTGTGAAACTAGTCCAAGCACAGCCCGTTTTTGAATTTGTTTTTCTCTTATACTAAATCTAGAGAAGGTGAAACTAAATTTATGTACCAAGGCATTTGAAGTGTTTATAATTTAATAATTGCAATTCAATCACTGCTTCCATTCCAATTATCGTCTCTGGTCTTGAAATGTCATACACACACATACATAAAACACACAAACATATATATAAATATACATAATATACATGCATCACTCTCTCTCTCTCTCTCTATATATATATATATATATATATATATATAATTATTTTTTTTTTTAAATATGTTATGAAATCACTAAAAAAATAGCCATTTTGTTTTTACACCCCCGGTGTCTTATCAAGTGATGATGTTGAATGTAAAATAAATGGTTTTAAAAGTTTCAAATTAATTAACAATCCTTCGCAATGGGAAAAACGTTGTTAAAAAAGCTAGATTGACCAATCAAAATGAAGTATAGGAATATTCAAAAAGCTTGATAACGAAGTCATGTTATAATAGTTATTCAGATCTTTAAAATATGGGTAATATTTAAAAGGAATTTATTCTAACCATTAATTACTAAATTATATGATAAAATTTAATATTAAAATTAAAAACTGCCAATTTCAAAATCCTTATTTAATCGCTATTATGTTTACAATCATAAAATTACTGAGGAGAAAAGAAATATATATATATATGGGTGAGAAAGCAGACATTCATTTATCAAATATGTTTTATTAAATAAAATGATGTGCGTGCAGTGATCTATAAAACATCCTTTAGGGGTCGGTTCCACAGAACAGTGACACGCAGAAAGAAGCTGTTCGAGTGGAAGTTGCTTCTCAACAATGGAATACATTAGTTTCAGTTCTTAACTTGGTATTTATGCTCATGACACAAACATTTATTCCTGTCTCAACAGTAATTCTGAACAGTTCCAGGAGATCAAATTCTTTTTAGATGGGGTAAAGAATTGCTTGTTAGTTTTAACACCCCAAACAAACCTACTCACTGTTAATTATCAAGGAAACCTGTGTCTGCTTTTCACTAGCATGGCTTACACTATCCTCCAGGAGAGTGAAAATTGCGCCTTTTCTGGTTACTAACTTCGGCTAACATGAAGTGGAAATACTATATTAAAGTAATTGCTATGTTAGCTTCTTAGAAAATTGGTTCACTGCTAGACAATCTTTAACTTTAGAATCCATGTTACATAACTATAAATCTTCCATCCGTTCATGCGTCGAATATTGCAAAAGCTCCGTCCTTCCTGTTATATGTTTAGTTATTTTTTTTATAAAATCCAAAGAAGAAACAGCAATATTATTGGTCCTGGTTTCCGCTGTATCTTAGTAACTAGTTCCCACCGCTATAAAATCGGTTCCACGTGCCTTTTTCTATAAATACCTTCATGGTAATTGTTCGAATGGACACATCACTATCGTATCTAGACATTATGAATTTAAGCGCTGGAAGGTCTCATCAGTTTACAGGTAAGTAACCGTAAGATCTATGCCAGCAGTTACTCTGATCGCAATTCCCGCATCCGGTTCCATGATTTCCAGCCAGCGTTGATCAGAAAAAAAAAATACATGCAATATTAATCACTGCTTTCCTGTTTAGAGTTATATTGCTCTCGCTTCTTAAGGATCTTGGAAACTCGGCTGTAACTTGTTAAGAATGTTTTTGTACTCTGAAAGCATACAGGTTTCATCGTTTGTAATTTACTTGTCCAGTATTAGCCGAAACGAAAGAAGAGTGTTTCAATGTAGATTACTATATGTTTTGGTAATTGCAATATGTAATAAATACAGGGTGTTCATAAAGTTCGTGTGCACTTTAAAAATTTTATAAATTTATTTGTATTTGCGATAGAAATAATCTGTAAGACATGTATAAAGCTTAATGTACCTAGTTTTAAGTATAGCTAAAATAACTAATGTGATTTCAGGCATTACTGTAAGTCAGTTGGCAATTTTTTTTCCGTGATCTGCAAAATCGTATTACCTTTTGTATTGCTAATGATAGTGGACATGTGGAAACTTAAATAAAATTTCAATAAAAACTTAAAAATATAGATTTACTTCTTTTTAATACTTTTTACAAATTATCTCTATCACAAATACGAATAAAGTTATAAATTTTTTAATGTACACTCGCACTTTATGGACACCCTGTATTTTGACAATTTCTGAATGATATATCCAGCTCGCAAAAGATATTCAATTGTTGACCGATTTAAAAAATAATGAAGGAATCAGTGAATTTTAGTGACATTTTTTTTTAAAATGCTATCATTTCATTGTTTTGTGTAACTCGACACAGTCAAATATCAGGGGTTAGAAAAAGTCAGTCGTAAATCCCTAAACAGAATTTCGACAACTCAATAAAGAGTAGATTTTGTAAAAGAAAATATCATTCCGGGAGATACGTTTGCTAAAAAAAAGTTCGAAGATTTGTTACATGATGTTTGCAATTTTCGCGGTATATCTCAGAATGTGCCTATTATTTTTCTGTTCAGAACAAAAACGTTCAACATCTAAATGCTTAATTAGTTTATGCGTAGAGGTATATCAAATGTAATTGCATTAATCTGTCATACGTTTAACGATTCTAGAAAAAAACAACGAGGCTCCAATTGTGCATCAACAATAAAATATATATTGAAACAATAACATACAAAACGATCATGAAATGATGTGTAGTAATTAAGTGAGAAAAAGTTGTTTCCCTTTAACTGTATTCTGAATAAGATTGAATGTTCGAAAGAATTTCACATGAATAAGAATGATCAGGATTCTATGTTGAATAGAATCTGCTGTTAGAATAGAATAGAGTTAATTAAAAAGTGTGTTGTTTTAAGACATTAAAGAGAGAGCTTGTTCATGAAGTTGGCTTAGTCACAGAGAGGAAAAAAATGAAAAAATCTGCGTCTGTGTGTGCGTTGTGAGTAAAGTCGTGGATTGGGGTAGACAGGCGTAAATAGCTGGTATCTACTGACGACTTGCGAGAAAGTCGGTAAGTGTTGTTAGCAATGTTCTTTAACGTCTGACCGCATGGTTAAGACAGGAGCTCTTGTATACTACATCTTGGCAGCAAGGAAAAAAATGAATGAAGGGGGACACGAGAGAGGCTTATTCGTGTTTTGTTTATATACGGTCATGTCTCGCGTGAAGGGCTCCAACGCTTGTGCACGTTTAAATTATTCTTCGCGTGCAGGTGATTTGATTGGTCAGAATTGAACAATCAGCAAGCTAGTTTTGAGGAGATTAGCCAATGAATGCTTGCCGTATGATCTGTATGTGTGTGTGATGGCGATCATGATCTCTACAAACACACTGAGATTGGGAAATATTGGCAAGCTTGAGCATGGTCAGTATCTAGTCGGGTGGCCGCTTCTCAATAACGACTGCTGTAAGTTTGGATGTGTGGGTGATAGATTGATTAATAGCAAGCAATTGGAAATCGAGAAGTCGTGTCCCAATTTCAGTCGGATTCGTTATATTCACTTTGGTGCAAATACCTTTGGGAAAGGAATTAATAGACATCTTTTTCCATCCACAAAGATATTAGTAAGAAATTTTATCAGTAAATCATCAGGATCAAAAAAAAATCTCTTAAATGTAAAAATATTTTCTGGTTTTAAATGACCTGCAAATGTTGATAAGCCGTATGTCAGAAATCAACCAAACGATTAAATCAACAAGTTTGCATCACTGAAATAACCTTCTATTTTCAGGAGAATAAAACGTGGTATGGATATATAATTCTATGCTCGGAAAAATACGAAACACCAAAATGCTTTGTAAATATTTGGGCGATAAAATATTTAATATCGAATCAGAAAATGGGGATGTATTGCTAAGAGGATTCTGGGAATAACTCGCTACACTTAACCTGTTAAAAATTCAAAATATATATTCGGAATCGCTAATATGTGACAGATATTTAATCCGATTTAATCTTCTTCTATATAAATAAAGTGCAGTGTACGTGTGTCCGTCCGCCCGTTTGCGAATCATAAACAACCTGGTAGTTACAAGTAGTAACTTCTGTAATTACACGCGATTAAAAATTAAATGACACAGTTAAAATTAAATTTAAATATCGAACAGAGTAAAAGGTTTTTAAAAAAAATTATTTATTTCTTGCATGTTTAATTTTAATTTTGCTTTTCGTCGCAGTTCCAATTGATATCACCTAATTAAATGGTAATTAAAATTTAAGCGGGTTACAGTATATTTCTCATATGCTTTTTTTTTTCATTTTTCTAGTACACGTAATATGACGGATTCAACATATTACATAGTTTCCGTAGTGTCTTTAAAGAATAATTTTATATAAAGGGATCATAAAGAATGGTCAATATAAAAGAAAATAAAAATTGCGCGCAAAATAAATGTAAACACACTACGGGGGATCGATTGCGTATACGAAGAAAGATGATGCCGAATTAAGGTGTCAAATAAAAATAAAAACAATTCATTTCTAAATTAGGCTAGTTTATTAATCTTTCTTTAATTGGTGTGAAGCATAACCATCGGCGTATGATATAATAATGTAACGCTGTAAAACAAAGTGTTAATTTCAGTTTAATGACGCTTCAGCCCAGAAAGACAGAGTTATCATCAGTTAACGTTTTGTTAGCGGCATTAATCATTTTTATATTTTGATTTGTATGAACTTATTATACACTCAGTTAAAAGAGAAGAAATAAGACAATGAGAAAAATTGACCGAGTAGTGAGTTCGACCCTCACTGGGTGCTCTCGACTTTCAGCCTTGTGTCTCATCTGAGCTCTGCTTAGTAAATTAATATACACTGACTCAGGGACATTTCGACATGTTGTAATGGTTAACAAGCTTGTCTAGTTAAATCAATAAAAACTGAATAGTAAGTTCGATCCTCACCTGGTGCTCCCTGAAATCTACCTTGTGCCACATGGAAACAACGCATAATCAGTTATGTGCCACGCGTGATAAATGACTGACGAAATTTTTTACAGCCATTTCTTTCTGTGGTAGACCAGTTGCCAACCAAGGCTATAGAACCCGGTCTGTCCTGCTATATACCCATAGCTGGAAGGGGGAGAAGAAGAGGATTCATACCTTTCCCAAGTTGTATTAGCAAGTAAGTGAATGTAATGGATTTGACTGGAAATCGAACTCGGTTCCGATTCCTCAAACTAGCCGCTATCAAGTACTCCAGCGTCCCTCTTAAACGACGCATAGTAAGTTGCTATAATCTGACTTGGAAGACTCTTCGACGTGTTGCACTGGTTAACAAGAGAGTTTCGCTGGAATAATTACAACAAATTAGTGAATTTATTCTTCACTGTTTGCTCCCTAGATTCGGCGTTATGCCACATCTAGCCTACGCTTAGTAAATCGCTATTGACTGGCATCTACTCTATGCTTTCATAGTTTATTCCGTGTCTTGTCGGACATTACCAGTCGTGCACGTGGTTTCCCTACACGTTGAATCAACAAATCAATCAACATGTTTCGTCATAACCTTGATCTACACATTGACTTCAAATGAACTTCAGACGTTTAACACCTTACAATATTTCATGTTCGTAGCCACAGATGAGAAACCGATCCCCAGATATCTGCAGTTCATGACAAAATCTAAACTCGACGGGGCATTGCCACCTTCGAATTGTTTGTCGCTATGTCATTGTGATTCACACCATCCTAACAACTATCTTTTCCTTTCATGTGTCAGTTTGGTAGCTTCTATGGTAACGAACTCGATAGAATAATGAAAATGATGCATTTAACGCTGTCTCTGTTATATAATATAAGGTTTTCGATTTTTAACCCGTTAAATGTTGCGTTATGTGTATGACAAAAAACGCCATCTGCGCCCTGGGTAAGACAAATAACTAAATCCAACAGCAAGACCAATGTTAATACGTTTTTGAAAAAATAATGTTGCCAGCTGTACGTTTTTGAAAAAAAAATATTAACAGATATACGTTTTTGAAATGATATTACGATCTATACGTTTCTGAAAAAAAATAATATTACCAGGTATACATATTTGAGAAAAATATTAACAGAAATGGATTTTGACAAAATAAAAATATTACCAGGAAAAAAAGTAGGCATTAAATAACCCATTGAGGTTGATATACCGTAAAACAAAACAAACCAAACCAAACCGTTATATGTTGGTTTGTATGACACAAGAAGGCCAGACCATAGAACCCCCTTTGGCAAAAGAAAATATTGCTAGCGTCTCGTTACTCTATAACTATTTTAATGACAAATGTTCAGACGAGCGACATCCCTTAGCCCCACCAGTTTAGGCATTTACAACTAGGACCCAACAGTTAACGTAGACAGAGTTGACTCCATCATCTACCCTTCCGTATTCCGTTGGTAAGCAAGATCAACTTCGGTTTTTCCTCGGAACTGTTACTTTTGGGAATAGTCTCATGGAGATCGATCTTAACCTTCCCAAATCTAAGGGAAACCACTTTCTAGTCTGCATATCCTCATAAGACGCAATTCTTATTGACATCCTTTACGCAATTACAGCAACATCTTTTAACATTCTACCTTGAGTGACTCTTTTATATTTTAAATAAAAGTATAAATATTTCTCTTTCTACCCAGAGAAACAGTCTGTCTGTGGATGACAATATATAGGCTCCTGAAAATTTTATTTCGGTTGAACACTCTGGGGGAGGAAGTGTGGGTTTGTAAACAGTGACTGTTACGACTGAAAATGCAGACGCTTCGGAAAAGCGAACCGAGTTCTCTCGCTCACTGCGTTTTTTTCTAAAAATAAATACACTTAAAATACACGTTCATCTCTGTCGTGCACCGACGACTTAGTGGTAGAATCTCCGGCTGACTTCAATTCAGCCGGGTTTCGATCCTAGCTATAGGCGACCGGACGTTTAGCCACACTGAAGAGCTGTGAAACAGCGAAACAATCTGTATGTGGATGACAATGTGTATATATACATAAATATATATAAACAGAAAATATATAAAATATATGTCGGATTTAGCCAATTTCATTATATGTTGCTTTATAATTAGCATTATGTTTAGCTTTTATGCGTTCGTACAGAAGAGGGGAACGGTAGAGTAATGATTAGCGATTCGGATTGAGGAATCGGTGATTCAAGTTCGAATTCTAGTCGAACACATTCCCTTGCGTGCTAATACGCTTGTTAAATGTATGAATCTATATGTTCCGCACACCTGTATCAGGTTCCTACAGCCTCTTGTGACAGCCAGACGTAAACTTTAAATTGAAAACCACCTGCTTCTTTGTAGGTCTTGCCTCTTTAGGCAAAGATTAGAAGAAGGAAAATCCAAAAATAAATTCACATCGATGAGGATGGACTGGATAACTTCAACATCCCCGGTGCGAAAAGAACGAGCCCGCCATTGCAATATTGTGTCTTAAATGTCATATTGAACCTCAATTGGGAGATAGAAGACAGTGATAACTACAGTGGCGTTGCAAGATGCATCATTAAGAATTTTGTTTTAAAACTGCATTGAATCTATAGCTTCATCTAACGCAAGGAAATTTGGTTCTCTGTGTCGCAACAGAAGCATTTTCTTGTCTGAGTTCATCCTTCAAATCAACCATTCGTCCTAACCTGGAATACTGCTTCAATATATGGTCTGGTTCTCCCGCTGTTCATTTCAAGGCCCTAGATAAAATCTAGAGACGGATATGTTTCTAGGAATTTTTTTTTTTATTATTGGAAAAACCATGCATTAAATGGTAAATACGCGATTATTTCTCAGAGTTCATGTTTGTAAAGAAGAAAATAATACTAAAGGAGGAATTTACATATACATGTTGAAAGCAGTCACAAGTTTCACGTGTATTCATATGGCACAGTGTTATAGAAAACGATTATCTCCCATTGATTGATCACTTGACGGCCGCTCAGTGACGTCACTTCATACAATTACGGGAGTGGCCAGTCGTTCAGTTTACAGCAGCCATACTGAGAGTTAGCTTTTTTTAGGCTGGGTCAAACCACCCGAGCTGAAGTTAAATCTGACTCCTCCAGAAAATGCAACATTTTAAACGACCACCGTCGAAAAAATCTCAACCCTCAAAAATCTAGAGATAGTTCAGGTCGCGGAAAGAAACATAAGCACTTACGTTACGTGGCGAATTAAGATTCCTTTCAGTGACGTAACGTGACCATCTAATAACTTGCAGCAAATGAATATATATGAAAAGGAAAACACTTCACTTATAACTACATCATCGATCAAATAGTAATAAAGTCAGGTGACCACTGTAATTATAAAACGTTAGTAAAAACGTAACCATTTTTAGTTAGTAAGAAACAATCAACCCAGGTAAGTACATTGCTTTTCTAATGCCTGAACAGTTGGATTCTACACAAGGTAAGCAACGACCGTTCTACCGAGAAAAGAACCCAAAGAAAACCACTGCCACTTATATCCTTGTATAAGTTGCGTCGCATTTTAGTCAGTTAGGTTCGCCATAAATTTTGTTTTTTATTCCTAAAAATTAGAATAAATAACCGAGATTAAATATAGATACTATTTAGGAAGCTAGAATTAAAGCAAGTTATATCAAAATAATAATACTATGTTAATTAAATATTATTTTATATATTATATATATATATATATATATATATATATATATATATATATATATATATATATATACACACACACAAGGAAACACTTAGCTGAAGCATTTCATCCACTGATCGACTTTATGAAGGCAAATGCATGTTTTTTTTGCAGCAAATAAAATACTCATAAACACACACACACAAACATATATATATATATATATATATATATCATATTATATTAAATTTTTAAAGGAAAATGGATTAATATTTAATACGGTATTTTTATTACTTCAAACTTTATTTCACCGAATACTTCTATTTGAAAAAGTCGTCCATATTTATTTTTTTATATTTAAGAATGTATATTGTGTCTTTCATGCGGCCTATTTTTGAAAACCTTTCTTTAGTAAGATTTATCGAATGCACAAGCTGATAAATTTACACTCGTTTTAAAATACAAATAAAAATTACGGCGTCTATTTCTAATCCACTACTAATAATGTTTTAATTAACATATATGTATAGGGTACAGTGGAAAAATTTTCATCTATAGTACGCAGAAATTCATTTTTGATGAATGTCAGTTATCAGTTATCACCTGTTAATTTCCCTCTGAAAGTTCTCCACTGCCTTCACCGGGTATTGAACTCACACTCTTTGGGTCCTGTCACTCGATTTAACCAACGCCTTTATCCACTGTGCCATGTGTCTTTGAGGACAACTGACATCCATCAAACATGGCACGTGGAACTAGAACAGTCTACCCCGGTGAGCGAAATAAAGGGTTCAGTTCGACATATCAACCACATGAAGAAGGCCGGAGCGTACAACGGCCGAAACGTTGTGATAAATATGGCGACAAAGATGAGGACAATAGTCCGAATAATGTAAATAGTGTACATAATACCTCATCTCAGAAATATAGACACACACTGAAAGTCCGAAACGTTGTAATAAATATGGCGACAAAGATGAGGACAATAGTCCGAATAATGTAAATAGTGTACATAATACCTCATCTCAGAAATATAGACAAATACTTAGGGACCGAAACGTTGTAATAAATATGGCGACAAAAATAAGGACAATAGTCCGAATAATGTAAATAATGTGCATAATACCTCATCTCAGAAATATAGACAGATACTGAAAGGCCGAAACGTTGTAATAAATATGGCAACAAAGATGAGGACAATAGTCCGAATAATGTAAATAGTGTACATAATACCTCATCTCAGAAATATAGACAGACTATATTTGCGTCTTAACTCCACGCACTAATAACGAAACAGCATACACTGGGTCTTTTTTTTTAAACGTATCTGTTCTTGCAAGAAGACAAATATATATCGAGGTATATAAAGGTAGGCACTCATTTGTACGTACCTTGAAAATCATAATTTGTTTATTTGATATATTAATGATAATACACTTCAAATACAAATGATACCTTCTTGGATATCGTAGAAATAATGAAGGAAAGGTTGGTGATAAAGAGGAAGAATGTTAGGCAAATCTCTTCAAGTTGTAAGCGTTTGATTCAGGTTGAGTTCATCTATAAGGATTTCGAACTCTTTTGGGGGTTATTTAAATCGTAAACATTTTCGGTTTGTAAAAGGTTACTTTCAGTAAACGGTGTTCCCAAGTCGTTCCCCATCTATGTATCGACCTGTCACGACACATCTTATTTTGGTTAAGTTTGATTCAGATCTGTGATGTTCATACATATGCGTCCCCCCATGCCAATATATATCCGTATGTACAATTTAAATGGTACATGGAAGCCCGCACGCATGCAATAAAGCACACATATCTGTGGAGAGAGAAAGAAAGATGGCGAGAGAGAGAGAAATTAAACTGGATAATTGAACAGTGATGAGGAGAGGGTGGTTAGCGCTTTTACTAATGGTTTTGATGGAAATTACAAGTCCAGGTTTTCTTTTTTAAATAAAAAAGTCAACCGTATTAATCAATCTTGAATTAAAGACACTCCCATTGACAGTAGCGCCCCCTTCCTGTCGAATTCGCAGAAATAATGACTCCCTATCAACCTCTGATCAGTGTATTAATGCGAATAATAGATTTTCCTAATGTACGCCATTCTAAACACGAAAGAGAAAAAAAAAAAAGAAATAGCTAATGGGTTCCAGGGCAGAGCGGTATGGGAAATCTCCATTATAGGTAGGTTGCGGGGAGAATGTTAGAATATATAGACGCCAAGAAAGCAATCCAAAAATAAACAAACAAATATAGCACAAATAAATGCGCAGACAACCAAATTACCCACAAATTGGAACGAAACATATATAAATACAAGGGAAAATGTTTTATACAACACAAAATATTACTACATCTATTTATACATATCCCGATGTGTATACAGTTATATATTTTTACGTGCATATCGTCATAGTAACAGAAAATATAACTGTTTACTTATTTGTGTATTTTGATGAATCGGTATTCTTAAGTTAATGGGTGTAAGGGATTTTTTGTGAATTTAACGGCTATAGAAACCCGTGAAATTCACCTAATGCATTGTTGAGTATTTGATCTTAAGAACTTTGACAAAATATCATAATAATAGATATTGTATAAACGCAAATAAGTATTTAATGTAGTAAGAGACTACAAATGAAATATTAAAGAGAACAAGATTTTTTTTCCATTTCATTGAACCAGACTTAAGCGTAATAGATATTTATTTCCCTCTATAGAATTTTTATATTTATTTTAGTATATTTATGAATTTTTTTCCTTTTGAGACTATTATTATTATTATTATTATTATTATTATTATTATTATTATTATTAATACTACTATTAAAACAAAACAGCAACACGGTTGTATCTTTTTAATCTATCTTTCCTTTGAATCATAACAAACGATCTATTATTTATCTGATGTAATAACAGGACGTAACCCACGTGCGATCCAACTGATAATTTCAAATTTATAATTAAAAGACTGTTATTCTCATCTTCATTGCTATATTCACAACGTTTAGGCTGTTACACGCTCCGGCCTTCTTCAGGTGGTTGGAATTTGAAATCGAACACTTTATTTCGGCCACCAGGGTAGATTGATCTAGTTCCACGTGCCATGTCTATTCCGGATGTCTCAGTTGTTTTCTTTTTACTCAACTCTCTAAGGATACATGGAAGTTGGTTAGATCTAGTGACTAGACACAAAGATTTGTGAGTTCAGTACCAGGCGAAAGCAGTGGTGAAGCCAAAATTCCGAAACGTTTGAATATGGCAGGGAAAATGGCGATAACAGTCCGTGTAATGTAAATAATCATAATAGCTTATCTCAGAGATTTAGACAGCCATAATTAAAGGTGGATGGATGAAGAAGGTTTATATATATATATATATATATATATATATATATATATATATATATTAGGTTGTTGCAAAAATAATGACGTAATAATGTCATTTTTCGACGTATTATTTAACGTCAAAAAACGACATTATTACGTCATTATTTTTGCACCAACCTAATATATAAATATATATATATATATATATATATATATATATATATATATATATATATGTATGATATATATGAATATATACATATATATATATATATATATATATATATATATATGTATGTATGTATATATATATATATATATATATATATATATGTATGTATATATGTGTGTGTGTGTATACGAACGTGTATGCGTATTCCGAAGTAATATAAATGCTAATATATATATATATATATATATATATATATATATATATATATATATATATATATATATATATATATATATAATACTCCCTTTCCTTTATCAGTTATTAAATTATTCATGGACATTCATATACCAAAGACTTTGTTAAACCGTTTGATGGTTTTTTACTGTTGAATATATATGCTTGTCACAAAAGGAAATCTTTACATTTGCCTTGATAAATCCCTCAAAGTATGATACGATAACGTTTTCCTTTCTCTTTATTCATATATATATTTGTATTATCTTTATTCATATATATATATATATATATATATATATATATATATATATATATATATATAGTAGAATCTTGACACCAAAATAGACAAAATGAAAATTGTGTACATAATTGTGTTCGAACTCATTCGCATGTGTTAGGTTTATCACGGATTATATGTATATATATATATATATATATATATATATATATATATATATATATGATGTCGTGCTACTCAAAGAGGTTTGTTCAGGACAGCTTATGGTTTATAGGCACACACCTGTGTTTATAGGTTTACACCTGTGATTATAGGTGCACACCTGTGTTTATAGGCACAGGCAACTATGCTTAGATACAGTTTGAATCTACCCTGGTGGAGGAAATAAAGTTTTCAGTCCGAAATTTGAATCACCTGAAGAAGCCGGAGGGTATAATTGCGAAAAGGTTGGGAATACGGCAATGAAGATAAGAATATCAGTCCGAATAATGTAAATAATGTAAATTATCTATCATGATTTTGATAATAATGGCGAGGCTTGAGCTGTTGCTCTAGACGTACGGAATCCCTTCCTCATGGTTTGGCATGTTTGCCTTCTACGCAATCTCGAGGTCTACATTGTCACGTGGCTGTATAGTTGGCTTAATCCAATCATTCCTAACTAATCATATAATGGGTTCATATTGAACAGGAACGCTTCCAGATTATTACATAATACGGAAAGCGTCACTCAAGACTCTATCGTTGGACAGCTTTTTTTTGTTTTTCATCAGTGATGTCAACAGTATCTAAGGTATCTACGCAGATAATACTACCATTTACTTTTTTTCAGTTACAATTCCAACAGATCCGATAAAATAAAAATGGCAAATTCTCTTGCAAACTTCTTCTAATCAGTGATTAACAGGAGCAAGAAATGTCTCGTAAATTTAAATTCCACCAAATCAAAACTGCTTTGATATAATCACCACAGAGAATGTCTACATCAGGATGGTTGATGGTGAACTCCAGAAGCGAAAGACCCTACGCCTCCTTGGCCTCACATTTTCCACTGAAAAAAGTGGACCGACTATATCCAATCAGTTGCGAGCCGGGTTGATTCACTCTGCCCTACCAAATGTTTTTTTTTTCTCATTATAATGCATGTTGCACATTTATAGACCTACCATTTATCCGTATATTCAAATATTGCTGTCATATCTGATGGTGCTCCTAATGTGCATCTTGAGATTCATGATAAAATCCAGAGTCCGCAATACAATCTATCCTGGTCAGACATGTTGTCTCCAGCGAAATTCACACCGAAGTGGCGTGTTTCCTTCTGTCAAATCTACAAATATTTTCACGGCAACTTCGCAGATGAACTCGTTTGCCGGGTGCACATACTATATAAATTTAAGCGTGCTACCAAATTGGCAACTAGGTCTCGCCTGTTTATTGCTAAATTCAACGCCAATTCTCCATTAACACTTTTCTTTTCTCCCACTTCCCAACTTTGAAAATTCCTTCTTATTACTTGCTTTCCTGAAAATTACACTCTTAAAAAATTAAATGCAATGTCAATCGCTATCTACTATCTTATTGAACGCTGTTCTTTTTGTCCTTCCTTAATCCTCGCCATTTTCAATTTAGGTTGAAGCGGTTATATATATATATATATATATATATATATATATATATATATATATATATATATATATATATCGACATAGATAGATAGATAGATAGATAGATAGATAGATAGATAGATAGATAGATAGATAGATATGGGAAGTGGAGAGAGAGGGAAGGAGAGAGATACAGGAATATTACTAAAATGCCTTTAAGTTAGGTAATCTGGTGGGTTTAAGCGAAAACCACTTCTTCGAAAGTTGGAAAAAGCGCGGCTCTAAAATCCATAAACAAAGACCTGTACTCGATAAAAGAAACGACACCTTTTCGGACTTTCAAAAAGAACAACAGCTTAAATGGATATCTTGAAGAGAAAATGGTTACATAATAAACAGGTAAGTTTAGGATGGAAACTCCATCACGAATGGAAAGAGCGATGAGAAACTCCGGAAGAAAATGGTGAAACAATGTTATACCCTATAAAGTATGCGATAGATAAATTGTCGTCTAAATTACACAAAAATGAATATAAAATTTCCGTCACATTTTAAGAGATGCATTTACCAAAATTGTCCAAAATTATCTTGAAATACCAACGAATAAATTTATTCCATAAAATCAACATTGGCTTCAACTACGGCCCCCAGTTGACATCGGAATCTCTTGCATCTCTTCTGGACAGCCTCATTGTTTAAGTTAGTGAATACTGCCATACACCTTACCTTCAGTTCATCTTTGCTGTTACAATGAATTTTGCTGATCTATAACACAACTGCGCCCCACAGAAATTAATCAAGGAGTGGTGGGATTAGGTGAGCAGTTGTAAGAACTGATATGTTCGCAAAATTTGTCTGATAGCCAGGACTGGGTTCTCCTGCTTGTGTGTCATGATGTAGAGTCCTGCTGCCTGACATAGTATCTTCAAGCAACCATCCTCTTGACATGGGGCAACATTAACTCCTCAAGAAACTTAATGTCGGACTCCGAGTTGAGTCTGAGGCCTTGGGGAATGGGGAATGGGGGCATAACGTCGCTATCACCAATGAACCCTTCAAACTGTTTCGTAATCACCATTAGACGTATCCATCTCTTTCCGCATATTCTACACTGTCTTCACATTGACAACCAAACACATCCTATACGAAGTGTTCGTATTGGAGTTTCTGGAGTGAATACCAAGCAGTACAACATGTCATTTCCAGAATTCCGACGGAGTTAATTGCAACATGGGGCTCTTTTATCTATCGTACCATATATATGTGTATTTATAGTGATGGCGATTTTTTTTTCCTGACACATTCAGCATGTTGTGGCCGTGTTTATATTTGATATTGATTGTTAGCTTTTTCATTTTTATTATTAATGCTCCCATTAATTTATTCCATTTTTTACATGTGTATGAAGCTAATATAGTCGTATTTCTTCGAGTATATGGCGGACGAAATTTATATGATTACGTGTGTTTTTAAATGGGTCCTAATCGAGCTATGATCAGAGAGATGTAATGTGAGATTTAATGATAGGCATGTAGTGTAATGTCCAATATAATTATTCATGAATTTTGATTTATCAGGAAGGCAGTCCTATAAGGGTCATGTAAATTCACAAATTATATTGGTTTTCTGTAATTTGAATCTTTCAGGTGAGTTGTTATTGTTGACTATGAGATTAACTGCTTTAAATGTTTTAGAAAAGATAATTTAATTTTCTTGTTCATGTCGACTGGAAAATTTTCTAAGGGAAAATTAATATTGCTTATAGTTAACGTGTCTTTGATTTTATAGATTTTTATTAATATGCATTTAAATACGTGTCTATATATCTAATTATCTAGGATGGTGGATCAATATATCAGCATAATGACATGCAGTTATTCGCTAAATTTAATCTGAAATATTTCTTTCGTTTTTAAACCTGTATCGATATGAACATTGAAACAAATTTGCTTACTTTTTAATATAATTGTTGATTAAAGTAAAAACTGTATAATTATTGATTTTCGTATGTGTAGATAGATATTGGGTTGCCTTATAAATGATTTCCCTTTTTTATAATTTTTATTTTCCCAAAATTGAAAGTAAATTATGTCTTGGATCTGGTTTTCCACATAAAAACATTTCGTAGAGATCGAAAAAAAAATCGAATAATCGATTGTTGCAAGATCTAGTGAATATGGTTGTTGAAGTTAAAACATAGCAACTGAATTTCAAACAAATTGTTTGAGTGAATTGTTATGTAAAATTTTCCTTTTGTGTTCATACGTCATTTAATTTATACCCCCTCATCACCACTAGGGGGTACAACCAATATGCTTCCTGGAATAGGCTTATGATCTATTATCTAAATACCTGTTCAGGTTCAAGGTTATTAATTTGATTTCGGTTAAATATCTAAAAAATATTAAGATTTTGAATTTTCAGAAATTCAAAATCAGATATAATTTCTGTTTTTCTTTTTTATCAAATTCATTCATCGAAAATTAAAAAAAAATAATTAGATTTTATTCTATCGTATATTCACCAGTATTGAAATAACTTTTTGCCACGCATCAAGTTTCTCTTCTACACCTTCTGAGTTAAATTCCCCAAAATTTAATATGAAAAATTTTTTCGACGAAATCTTGAATCTGGTTTTCATTATAGAATGTTTTTCACATCAAATATTTACAGCGATCGAAAACATAACATTTGTTGTCTGCAATGCCAGATGAATATAGCGTATCGTGTAAAACAGACTAAACAAGTTCCAAAATGTTGTCCTGTGTTACATTGACGGAAGTAGAAAAAGATAACAGATATTGTCTGCAACGGCTGAGGAATATAGCATATCGTGTAAAACAGACTAACCGAGTTCCCAAATTTTCTCCTGTGTTACATTGACAGCGATAGAAAAAGATAACAGATGTTGTCTGCAATGCCAGAGGAATATAGCGTATCGTGTAAAACAGACCAACCGAATTCCAAAATGCTGTCCTGTGTTACACTGACTGCGATCGAGCAAGATAACAGTTGTTGTCTGTAATGGAGGATAGTGTAGAATACATACATCGAGTTCTTAAATATTGTCTTATTAGCTGCATGCAACATTGATTTAGCATAATTTTGCCTTTTGTGTTCCTTGTATTAATCGTAATAATATTATTATATTTACCTTAAACCAGATGAAGAGAAATTCAAACAGACAACATATTTGTATTTAATATTATTGATTGTTGGCCTTACGGTTTTTATTATTAGGTCTTCCATTACTTTTTAATTTTGTTTGTATATGGACGCGGCTATTATACTTGCATTTTCTACAAGCACGTTCCGTATGGGCTTTGGTAGGATTTCGCGTGTGTCTAAATGAGTGATACTTATGTTATGGTCGGAAAAGCTGAACGCTTGTCGTCTAGACATGTACTATATAGCACGAATCTAATTATTTATGAGGTTGTTTTTTATCATGATTATATTACACTACGGTAGATTTATAAATAATATTGTTCCTCAGTAATTCTGAGAAAAGAAATCAGTTGTACCAAAAAAAGAATTAAAAGAAAAAAAATTGTTTAATCGTAGTACCTTTTCAGTCGTCTTTAATCAAACATGTACAAATATGGATTGTTGCGCAAATACAATATATATATATATATATATATATATATATATATATATATATATATATATATATATATAGTCATCCACTTCGCTATAACACAGCTCTTCAGTGTGCCTAGACGCCTAGACATCCGGTTGCTTGAAGCCGGGATAAAAAAAAATGACAGATTTGATATCAGTCAGCGGTCCTACACCTAGGCTATCGTCGCACGAAATATTTATAATAATACATTAAGAAATAGTGGATATAAATGCCCCTATATTAAATACAGAAAACATAATATTAATGAGCAGATAAAGAATGGGACTATAAAAATCGTATAGTATAGACTCGCTTTAACCAAATGTTTAGCTGTAAGTTAGGACATTTCTTGCTTTGATTGAGAAACATTTTCCGAATAATAATTCTCTGAGCAGGTTTTTCAGTAAAAAATACTCTAAAATTAAGTTATAGTTCTACTGATAATCTAGAATATATAATAAAAAATAGATTATAATAAAATTTTTAATAAACACTTACACCTAAATAGAAATACTAGTAATTCCAAAACAAATCAATAATTTTGAAAACAAATGATCCAACTGTAGAAACCCACGGGGGTGTCAATTGTATGATAAATGTTGTACTCAATTACTTGTTTATCAATGCACTATTTCATATACTGAAAACCCAGATGTTAAAAATTTTATATTGGAAGCACAAAAACTCTTTTAAATTAAGATGGCACCAACATATTTCTTCCTTTAACAACAATACGTACCGTAACCGAGCATTTCTAACTAAATATTTTTAGTATTTAAAGAAATAAATAACACCCCCAGTAAAATTGAATATATTAAAAAACGAGTATCTGTGAGTGGTTAAATGACCCATGCTGCCTGTGTCTACATGTTAATCTACATATTATTAAGTTTCCTAAAAATAATGATTTTTTTAAATCAGCGTATGGAACTGGCTGAAATATGTCGGCATTGTATTATGTTTACGTTATAAAATAATTAATGGATCTTTCATTAAAAATGTCTATGTATCACTATTATATATCCATGATTGTATTTTATATATAATAGTACATGCAATATTGATTTAATTAATTGATTTTTAATTTTCCTTTTGTCATGTATTAACACCGATTCAATAAATATTGTTTTTGAGGTTCCTAATTACATAAAAGTGATTTACTCATACCAGAGGCTCCTTTAAGATAATTCTACAATATATAAAAATACAATTTAAAAAAACAAAAAAAATTAACTATTTTTAGAGATATACATATATCTCAGCTTATTCCTTCACAACGTAAATGTAAATTTTTAAGCGGAAGTATGAGGTTGTCTCTTAATATGACAGTTCCCTGAGACATCTAACCTATATTTTTAAATAATGCGTTAGCTTTGATTTATCCTTCGATTAATCAAGAGACATGAACATAAGATTTTAAAATCGGGTTCCCTCTCTTACTTAACTAGAGCAAACCTACTGTTTTCAATGTAAATCATTTTCCTCAAATGTTGTCGAACATTGCCTGATGACGAGATAAAAAAAAAATTTCCGTGTCGCAAAGTAAAATATTTTTACTAAAAATATCATAAAAATATTATGGCCTACGTTGTATTGAACAATTAAAAAAATGCTAAATAAGTGTGGATTTTAAATCTCTTTGTTCTTTCTCTTCATATATATATATATATATATATATATATATATATATATATATATATATATATATATATATATATTATTTCAATTGGCAATTGGAGAGTTGAGTTCAAAGTCCAAGGGAAATGCATGAATCCATCACTTCTCTTCCCCAGTCAGGGGTTAATTATAAGACTTGTATCAGTAAATCATTATTACCTCCTAAATCTTTTTACCATCTCAAAATATTTTCTGGCTTTAAATAGCCTGGAAAAAAGTTGATAAGCCGTACAAAACAAAATAAGTGTTGCTTAAAAGAGAGAATTTACTTTAAATATTTCTGATGATTAATTTCCTTTCCAATTAACCACTGGTATCTTTTTTCTCGACGTTTTCAAATTGATTGTTTTGTTATCTTCAACTTCGTTTCAAATTTTCTGTAACTTTCGTTCATTTTATTTAAATTTTGCAAATGTTTAGGTATAATAATGTGTGACTGACACAGCAAAACATTTATTTCTTAAATTAAACTAAATGCACGTATCAACAATTTTACCATTTCCCCAGAAGTACTATGAAACATCTGATTCTGGATACAAGTATCTCAATTGACAGAAATCTACCAAAGAACGATCAATATAAAAATATAATTCTCATACTATCTCTATCAAAGACAAGGCGGAAGCACTATAAAAAAATGCTTTGTTGCCAAAAGCGGAACAAGTTAAGAGATAGAGAAAGCCAGAGTGGGAAACCGTTAAGGTATGCGATATTAACGTCTGAAAATATTCAACATCAGTGGTAGACGGTGTGAAAATGTAAAATTGTACAGTGAGATCAACACCGATAGGTGAAGATCTTGTTAAGACTTGACAACGGTCACTCTGAATATCAATATCAACCAGGAATCTTTGAATACGACAGACAAGGTGCATGAAAGAAAGATTGCTGCCTAAATGCACACATAAAATAGTTTATATAATGAATGGAGTTTTGACTTAAACCTACTGCTAAAAAATATTTCTCTATTAAGGCTCTTTGTTCGGGGATATATATATATATATATATATATATATATATATATATATATATATATATATATATATATATATATATATATATATATATCTTTGTATGTATGTATGTAGCTATATAAATATATATATATATATATATATGTATATATATATATATACATATAGCTAGATAGTTATTTATTTTTACTTATATATATATATATATATATATATATATATATATATATAAAAGTGAACATTGAAGTCAACACTTAGAAGCGACAGTCTAGCATGAAACAGCCTGTCGCCTCTAAGAGTTGAATTCAATTGGTTGTAATATAATATTTATCCAACATATATACACATCAAAATTTCAATTTTGTTTATCAAATTCTGATTAGGTAGAAATCAATCTCTTCCTTCAGGTATGGGTTAATTAGTAAGATTGTATAATAAACCATTATTATCTCCTATTTTTATTTTTACAATCTAAAAATATTTTCTAGCTTTAAATAATTGGAAACTCTCGATAAGCCGCAAAAATTATTGCAGTAAATGACAATAATTTATTCAACCATTTATGTACCATCGGCGATGTGAGGGAAAGAATAAAAAAAATAGCATATAAGTATAACATAGTAAGAGGTTCTACTGTAGTTCATAATTTGCTAGAAGAAATGTTCTTGCGTACATGAACACTTGACAGTAGAACAATCTATCCCAGCGAGCGAAATAAACGGTTCCGTTCGACATTCCAACCACCTGAAGAAGGCCGCAGCGTATAACAGACGAAGCGTTGTGATAAATATGGCAACAAAGATGAGAGAAATAATCCGAATAATGTAAATAATATGAATACCATGCGATGGTTAAACCGAATACTTCTCAGTTAATTCACTACTACACACGTTAAACGTTGAAGACAGATTCACCAGACATTAACACGAATGACAAATGTAACCTAGTCTAGATGGCAACAAAGCGTTACTACTGTAACCTTTCTTTAAATTTAATAATACATAAACGATGTTAACATGGATTTTTTCCTTGTTTTGATGTGAGCAACACTGACTCAATGTCTGTAAAATTATTTTTGATACACCCTGTATATGACTCATTTATGCTTAATTCGACTACACAACACGTGGTTAAGATAAGTTGAAAAAGAATAAATAAAATGAACAGGAATTAATCTGATTTACTTACAGCAATCCTTCCAATTAACTGAAGTATATTGAAGCAAATAGCAAACTTTTTTCTTTTTTTTTTTTTTGGTGTGGAAATTGAAACCGCCAAGCTGAGTTAAAATTCTATTCACTTCAACTGTGTTCACTTCTCCACGAATATCTTTGGAAAAGGTAGAACTCCAGCTATTGTTCTTCCAGGTGTGGATTATATTGAAATGTAGACTGAAATCTCTATATTTCGGTGGAAACTAGTTCAGAATTTATATTATAAATTCAAAAATGTGGAGATAGCTTCGAGAAATTCCACCAAATTTATCAAAAGTCATGTTAAATCACATATAAATAATAACGATAATCAAAGACTTGAAGGACAGTGCATTAAAAAGCGTATAACGAAATGGGAAAGAATGGTTTTAAAAGATATACCACTTCCAAAGAAATTTTTCGCTTAAGTCAATATAAAGAACACGGGGGGAATTCGAAATCGACTCTCCCATTTCTTTTCCCAAGCCACGAACCATTATATCACACGCATATCCCTATCAATATGAGCGGCACTTTTGTATTAAAAAAGTTAAAAAAAATGTGTTTAGAACATGTGACAGCACGTAACATGTCATGAGATTTATCATCTCTATCACGGAATCGTAAGATTATTCATATTTGAAAAAAAAATATCGCAAATACCCTTTGGAAAGTTTCAGCGCCTCTTTCCCAACTATGGATTAAATACTATAAGAGACCGTGTCCTATAGCCTTGGCTTGCCACTAGTCTACAATAGAAAGAACCGCCAGCATGCTGCGCGAAAAATTCTACTGTCTAGTCAATCATGAATCGAAAGAGTAATGATGTCTCAAACTGTGTAGCGCTAACACCACATAGCAAGGAGACTGATAAATTTTAGAACGTTGAGTGCTCTACAAAGAACACATCAATGTAGACCATCGCATTTTGTGAGTAATGGGTATTAAGTGCTCCAGAAAGAAAATAAAAAGATCAAAGTGCAGTTTGCAATAAAAATGAACACTTTTATTAGGTTCGCAAATCATTTTTTTTTTTATCATGATATATCTTTCACAAATTCGGACAATACTGCATAATTAGAAGATTATTCATTAGCTTTTGTATTTATACATCTTTTCCATCATATTACAAACACATTGGCGAGTAAGTTAATTTTAGAATCATTTGAAACCAGTTTCCACGTAGAATCCAACCGACGGAGCTAATAATGAACTGTGGCAAGATTTGATTTCAAGTGCGCATGCTCAGCTCACCGGCGCAATCCATTTTACTTGCTCATTCACGAATTAAGTTTATTTTAGTTTTCCTTTTGATCATTGTAAATCTCCATAATTCCTTTACAAAGAGAATGCCCTCGTATTAAATAACTTCGATTCAAGTAGTTAAAATCTTCATTTCAATTGTAGATCAAGCCTCTGATACACACGCATCTCTGATTGAGATTTTGCCGAAAAGCACGAAAGGTCAGAAAATCCGAAGGAAAACCAGCGCGATTAATGCTTTGACTGCTTCAATTTCCTGGGGAGTGAATCAGCTTTTTAATTATTTTCGGTGTTTGTAAAGGTCAAAGCGTGATGAATATTAATTAATTTACTTAATTAGCTGGAGTTTGTTATGAAGAAAGGGCCAAAGGTTGTATAATGCAGAACAGTGGAGGTTGATGGTATGGTCTTTCTAAATCAGTTTGTGCCATTAAACAAATGAGGATTTAAATAAAGTTAATAATTAAGCATTTGATCACAGACTTGATGGTGACAGCGAATTTCGAGATTAAAATTTCAAAATACTTTTAAAAATAATTCAGCTAATCAGAATATGGCTTAGTACAAAGGAATAATTCAATCAATATATTTGCCATATTTCTTTAATGTTTTCAGTTTTGGGTGATTATACGCGAATGAATCAAAGGGATCTATATTTGATCGACGTCTTCAGCTGTGGCTTGTTAGAGTTTGAAAGTATATGTGTAGTATTATAAAGAATGTATACACTGGAAGAAAATCAGCTACATTTTTTTTACATCTCAGAAGACTACTTCTATTGTAAAATATTCCTTGTTCAAATAAAAACAAAAATAATATTACAAAAAAACATGTAAACATGAGTTTTACATTTTTGTATTTTAAAGAAATAGAAATAACTTCAAATAACAAAAGGAAAAGACATTATAGAATACAATTCAGTTCATACAATAATATAATTTCTCTGCATAAATCAGCGATGTTAATGAAAATGATTTTCATTTCGAGTTCATTAATGTGAACGAGATAAGATTTTTCAAGTGTTTAACTTCGAAAGAAAAACTGTTCTTATTTTAAGAATCATTCTACAGTTAGATTCAATGGAATATAAATATCTTTTCGATGTTAAAAGTTGCAGAGAACACTGAAGTAACCCGTTCGATTGATGATATATTTTCTATCTCACAGACTGGTGTCCGGCTTATTTTATGGCACTGATAGATGTGAATTTGTTAGGCGCTAAGTTGTCTTATTGGCTGAAATATCTTAATACTTATTCTTTGTATTTTCTACTCAGAAATTATATTTGATCTTACGGCGGCGTAAACGATTATTCTCAATTGTATTCCATTAATAAAAGATCCTCTACTGATGGTAAACAGTTATTCTTCTAACATGGCTAATCTCCAAGCCTCGTACAAGCAGAAAACTCATTGACAGCTACTAATAAATACAATCAGGCAAATGCACCGGGATAGATAATAGCTGGCCGTCTAGCCAATCCCAACTGCAGACGTCAGCCCAGGCACCATTCTGTTTGTCCAACATCTAGAGAGCCCACGTGTGTTTTATACTGCAACTATACTGAGATGACCTTAGCTGAGAGCATGTTTTCTAGCGTGATTCTTGATCACGCTAAATAGAATGTATGAAAACTTGACCAACAAGGCCAGCATACTCAAACCCACGGTCACAATGACTTGTGCTAGCACAACCATCAACGGCTTCCATCTATCCATCTTCACTTACAAGGCTTTCAGACACTTTCCAAAAGTGACGCACGCTGGGATCTCCATCTCCTGACCGACAAGTCGACTTCCTGACAAATCGACTATGGTGTGTTTCGAACCAGAGTCTCATAGTCAGAAAGCGAAAGTTCTAACCACTCGACCACACACCCAAATATACATACATACATACATACATACATAGCTGGTCACTCGTATTCGAGGATACCCATCTACTAAGGCGGCTAGTTACGTTTACTGGGAGGGAGCCTGTAATCTACCGTGATCAACAATTTGAACAAGGCCAGCTCAAAACCTCGCCACGATGATTTGTAGCTTTTTGCTAGCACACCTATCGACGGCCCTCAAGATTTCAGTCTACCAATTTCGTTCACAAGGCTTGAGTCAACCCGTGGTATTGTTTACATACAATACATACATATATAGAAAGAAAGAAAGAAATAGAAAGAAAGAAAGAAAGAAATAGAAAGAAAGAAAGAAAGAAAGAAAGAAAGAAAGAAAGAAAGAAAGAAAGAAAGAAATAGCAACAAAGAAAGAAAGAAGAAAATATTAAGAAAGATAAAAGAACATTATTTACATTATTTGGACTATTTTCCTCATCTTTGTCGCAATATTTATTACAAAGTTTCGGCCGTTGTACACTCCGGCCTTCTTCGGGTGGAGAACTTGCAATGCAATGATAACAAAAATGGAAATACGAGCACTGGTAAAAATTAATTGCTGAAGATATTGGGTTTATAATACCCAGAAATTCATATACAGATGTCCTCAAGGACACATGGCACAGTGGATAAAGGGCTGAGTTAGATCCAGTGACAGGACCCAAAGAGTGTTAGTTCAATACCCGGCTATGGCAGTGGAGAACTTTCAGAGGGAAATTAACAGGAGATAACTGATAACTAGAACAGTGAGCGAAATAAATGTTTCAATTTGACATTCTAACCACCAGAAGAAGGCCGGAGCGTACATCAGCCGAAACGTTGTAATAAATATAGCGAAAATGATGAGGATATTAGTCCGAATAATGTAAATAATGTACATATTAACCTCACGTAAAAAAATATAGACAGATACAGAATGAAAGAAATAGGAAGAAGTGACTAAATAAATGTTGGGATGATTTAACATGTTAAAGCTGGGGGATTTATTTCCTATCGAATTTTATGCAGTTAACTAGTGAGAATCGAACTCACGACACTGCAGTTGTTGCCATCTAGAATACCCGCGTGAATATTATGCAGATGCGACTAGAAATAAACAAAATGAATGAATGAATATCCCACTGTTATTCCCTCCGAAGAGGAATATATTTTGGAAATTAAAATTAAAGGGAGTAGCAATATATGTGTGAATGCATGTATGCATTATTATGTGAGGTAATCGACCCACTTATAAGCCCAAAAGACATTTGAAGTATGTTGTTAAATGTAGCCTAATGAATCTTGGCGTTAATATCGAAGAATAAGAAACTGTTGCTGAAGATACGTCTGCCTGGAGAAAGTTGATTTGGGAAAGCTGCAAAAATTTTAAGTAGAAGAGAATCTTAATTTCAAGTGGAACTAGTATATGAAATCCATTGATGCAAATACTTGAAAAATTGTCAGTTCCATGGAGGGCTCTATCTGAGGAAACATAGATAGATAGACAGATAGATAGATAGATAGATAATCATTGTTGACAGCACCGAAAGGAATATATAATGAAAACTAAAGTCGTTTGTAAAGGATGTATACATACACATAGTGATAGATATATATAGAATAAGAAATGAAAACGAATATCCATTGCTGTCGGCTCCGACGGGTATATTCAGGGTGCAATGAATAAATTGTCGCCATAATATTATTTCACTTTGGCGCATGTGTGTTGTTATTTTTTTTTATTTTGTCGAGTGCACAATATAGTAGGGTCAGTTGGGCAACGTCTGTGAGAAAACGATCACCAGGATTCAATTCACATCGCCAGAAAATCGGAAACCGCATGCTGTACTGCTTGGTATTAGCACCTAAAGCTCTAGTATAATCATTTCAAAGTGTTTAGGTGTCAATCGGAAGACAGTGCAGCGGATTTGGAGAGAGTTAGATGAGTCTAATAGTAATTACAAAAGTACGTCAGCTCGGAAAACTCACTCTGATCGTTATAAGAAAAGTACTTCCGAATTCGTTGACCAGTGTCTCAGGCTCAACTCGGAGGCCTAAATCAAATGACTTGAGGGGATAGTATTGCCCTGGATGAAGAGGGTGCATGCTGAAAGTACTCTGCACCATAACAACCACGCCGGAGCACCCCGTTATGGTTTTCAGACAATTTATGCTACCACTCCCGCACTCACTCCTTACATCTTGCCACCTAACTCCCCAGACTGCAACCTCCCTTGGTTATTGTGTACAAGACGCAGTTGACTAAGAGACCAACAACAATTATTTTGTTCATCGGCCTAAACAAAGAGACCATTCGGAAGTGTTGCAAGGGATTCCGAACGCGTATAGAGAGCGTGGTTGATGTCAATGTTGATTTTATTGAATAAATTTAGTCTTTAGAATTTCAAGATAATTTTGTGCAATTTTGGCAAATATATCTGTTAAAATCAGACGTAAGGTTTATGGTATAGGGATAAAAAATTTTAATGCCCTTTAATATTTCACGATATTGTTGAGCAATCTTTTGTAAATATATCTGTTAAAATGGGATGTTAGTGTTATTTATTCTTTGCTTAATTTAGACGACAATTCATCCATCACACCCTGTACAGGATGGGGCAGAAATACGGTACCTTATTTTAATCTGTCACGTGTGTGGTACCAGAGAATTTAGCAAATGGCAATGGTATCTTCATTCATCTAATGCCCTACCCCTTTTTTCAGATACCATTACTTACATTCGTAGCTTAGACCGGGGCATACCGTGCATCTGTTCTTGAAAGGTCGTTTTAAGACTGGTGAATCTGTAATTGTAGCGTAGAGATTCATTTGTGCTCATTTCATATTCCGGCTAGAAAATCGATATTGATATGTGTTGAACATTTCAGGGTCACAAATTTTATTGCTCAAAGAAAAGCCACATGCAAGACGACGAAGAGTACGATCGGATGGTGGAAAAATTTAGAAATATACCCCTACATTGCAGGACGATTAGAGGCCAGTATGTAGAGGATGTCATTTTTATCACCAAATAAAGAAAAAATATATATCGCTCTCTGATTAAACAATGAAATAATCCTTTCAGTTGCACTTATTTTGTTAATTTTGACAACCTTTTAAATATGGGAAATATTTCTGCAGCAACCTGTATATTGAAAATTAAATTGAAATTAACAATGTATAAATACAAAATCAGTGATCGATAGATAGATAGATAGATAATAAACAGAGAGAGAGATAGATAATAAACAGACTGAGATAGATAGATAGATAGATAGATAGATAGATAGATAGATAGATATAATTTTTCTTGGCGGCTTAGAGAAAGAATATTCGGATATATTGATATTTAATTAGAAAAAACATACTTGAAATCGCAAATTTCTTTAATCGAGAAATTTTCGTTTCGATTGGATAAAAGTCGTTATTAATCCCGTATTACAAGCTAAAAAGCAAAAATGTCGACATTTATCTAAATATGTTCGACTGTTTAGAAATGAAAATATGATTAGAAAAAAAAAAACTTTGTCATTTCGTGGGAACACAGAAAAAAAATCAAATCTCACACAAAAATGAACATGATGTAATCATCTATTTTTTTTAAATCAATAATCTCTCTAATGTTAGATATTCACATATCGGAGCGATGGATAGTTCAAAGGAGTTTCTTGAAAATTCTAATTTATTTTTATGAAAGCAATCTATTAGGTGAATACACACACACACACACACACACACACACACACACATATATATATATATATATATATATATATATATATATATATATAAATACATATATATACATCCATAAATATATATACATCCATATATATATATATATATATATATATATATATATATATATATATATAATATATATATTAATACTTGTGAAATATTTGGTAAGCAATCATTTTCACAAAACAATTTTCTAAAAGAAAAATCATATTTTTTACGATATTATGCAAACGGGTCTATATAAAGGGTGAGAGTGAGAGAGATCATGTGAGCGAATAGGGTGTGAAGGGAGTGAGTGAGAGGGAGTATGAAAGATAGAGAGCGAGAGAGAGTGAGACAGAGAGAGAAATAATCACAAACCCACGTAGAAAGAGACACGTACAGAGAAATAGAGACATAAGCAGAACACAGGCACAGATGCAATAAATGGCGCGAACCCCGGATGGTTCCAAACAATAACTTAATAACTTTAAAGATTTAGCAAATTCAGACTAGGATATGAACTTACTTCCATTACATTCGTGGATTTTCTTGTACGTCTCAAAATTAACTACATTGTAACCCGGATATAAGAGACCCGGATATACGAGAAACCTGGATATAAGAGAGATTTTTCTGGTCCAAAATTAGACCCATACCTAAACAAAATAGACCAAACCCGGACATAAGAGAAATCCGGATATAAGAGACTTCTCCGGTCCCGACAACTCTCTTATATCCGGGTTACACTGTAAATCTTCCGATCACTCTACACAAATCCTATGGCCATTGTTCCTTAAATTTCAACAGATGCCATGATATCAAGCTGAAGTAAATCAGTAATTTGAAGTGTTTCTCATTTCTTTCATCTGATTTGCATGAATTTAGTAAGAGATGCATAAGTCATCAATGAAGAACTTTCTTTGCGAAAGATTGCCACGAATATTCTTAAGACTTTTCCTCCCAAATCGATTCAACGTTAGCATCAATGGCTGCTTCAAATTGTCTGAATGGTTGACATTTCCGAATCAGATGATATTTATTTGTTTCGGACAGTGTGCTAGCTGTGGAGGACATGAGATATTTTATAGGATTATAAAGGCGCCAATTGGTTTCCTTCTTAACTGCGACTCAGTGGTGACAAGTTTGGAGATGTTGGTCATTTATATTTGGGGCGATGTGATCATGAACATTGTAAGTAATCCATTCTTGGAAGGTCTTGGTCTTCTGTGACGGCGCTCTGTAATGTTACTGTTTTTCTTACCCTAGGCTCACTATCCAAGGCCTAAGAGCAATCTCCAACAGCGTTGAGGCTGAAGCCCTGAGGACAGAATATGAGAAGGTATATATGCGTCGCTGGTTACGTCTACCAGAACCATGACATTTTTCGGAAACTTTGTCGTGCATGCCCGTTGGAACGTTAGTAATTTCTTCAGTTGAGCGTTTTCTCATCAGTGAAAAGACAAAGCGTGCTAGGACCATGATGTCTCAACTTGCGAATCAAGCTCTACACAGTTATAATTTATATTTGCAAACAGGAATTGAACGCTCTGCATAACACATGAAATGTATCAAAGTTCCTCACGCAAAATTCTACCAAGAAAATGACTTGAAAGATTGGCCGCCTTAACAATTATAAATGTTAATGTTATAAATCATGGGATTCTGTTAGTTTTAAGAATTATCGCCCCTTGTTTATTTTAATGTTAAAGTAATCCAGAAAAGAAAAGAGTACTGAGCTGCTACCTGACATCTGTCTTTTATGGTAGCGAATGTTGTACGGTATCCTCAAAGATAAAGAAGAGACTAGAAGCGGCGCAGATGTGATTCTACAGAAGAATGCTAAGAATATCATAAACCGAGCAGATGTTTGTTTGTTTGTTTGTTTAAAACTTAACGACCCATTGATCAGCAAGAGATTATTTAAGGTCAAACAGTTGTTTTTTTTTTGTTTTTTTTGTTTTTGTTTTTCTTTAAATAAGGTTGAAATGCTTTCAAAAAGATTTTAACTTTCCTTTCCTTCTTTTTCGCTGTTGTCTTGCTTATTGTTTTGAAAAATTCAGTTTATTTGAAAATTTCTCACCTGGCAAGTATCAAAGTTTCCCCTTTCATCATCAGACACCAAATTGGAATTATATTTTATTATATAGTCCAACTTTCCTAAGAAAGGTCAAGATCAAATTGGGGTTTGATTTTACGAAAAGTTCTTTCAAGTTGTTCACGTTGTAAAATAATTTTCGAATATTTGCCAAGTCACCGCAATCAAGCAGGAAGTGCTTCACAGTATAAGCCCCCTGGCATGCTATGCATTCAGGAGGATCTTCGTCTTTTAGGAGAAAGGAGTGAGTTATGTGCGTGTGTCCTATGCGAATACGGGATAAAACCACTTCTTTGTGTGATTTTCTGTGTTCAGTTAGTTGTTTCTTTAGAGAGGGTTTGATTTTAAATAATTTGTTGTTTTGACAGTTGTTCCAAGAGTCTTGCCATTTCTTCAAAATAAAGCCATTTATTAGGGGTTTATAGTCAGTGTATGGAAACTTTATGTTACTTGTGTTAAGTTTCAGAGAGTTTTTTGCAGCCACATCAGCTTTTTCATTTCCATGAAAACCAGAGTGGCTGGGAATCCAACAGAAAATGATGGTTTTATTTTGTGAAATCACATGTATTCTATGATTGGAGTTTGATGAGCAAAGGATTGTTTAATTTTTGGTTTCTTAATGATTCGAGTACTGATAATGACTCTGCAAAAATAATGAATTTATTTGAGTTAAGTTTAATGATGAGGTCTAGAGCTAAATCAATGGGTGTCATTTCAGCACTAAAAATTGAGGAGTTTTAGGTAATCTTTTCTGTAGAAAAGTACTTTTAAAGATAGCCGCACATCCTACTTTGTTTTTGACTTTGGAGCCATCAGTATATATGTGGGTCCAATTTGGGTATTGTTCCACAATTTAGTTTTTCTATATAGTATACGGGGTGTGTGTCAGATTTAGTGTGGGCAGCCAGTCTTAAAAGGATTTTGGTCATTCCAATAGCCAAGGTGGACGTTTGGGTAGCTTGAATTCATGTATAATATTTTTTTCTATCAAACTGTCTGTAAATGGTTTTATAATTTTTTCCATGTAAAGACCAAAAGGTTTGATAACCTTTTATTTTTTGTCAAACAGATGTTTATATTTTGGGTTGAATGTTCATTGATAGGCCGAATTTGATGGAGTGGATTTGAGTTTTAGGTAATATTGTATAGCTAGTCTCAGTTTTAGAGGAGTCTCATGAGCTTCAACATATAGGCTTTCTCTGAGAGATGCATGTGAGCAGCAATGAGGTCTTGGAGAGGATACAAAAAAGGAAGAAGATTGTGTTTAACATAAGGAAGAGGCAGATGATATTTCTGGCACACGTAATGAGAAAAAAGGGCATGGAGAAGCTAACACTCACATGTCGAATAAAGGAACAAAGAGACAATGGAAAGTGACGCATGACATACCTGGCGAGCTTGGGCAGGGGGATGAGACTACGTGGTCCGGAGGAGGTATTAGAAACACAAAAGCTATTGAGAGCCACAAGAGATAGTGGCAAGGGATAGTGGCAAGGGATAGGGGCTACGCCTGAAATTAAATGGTATATAAAAAGAATGAAATAGTCGACAAAGGGCAAACACTTCTACGAAAACAAGAAAAATAAAAAGCTTAATTGTAGTATTTTTTTCTGTCGGCTTTACATATATATATATATATATATATATATATATATATATATATATATATATATATATATATATATATATATATATATATATATATATTATAAAATATAGTTTTAAGGTATGTTATATGTTATGGTTTGGAGAGTATGTAAATGTAAAAGACGACACTACGGTCCACAAATAATTTTCGATGCAAATGCGTTAATTACTACTATTGTATAGTGTTGTTTTATTCATTACTTTTAGTTTCGAACATTTGTTATCTTATGTATTTAGTTTAAAATATTTTTTTTGTCTGCAGTATGATATATTATCTGCGTTGTGTATAGCGCCACTTACACGTATTGGATTTTAGCGATGACCTCAGTGTGCACA
>OZ010605.1:10919958-10922458 GCA_963932145.1 Acanthosepion lycidas
AACCCACAGGAATCACTTCTTCCGGCTGTACCGGAACGACATCTCTGATTGCAACAAACATCACTTTGTCTCTCCTCGACATGATTACAAACCTGCCTTCAATGAAGCAAAGTTACTGTAGGGGTAAAGAATGAAACAACGTAGTGCATCTCGTAAGTTTGCTTCTAAAGAGTATTGGTGGCTCTTCAAGTATCTGCTGAACAACACAAAATCCTGACTCCCTCTCCTATTCAATCAATTCTAAGTCCTGTCATCTACAGACGATAATGTTGAATGTTTCGCTCGGAAATTCTCGTCCGACCCAACACTCCACACATCTAGAGTCCTCACACCTGATTTACCTCCTAGAAATTATGCTCTACAGACTGATATGCGTCTATTTCCGTCGTAGGTCTTGGACATCATTTCTAAATTAGACTCTCATAAGGGAAATGGTTATGACTGGATACCAGCTGTTGTCCTAAAGAAATGTTCTCCATATGGGAAATGCTGGTGACTGGATATCAACTGTCATTCTTCAGAAATGTGCTCCCGTGCTGGCTCCAGTTCTCTCCAGACTATAAAACTATCACCTCACTTCATCCTGCTTCCCAGCTTGTTGGAAGTCCTCCTCTACAATTCCTGCCTTTTGGAACTTTGGAGAATCTTCTGACTCCTCTAATTACCGTCTCCTACCGTTTTTCGGCAAAGTCTTCGAGGCTTTAAGCAATGTTTAATTTGTTAAGCATCTTACCTCTCGCGACCTACTCTCAGAAAAAAAAATACGGTTTGGTTTTGCCTGGTCTATCGCTGAAGTTCTGACGGTCATAACGGAATATGTATATCAAACTCATGATAATTACGGCAAAGTTTATGCTGTGTCTCTAAATAACTCGAAGGCATTTGACAGTGTTAGGCATGCTGGTCTTCTACCCTAGTTTCAGTGCTACGGTATTATAAGCGAATTATTAAACTTAATCCAATCATTCCTATCTAATCGTTAATTGAAATTCGTTATGAACGGGTTGCGTTCCAGATCCTTTCACAGGAATCCGGGTGTTCCCAAGGCTCTATCCTTGGTCTTACACGGTTTCTCATCTTCATCAATGATCTTCGTGATGTCATCAGTTCCTAAGTAGGCATCTATGCAGATGACACTACCATTTATTCTTGTCTTAATACTATATCCGTTAGAGGTGATGAAGTTAACCTGGCCGCTGCTCTTGAAAAGGACGCCCAATAAGTGTTAACTGGGGCCGAAAATGGCTTTTAAATCATTCTTGGCCTCAGGTTTTCGACCAGCTTGAAGTGGAACCGACGACATTAAATCAATAGCTGCAAAGCAATTTGGTTCATTATGTCGTGCCAGAAGGTTTTTTTCTCGTCAAAGTCCATATTAGACATTTAAAAATCTACTATTCGTCCGTGCACTGGATATTGTTGTCGTATTTGGGTTGCTGATCATCTCGAGGTCCTTGAAAAATCCAATTGGCATCTCGACTTAAATCACTTTCTCTCAGACATGATGCGGGTCCTTCTGTTTTTTCTACAAATATTTTGATGGCATCTGCTCTGTCAATCTTTTCTCCATGTGGCCTTATCTACATGAATTAACACGCGCTACTAGGTTGTCATGTAGGTCCCATTCATTTACTGTTTAAATAGTTAAATATAACTATCACTCCAATATTTTTACAAGCACTTCCCAGCATTATAATTCCCTCCCTTTTATTTGCTCTCCTGAAAACTACAAATGTCATGGATTTAAATGCAACGTCAATCTTCTGTTGTCCTGAACCCCGTTAATCATCCAGTAAATTTAAAACTCGGCGTAACAGAGGGTGAATAACAGCATCGGTAAATATGCAACTTTTTCGGAAAGGAAACTGCAAGAAATTGGTATTAACATCACCCAGGAGTTACGGAGATAGGATCTGTAATTGGTTTGCTTTGGTTTGCTTTACATCATATCAACCTCAATGAGTTATTTAATGCCGACAAAATTTTTCATTTCTGGTAATATTTTTCTTCAAATGTGCTTTGTTGGTAATATCTTTTTTTCAAAAATGTTTTGTTAGTAATATTTCTTTTACAAAGTATATCTGGTATTAGAACCTATTTTATACTTACATAGTGTTTTGACTTCATTTTGGGTGCTCATTATTTACCCATAGTTGGGACCCTAACAGGCACTACCACCACGGGTCAGGGTGGACCTGGGAACACCAGCAATTAAGAGTCGGTTCCACGCTTTTCAAAACCTCCTGATCAGAGGCCTTCCTGTCGGACATAGTTTATCGTCATATCCAGGACAGACCAAAATTACATGAGATTTTACAATACACTCAGACAGAACAATGAAATCTTATCGCCAAGACATCATGATCAGTGACTGCATCGAAGAAATGTGCCTTTTTATTGACAGGGCAATCCTTGCATTCTGCAAAGCATTTTGAAAATCTTCAAAAACCTATCGAAAGAAAAGGGTCTTGAAATCGAAATCTGTAAAATGTGGCGCATG